>JASDDO010000019.1:517460553-518060553 GCA_030015575.1 Agapanthus africanus | reverse complement strand
CACATACACGCATTATTCTCGGTTCCGCACATATCTCATATGCGCTCCAATTTCATTTCGCTTGAGCCAGAAAACCTCTGTGTAGGACTCTAAAGACTCGTCAATACGCCGGCAGTAAGTGATGATCATATCAAACACCCACAAGCCGCAAGCGGTCTGCTAAACGTAACGGCCACCCGGGTATTGAGCGATCAGAAGATCGACGAGCAAGCCTGCTCACACTCCTGTGAATCCAACCAGTAACACTTACCGTACAGTCCGGTCTGTTCGTCTGATATGTCGCATATCTCGCCTAGGGGTGGTAAACGTCAGACCCCAATAGCTTGATAAGTCATGCCGACGCGAGGTCCATAACATGTGTGAAACTACTGATAACTCTTACCAGTATATCACTGCAACCCTGGCCAGGGATTTCCAGTTATGGCCAGTCGAGCATAGCGCAACATCAACCCCCAATACCGGGAGAGACGAATCCCCTCCTATCGCTCATTGCCTCCATGTGAATCGGGACTGTACCCAAAAACCACCTGTTTGCACGACTCAGTAGAGCCGTGGTAGGGTGGAAATCAAAGCACAGTGGGAGATACGCAAGACTCTATGACGATCTCGGGTCAACAGACTAAGCTGTACCAGTGTCACCAGAGAACTGCCATCTGACATGAGGTATAATACCATCTGGGAGTTCTCGGCGAGTCCGTTCAGTGTACCCAGTCTCCACTGAGCACCCGCATACCATCTCTGATGTCAAACACCAATGGATATGGGATCATCCATCGCCCATCACATGAGTCGAGAAGATATACGCTAGTCTACTCAGGTATATCGATGCCCCGTCTCGATATCCCCATGACTAGGAACATTGAAGTATGTACTCATTGACTACCCAGGCCCCACTAGTATGATCTACATCATAGTCCTGGAAGTCGAGTACACATCCTAAAGGCTTTATCAACATGTAACAGAGAGACAGAAAGTATACATATTAAGATAAAGAGCAACCAGATAGCGTACTATCATATCGAGCAAGAAAGTCCTACCTATATATGTCCCAGCATCCACTACAATATATATCCAATGTACAGTAATGGCCTCTGGGGCATACATATAACTTACAATCTCCCACTTGCACTAAGGACATCTGTAGCAGTGGTTGTAGTATCTAATACTCAACCATCCCATATAAGTCTCTCTCTAGGAAAAAGCCTTTGTGAGTGGATCCGCCGTGTTATCCTCTGAGTCTACTCTCCTAACCTCGATCACCCTGGAGATCATCTATCTCCATGATCAGGTGATGCTGCCTCAGAATATGTCTGGGTCACTGATGGGACCAGGGTTCCCGGGCCAATGCCACACCTCCATTGTCATACAATGGTAGGAACCAAGACGAGTACACCCAAACTGTCTCTTTGGTAGTATCTTTAATAGCGATGTTACCAGCCTTTATCGTCTAGTTTGCCACGGTGTCTAGCTTGGAACTCTTCCAACATACCGTCCCTCTACTGAGAGTAAAGACAATGCCTGCGACTGACATTCAGTCGTCCTTATTACCCAGAAACCTTTCCAGTGATTCACCTTTATCCTATTTGGAGAATCATTGTGATAAGAGGAGATCGACCGATCGTAGTATAGGAAACTCTTTTTCTATCAAGAGTATGTTGTCCACGTACAATACGAGGATGATCACCTTACTCTCTACTACCGTTTGTAAATACAAGGTTCATCTATCATTTTGATGAAGTCAAACACTTTGACTACCACATCAAAACAGACGTTCCAACCTCCGCGATGCCTGATTTATTATGTAAAGCAACTTGCACATGTTTCTGCTGCTCCTATTGTTTATGAAGCCCTCTGGCTGTGTTCTTATAGGCGTTCTCTTCTAAATTATTATTTAGAAAAGTAGTCATGGCACCCAACCACCAGATATCATAGTCATGGTATGTAGCAGTGGCAAGTAGGATCTGGATGGACTTAAGCATAGTCCCTGGAAAAGGTTTCATCATTATCCACGCCTGGTCGATGACGAAAACCTTTAACAAGTCTAGCTTTGAAAGTCTCAACCTTTCCATCTACACCAAGTAATCTTCTCAAGATATACTTGCTCCTGATGGGGATTTAACCCTTCAGATATAGCAGCCAAAGTCCATACTTTGCTGATGTACATGGATTCCATCTCAGATCGCTAAGCATCCAGCCATTCTTATAGAGTCCCCACTCTCGATGGCCTGCTCGAAACTAGTTGGGTCATCATCTCATGATGCATTCCTCGCTCCCACTGTCATCGAGAAATCAAAGTATCTCTTAAGCGGATGAGAAACCCTGCTAGTTCGGCGGAGAGGCTGAGATTCGTCGGGGACTATTGAATTCTTTGGTTCTTTCAAATCATCAGTTGCAGTTTTGTATAGCTGGAACCTTTCCAATTCTACAGAACTGACCTTGCCTCGATCTTGTCCGGATTTTGCTTTAGACATAGGCCGGACAATCCTAAATCTTAACTTACTTAAGAGATAGGCTCTTTCCATACCATATCTTATATGGAGTGGTAGGCAGTGATCTGATTCGAACCTAATTCAATAGGTATGCAGCTTCTCAAGTGCACAACCCCAAAAGGAAATAGGTAACTCAGTATTACTCATCATAGAACACACTATATCCAATATGGTGCGATTGCTCCACCCCGATACACCGTTGTGCTGTGGTGCATTCAGAGGAGTAACACTGAGAGAGAATCTCATTCTCATTTAGAATAGTCCAGGAATGCCATGCACAAGTATTCTCCTCCCTGATCTTATCATAGGACATAATACTTATACCCGTATTTTGGTTCTCTACTTCTAACTTATATTCTATGAATATCTCAAAAGGTTCGGACTTATGTTTCAACAGGAACATATGACTGAATCTTGAGAGATCATCAGAGAATGTAGTGAAGTACAAAGAACCGGTCCTGGCATGTGTAGACAGGGGACCTTACATACATCATCATGTATCAGTCCCAAGAGTTTACTAACTCTTTCTCTGTTTCCAGTAAACGGAGCTATGGTCATCTAATCTTTGTGACATGACTGGCAAGTTTCACAAGATGTAAATTCAAACTGATTTAAATATGCATCTAAAATGTAACTTCAGCCAATCGGGTCGCATTGATATGACCTAGTCTACAATGCCTCAAGAAGGATTCGTTCATTTCTGAACTCTTCCCCTTGTGTGTGTTCTGTATACTAGGAACTGTAGTTTGATTTAGAACGTCAATGCTTTTAGATAACGTGCCTGAACCGATCAACTTTGATATAGGAAATGTTCAAAACATTATCCAACAATACAAAATTATATCCTTTCTTTACTAATAAAGAGACTGATATGATTTTGTATATCAGGTTCGGTATCTAATAGCATTTGTTCAGAATCAATGTATTGATAATACAGGGTGACAGTGACTAACAGACTTGGCTGCAACACTTGCCCCGTTTTCTGTCTCATGAAACTTATCACCCGTTCTCAGTTCTCTACCTTTCCATAGCCCTATGTAATGGATTACATATCTGGGATCCTGATCCGGTATCAAATACCCAGGATGCAAAGAATACTGAGAAACAGTTCTTTGTAATGAACACACCCGAAGGAGATGCATCATATGCACTTTCTTCGTTTGGGCGGCATAGGAATTCTGGTATTCCCCTATTTCCTGCTCTGTCTTATAACAATTATAAGTTGGAGCGGGACCAATGTTCCCCAGCTCAGTATAACAAGCGGGTTCGGTCAATACATCCATATTATTATCTTGATTAAGACGTGATATGGTCGCTACCTGGAGAGAGAGAGAAGAAAACACTCTGCGTGCGCTCTTGCAAGATTAGATTGGTTATATATTTTATCTAATCAGGATGGCTCCCACTGTTTTTATCAAATCTTCCTTCAAACCTTAACAAGAAAGACTAGCCGGGATTAATTACACTCTACATGTTCGCCAATCTTTCAGCCAGGCCAGTGTCGGTACTTTGAGGGAGGTTCCCCGTGCTTTCGCACGGACCTAATTACAGTAAACCTCGTTTTCCCAGAGGCGTAACCCCGTCGACACCTTTCTAGACACCTACTTGATCGGCTAATTGTAAAGTGCAAAACACTCCCAGGAGTAACAATTACTCGCAGTGGGTATCGGGATCCAACTATCATATAGAAGGTATGCAATCTCATTGCAAATTTCAACACTTGAAACTCCCGATAAAGGTTTTTACCCCTAGCACTTATGACCTTAACTATGGTCAACAAATCATAAACACTAGTCAAGTTCTACCCGTCATTTCGTGATTAATTAGACCCACCCACATGACCCTTAACTAAGGTCAACAAAGTCACATGACTATCCTAACTAATCGCATCATATGCGGTGTAGGAAGACATCACTTAGCTACCGTACACTGTGCCTTAACTAAGGTCAACAAACACAGCACGAATACTAAGTACTCTATTTCCTAAAATGACGGAGGGTTGCGGATGGTTTTTAAGAAAACCTTTAACTATTTGAACTTGATCTCGTTGCGGAATCAAATGGTTTTTAAATGGAATGTTTTTGAGGCTTTTCTAGTTTTGCTAAAGGGATCATTCCCGGTGAAGGGATCGTTGGCCCTTTCCTCATCGAATAAGGTGCAGGATATATCATATATACCGCTGTGCAAAGCAAAAACTATAGAAGCAATCAAAATACAAACCGAGGGTTGTAGCATCTGCCAGTTATTGCTAAAGGAGTCACTCCCGTTGAAGGGATCTCGGTCCTTTCCTTATCGAATAAGGTGCAGGATATATCATATATACCGCTGTGCAAAGCAAAAACAATAGAAGCAATCAAAAGGCAAACTGAGGGTTGTAGCATCTACCAGTTATTGCTAAAGGAGTCACTCCCGGTGAAAGGATCTCGGTCCTTTCCTTATCGAATAAGGTGCAGGATGTTCTACAAGGAACACCTCGATGCAAAGCAAGAACTGTAGCTACCTGTTTTATTTTTGAAATTCGATTCCACAACATCTTTTAGGTTTATTTTCTTTCATTAATCTCATTAATGAATATCCCATCATTTAAGTCCATCTAAACAACACAGATAAATATAACGTACACTTATGCCATCCGCATTCGCCTCGATGTCCCGTCTGCACCGTTAGGTTAGGTAACTAACGCCAGAGCGAGGCAAGGCTAGAGCGGGTGTAAAACATAAGCAACGTCTATATAATATATCATATATACTATACATAATATCTATCTGAATATATCACATGATCACATCACAGATAACGCAGCAGAAAATATCATATGAAATATTGGATATACTAGGACGTCCGTGTTTTTAATACGAGCCAGTATAAAACACGGATTCCACGGTCGTGATGAATAGCCAATCCCACACCCCTAGACCCCTACTAGAGCGGCAAGCAACCCTACCAATTCTAGGGTTAGGAGACCTGGACTCGACTCCTCGAGATGATCTCCCACTGGACCCTAGAACCCGGTTACTTGAGCTCCCCTCTTTTGGTCTATCCTAATGCGGAAAAGTAAATAATATACATCAATGGTGACATCTTCCGCAACCTGGAAGTGCCCCAATAAAAGAATATTACATACAAGTTTTTACATGAATGAAAATGAAAAACACTCGTCTCACATAAAAACCCCCGGCTATTCAAACACGACGATCCAATATAACATATCCAGCAACACATAACATCACATGTCATCAACGTAAGTAAATATGTGCATCCCAATTGTCGTTGACATATAGCAACGAAACCGGCGATATCACATATTACACTTACGGTCACAGAAAAGAAAATGTAAAGCTACAACAGTTGGAATCCGCAACCTCTTTAGACATCGCATGCCTAATCAAATGAATTCCTTAGACATCGCATGCCTAACAATTATAAACCCCGCATTTTAGTGTCATTATCGAAAACTCTTTTCAATATCAAGTCGGGCAATTCAATAAGATTCCCGACATCCTGATCGAATGCTCGTCGTAAACTTCAGTAGACGGCTACACCCCCGATGCCGTCGACAAAGTGCAGTAAGGCGGAACACCGCTACCGCGAGCACCCGAACGGATGCTTTCGGCGGCGGGGTTCTCCTATAGTCACTTGGTCGGGGCTTTGGGGTATGGCTGTCTATTAAGTTTACCGGCGAGTATTCGCCTTCACAACGTGATTGCGACGGATTTTTGATCGCATCAAAATTCCGTGGCTACCGAACAAGTGAGACTAAACTGCTATATTTATAACATTCATTCAGTTATCTCATAACTACTTGTGAATTCCAAATGTTGTATCACATTCCAGATAAATAGAAAATGTTATAGTTTCCGATCGAACAATCAAACACCCAAGGTTTCCCGAAACATCTCAACACATGAAATAAGTTTAAAAACATTCACTTCATGCGTCAGTACCAACGGTCCAGCCGTAGAAGGGTCAAGCCAACGCCTCACATGTGGCACGCCGTACTGCCCCAAACCCTAAGGTTCAAAGGGCAGTTCAAGACGGTCACATAATCGAGTTAAGGTTTGTTGTCTTCTAGAGGGACCATCGCGTTACTTGCACTACTCAGAACGTCCTTAAACCATGGAAAAATCCAACACTTGGAAATTTCCCTGCAGGGGAAAAAGTGGGTATTTATATCCGGTTGAACCTTTTAACATGTTCTAAAGATACCCGGAAAAACACAGTAAACAAAGGTTAAATAATCCGATCGAATCATCGAGTCCCCAATACAACCCCAGAACACTGAACTCTTGAGTCCTAATAAAAATACCCATAAAATATAAATCACAGAAATAGGAATTATGGTGCAAAAATAATGACCTAACTCCTCTGTACGGCCGCGGAACCGTGGCCCAAGCAGGCTATTGCCGCGGTCCCGTGGTGGAATGTACGATTTAGGGGGTCGTTTTTCACCACAATTCTTATATTTCCCTGCTGAATTTTTCAGGTATTTTTAATTCAGAAAAATCCACATTTCCAGAAAAAGTCCAGAGAGGGTTGAAAATTAGGGTTTCGGGTTCGATCGGACTTCTAATATCGTCTACGCATCGCCTAAGGCTCTAGCTAGGCTCTGATACCACTGAAGGGTTCCTAGGCACACCCATGAGGTCCCACAACAGATCAAACATGCCAAAATCATAAATTTTCTAGGTGCCAAGTAACCCTAAGCAAGATCGTAACTAGAGGTAAGGCGATGCATGCAAGTTAACAACTTTAATTAAAAAGAAAAGTGACTACAACCTTTGTAGATCCGGTCCTCTACTTCCTTAGCTCCGTGTTGATGTCCCTTCGCTGCGGTCATCGGATCCCGGACTCTGGCGATGGTTTCGATGAAGAAATGATCGGGCTAGGTCGTCGACTTCGATGCCGAAGATGATCTACGTCGAGGCAACTCAAGATCAAGCTCCACCTTCACCAAGTAATGAAACTTGTGAAGAAAACACCCAATACTACATGGCAAGTGGTAGAGGATGAAGAAATAGGAAGTGGGTTCACTTTAGAATTATATTTCTCACTCTTTTTATCAAGGCACCATTGAAGCTAGAATGGTTTCTTCTTTTTGAAGAAGAAGAAGAAGAAGAAGAAGAAAAAGGATATGATAAGAATTATGAAAAAAGAAAATAAAGTGATTCTTATCATTTTAGCAACCATGGTTTAGTGTAGAGAATAAACTATAGTTTATTTGAATCGTTAGGTTAAGGGATAAAGACAAAATGGTAGACTTTCAAAGATGCTTTGAAGCTTTAAGAAGCTTCAAGCAAAGAAAGAAAAGAAAACCACCATTTTATCCTTTCCAAAATGAATAAATAAATAAAACAAACCCTAACCATTAACCTAATCATAGTTTAAAGCGCACACACACACCCAAGTTTGCATGTATCATCAAACATGATACAAACTAGTGCACAAAACTATATCATATACACAATGTGCACATCAAGTGAGAAAATCCATCTTAAGTGAACAAATACTAGTTAATGCAAAGTAATATATCAAATATATAATTATACATTAAATCATTAAATCAACACTTGATTTAACGATCCGGTCATATCGCATATGACCGACTAATATCCGATGTATCGACTTATCGAATCAATTCTCGATTCGATAACTAGGTTATATCGCATACAACCAATCGATACATTCATCGTGAGAATAGAATACGGTATCACATACACGCATTATTCTCGGTCCCGCACATATCTCATATGCGCTCTAATTTCGTTTCGCTTGAGCCAGGAAAGCTCTGTGTAGGACTCTAAAGACTCGTCAATACGCCGACAGTAGGTGATGATCATATCAAACACCCACAAGCCGCAAGCGGTCTGCTAAACGTAACGGCCACCCGGGTATTGAGCGATCAGAAGATCGACGAGCAAGCCCGCTCACACTCCTGTGAATCCAACCAGTAACACTTACTGTACAGTCCGGTTTGTTCGTCTGATATGTCGCATATCTCGCCTAGGGGTGGTAAACGTCAGACCCCAATAGCTTGATAAGTCATGCCGACGTGAGGTCCATAACATGTGTGAAACTACTGATAACTCTTACCAGTATATCACTGCAATCCTGGCCAGAGATTTCCAGTTATGGCCAGTCGAGCATAGCGCAACATCAACCCCCAATACCGAGAGAGACGAATCCCCTCCTATCGCTCATTGCCTCCATGTGAATCGGGACTGTACCCAAAAACCACCTGTTTGCACGACTCAGTAGAGCCGTGGTAGGGTGGAAATCAAAGCACAATGGGAGACACACAAGACTCTATGACGATCTCGGGTCAACAGACTAAGCTGTACCAGTGTCCCCAGAGAACTGCCATCTGACGTGAGGTATAATACCATCTGGGAGTTCTCGGCGAGTCCGTTCAGTGTACCCAGTCTCCACTGAGCACCCGCATACCATCTCTGATGTCAAACATCAATGGATATGGGATCATCCATCGCCCATCACATGAGTCGAGAAGATATACGCTAGTCTACTCTGGAATATCGATGCCCCGTCTCGTTATCCCCACGACTAGGAACATTGAAGTATGTACCCATTGACTACCCTGGCCCCACTAGTATGATCTACATCATAGTCCTGGAAGTCGAGTACACATCCTAAGGGCTTTATCAACATGTAACAGAGAGACAGAAAGTATACATATTAAGATAAAGAGCAACCAGATAGCGTACTATCATGTCGAGCAAGAAAGTCCTACCTATATATGTCCCAGCATCCACTATAATATACATCCAATGTACAGTAATGGCCTCTAGGGCATACATATAACTAACAGCTACAACCCTCGGTTTTTCTTTTGATTGATTCTATAGTTTCTGCTTTGCACAGCAGTATATATGATATATCCTGCACCTTATTCGATGAGGAAAGGGCCGACGATCCCTTCACCGGGAGTGACCCCTTTAGCAAAACTACAAAAGCCTCAAAAACACTCCATTTAAAAACCATTTGATTCCGCAACGAGATCAAGTTCAAAGCGTTAAAGATTTTCTTAAAAACCATCCGCTACCTTCCGTCATTTTAGGAAGTAGAGTACTTAGTATTCGTGCTACGTTTATCGACCATAGCCGAGGCATAGTGTACGGTAGCTAAGTGATGTCTTCTTACACAGCATATGATGCGATTAGTTAGGACAGTCATATGGCTTTGTTGACCTTAGCCAAGGGTCATGTGGGTGGGTCGAATTAATCACGAAATGACGGGTAGAACTTGACTAGTGCTTATGATTTGTTGACCTTAGCTAAGGTCATAAGTGCTAGGGGTAAAAACCATTATCGGGAGTTTCAAGTGTTGGAATTTGCAATGAGATTGCATACCTTCTATATGATAGTTGGATCCCGATACCCACTGCGAGTAATTGTTACTCCTGGGAGAGTTTTGCACTTTGCAATTAGCCGATCAAGTAGGTGTCTAGAAAGGTGTCAACGGGGTTACGCCTCTGGGAAAACGAGGTTTATTCTAATTAGGTCCGTGCGAAAGCACGGGGAACCTTTCTTAAAGTACCGACACTGGCCTGGCTGAAAGATTGGCGAACTTGTAGAGTATAATTAATCCCGGCTGGTCTTTCCCTTTAGGATTTGAAGGAAGATTTGATAAAAACAGTGGGAGCCATCCTGATTAGATAAAATAAATAACCAATCTAATTTTGCAAGAGCGCACGCAGAGTGTTTTCTTCTCTCTCTCTCTAGGTAGCGACCATATCACGCCTTAATCAAGATAATAATATGGATGTATTGACCGAACCCGCTTGTTATACTGAGCTGGGGAACGTTGGTCCAGCTCCAACTTATAATTGTTATAAGACCGAGCAGGAAATAGGGGAATAGCAGGATTCCCATGCCACCCAAACGATGAAAGTGCATGAGATGCATCTCCTTCGAGTGTGTTCATTACAAAGAACTGTTTCTCAGTATCCTCTACATCCTGGCTATTTGATACCGGATCAGGATCCCGCAAATGTAATCCGTTACATGGGCTACAGAAAGGTAGAGAACTGAGAGCGAGTGATAAGTTTCATGAGACAGAAAACGGTGCAAGTGTTGCAGCCAAGTCTGTTGGTCACTGTCACCCTGTATTACCAAAACATTGATTCTGAACAAATACTATTAGATACCGAACCTGATATACAAAATCATATCAATCTCTTTATTTATTAAAGAAGGATTTAATTTTGTATTGTTGAATATTGTTTTGAACATTTCAAAAGTTGATCGGTTCAGGCACGTTATCTAAAAGCATTGACGTTCTAAATCAAACTACAGTTCTTAGTATACAGAACACACACAAGAGAAATAGTTCAGAAATGAACGGATCCTTCTTGAGGTATATATAGACTAGGTCATATCAATGTGACCCGACTAGCTGAAGTTACATATAGATGCATATTTAAATTAGTTTGAATTTACATCTTCTGAAACTTGCCAGTCATGTCATAAAGATAAGATGACCATAGCTCTGTTCATTGGAAACAGACAAAGAGTTAGTAAACTCTTGGGACTGATACATGATGATGTATGTAAGGTCTCATGTCTACATATGCCAGGACCGGTTCTTTATACTTCATTACATTCTCTGATAATCTCTCAAGATTCAGCCATATGTTCCTGTTGAAACATAAGTCCGAACCTTTTGAGATATTCACAGAATATAAGCTAGAAGTAGAGAACCAAAATACAGGTATAAGTATTATGTCCTATGATGAGATCAGGGAGGAGAATACTTGAGCATGGAATTCTTGGACTATTCTAAAGGAGAATGAGATTCTCTCTCAGCATTACTCCTCCGAATACACCATAGCACGATGGTATATCAGTGCAGAGCAATAGCACCCTATGAGATATGTTGTGCTCTATGATGAGTATTACTGAGTTACCTGTTTCTTTTAGGGGGTTGTGCACTTGAGAAGT
This sequence comes from Agapanthus africanus, assembly GCA_030015575.1. Taxonomy (NCBI): domain Eukaryota; kingdom Viridiplantae; phylum Streptophyta; class Magnoliopsida; order Asparagales; family Amaryllidaceae; genus Agapanthus; species Agapanthus africanus. The sequence goes on along the minus strand of JASDDO010000019.1, from coordinate 518,049,110 downwards.
TGCATACCTATTGAATTGGATTCGAATCAAATCAGTGCCTACCACTCCATATAAGATATGGTATGGGAAGAGCCTATCTCTTAAGTAAGTTAAGATTTGGGATTGTCCGGCCTATGTCAAAAGCAAAATCCGGACAAGATCGAGCCAAGTTCAGTTCTGTAGAACTGGAAAGGTTCCAGCTATACAAACTACAGCTAATGATTTGATAGAACCAAACGATTCTATAGTCCCCAACGAAGCTCGGCCTCTCCGCCGATCTACCGGGTTTCTTCATCCGCCTGAGAGATACTTCGGTTTCTCGATGACAGTGGGAGCGAGGATTGCATCATGAGATGATGACCCAACTAGTTTCGAGCAGGCCATCGAGAATAGGGACTCTGTAAGAATGGCTGGATGCTTAGCGATCTGACATGGAATCCATGTACACCAACAAAGTATGGACTTTGGATGCTATATTTGAAGGGTTAAATCCCCATCAGGATTAAGTATATCTTGAGAAGATTACTTGGTGTAGATGGAAAAGTTGAGACTTTCAAAGCTAGACTTGTTAAAGGCTATCGTCATTAACCAGGCGTGGATAATGATGAAACCTTTTCCAGTGGCTATGTTAAGCCTGTCCTGATCCTACTTGCCATTGCTATATACCATGACTACGATATCTGGTGGTTGGATGCCATGACTGCTTTTCTAAATAATGATTTAGAAGAGAACGTCTATAAGAACACAGCCAGAGGGTTTCGTAAACAGTGGGAGCAGCGAAAACATGTGCAAGCTGCTTTACAGAATAAAGCAGGCATCGCGGAGTTGGAACGTCTGTTTTGATTTGGTAGTGAAACTGTTTGACTTCATCAAAATGATAGATGAACCTTGTATATACAAAAAGGCAGTAGAGAGTAAGGTGGTCATCCTCGTATTGTACGTGGACAACATACTCTTGATAGGGAAGGAGTTTCCTATACTACGCTCGGTCAATCTCCTCTTACCATAAGGATTCTCCAAATAGGATAAAGGTGATACCTCCTAAATCCGGGGATTTTCATCTATGAGATAGATCTAAATGGATGTTAGGATTCTCACTAGGTTTAGTGAGATGGAATCAATCGATCCTGGGGAGAATCACTGGAAAGGTTCCAGGGTGATAAGGACGACTGAATGTCAGTCACAGGCATTGTCTTTACCCTCAGTGGAAGGACGGTATGTTGGAAGAGTTCCAAGCTAGATACCGTGGCAAACTAGACGATAAAGGCCGGTAACATCACTATCAAAGATACTACCAAAGAGGCAGTTTGGGTGTATATTGGTTCATGAGATGAACTAGGTTCCTACCATTGTATGACAATGGAAGTGTGGCTTTGGCCCAGGAATCCTGGTCCCATTAGTGACCCAGACATATTCTGAGGCAGCATCACCTGATCATGGAGTTAGTTGATCTCCAGGGTGATCGAGGTTAGGAGAGTAGACTCAGAGGACAACACGGCGGATCCACTCACAAAGGCTTTTTCCCAGAGAGAGACTTATATGGGATGGTTGAGTATTAGATACTACAACCACTTCTACAGATGACCCTAGTGCAAGTGGGAGATTGTTAGTTATATGTATGCCCTAGAGGCCATTACCGTACATTGGATGTATATTGTAGTGGATGCTGGGACATATATAGGTAGGACTTTCTTGCTCGACATGATAGTACGCTATCCGGTTGCTCTTTATCTTAACATGTATACTTTCTGTCTCTCTGTAACATGTTGATAAAGCCCTTAGGATGTGTACTCGACTTCTGGGACTATGATGTAGATCATACTAGTGGGGCCTGGGTAGTCTATGAGTACATCCTTCAATGTTCCTAGTCGTGGGAATATCAAGACGGGGCATCGATATTCCAGAGTAGACTAGCGTATATCTTCTCGACCTATGTGATAGGCGATGGATGATCCCATATCCATTGATGTTTGACATCAGAGATGGTATGCGGGTGCTCAGTGGAGACTGGGTATACTGAACGGACTCGCCGAGAACTCCCAGATGGTATTATACCTCATGTCAGATGGCAGTTCTTTGGTGACACTGGTACAGCTTAGTCTGTTAACCCGAGATTGTCATAGAGTCTTGTGTGTCTCCCACTGTGCTTTGATTTCCACCCTACCACGGCTCTACTGAGTCGTGCAAACAGGTTGTTTTTGGGTACAGTCCCAATTCACATGGAGGCAATGAGCGATAGGAGGGGATTCGTCTCTCCCGGTATTGGGGGTTGATGTTGCGCTATGCTCGACTGGCCATAACTGGAAATCTCTGGCCAGGGTTGTAGTGATATACTGGTAAGAGTTATCAGTAGTTTCACGCTTGTTATGGACCTTATATCGGCATGACTTATCAAGCTACTGGGGTTTGACGTTTACCACCCCTAGGCGAGATATGCGACATATCAAACGAACAGACCGGACTGTACGGTAAGTGTTACTGGTTGGATTCACAGGAGTGTGAGCGGGCTTGCTCGTTGATCTTCTGATCGCTCAATACCCGGCTAGCCGTTACGTTTAGCAGTCCGCTTGCGGCTTGTGGGTGTTTGATATGATCATCACCTACTGCCGGTGTATTGACGAGTCTTTAGAGTCCTACACAGAGGTTTCCTGGCTCAAGCGAAACGAAATAGGAGCGCATATGAGATATGTGTGGGACCGAGAATAATACCAGTATGTGATACTGAATTCTATTCTCGCGATTTGTATCATCGGACGGTTATATAAGATATAGCCGGGTTACCGAATCAAATGTTGATTCGATATATTGATACGCTTGATATTGGTCGGTTATATGCAGTATGACCGGATCATTAAATCAAGTGCTGATTTAATGATTTAATGTATAATTATATATTTGATATATTACTTTACATTAACTAGTATTGGTTCACTTAAGATTGATTTTCTCACTTGATTTGCACAAGTTGTATATGTGATATATTTTTGTGCACTAGTTTGTATCATATTTGATGATACATGCAAACATGGGTGAGTGTGTGACTTACTCCTTTGTTTAGTTAATGGTTAGGTTTTTGTTTGCTTTATTTATTTTGTAAAAACAAAATGGTTTCTTTCTTTTCTTTGCTAGAAGCTTCATGTTGTTTTCTAGCATCTTTGAAAAGTCTAAACCATTTTTATTTTGTTCTTAAACCTAACCATTACCTAAACCCTAGTTTATTCTCTACAAGAGTTTACTAACCCATGGTTGCAATATGATAAGCATCACTTGATTTTCTATTTTAAAAATATTCATTCATTCTTTTCTTTCTTCTTCTTCTTCTTCATGAAGAGAAGAAAACCTTGCTAGAAAATTCCAAGTGATGAATCCAAGTCAGAAATCCAAATCCAAAGTGAACCCACTTCCTATTTCTTCATCCTCTACCACTTGCCATGTTGTATAGGGTGTTTTCTTCACAAGGTTCATGACCAAGTGAAGATGGAGCTTGAGTTTGAGTCGCCTCGACGTAGATCATCTTCGGCATCGAAGTCAACGACCTAGCCTGATCATTTCTCCGACGAAACCATCGCTAGAGTCCGGGATCCCGATGATCGCAGCGAAGGGACGTCGTCATGGATCTTTGGAGGTGGAGGACCGGATCTACAAAGGTTGTAGTTCCTTTCACTTATTAGTAAAGTTGTTTGCTTGCATTTAGTTTCGCCTATCCTCTAGTTAACGATCTCAATTAGGGTTTCTCGGCACTTGAAAATTTTAAATTTGGTATGGTTGATCAGTTGTAGAACCTCATGGGTGTGCCTAGGAACCCTACAGTTCCTAGGCCTAAGCCACAACTCCATTGTCACACAATGGTAGAAACGAAGTTCATCTCATGAACTAATATACACCCAGACTGCCTCTTTGGTAGCATATTAGGTCGCGATGTATCCAGCCTTTATCGTCTAGTTTACCACGGTATCTAGCTTGGAACTCTTCCAACATACCGTCCTTCCACTGAGGGTAAAGACAATGCCTGTGACCGACTTTCAGTCGACCTTACCACCCTAGAAGCTATCCAGTGATTCTCCCCAGGATCGATTGATACCATCTCACTACACCTAGTGAGAATCCTAACATCCACTTAGATCTATCTCATAGATCCAAAACCCAGGATTTAGGAGCTATCACCTTGATCTTATATGGAGAATCCTTGTGATAAGAGGAGATTGACCGAGCGTAGCATAAGAAACACCTTTCCTACCAAGAGTATGTCATCCACGTACAATACGAAGAAGACCAACATAATCTTTATTATCTTTTTGTATATACAAGGTTCATCTACCATTTTGATGAAGTCAAACACTTTGACTACCACATCAAAACAGATGTTCCAACTCCGCGATGCCTGCTTTAACCCGTAAAGAAACTTGCACATGTTTCCGCTGCTCCCACTGTCTACGAAGTCCTCTGGCTGTGTACTTATAGACGCTCTCTTCTAAATCAATATTTAGAAAAGCAGTCATGACACCCAACCACCAGATATCATAGTCATGGTATGTAGCAATGGCAAGTAGGATCCGGATGGACTTAAGCATAGCTTCAGGAGAAAAGGTTTTATCATAATCCACACCTGGTCAATGACGAAAACCTTTTACAACCAGTCTAGCTTTGAAAGTCTCAACTTTTCCATCTACATCAAGTAATCTTCTCAAGATATACTTTCTCCTAATGGGGATTTAACCCTTCAGATATAGCAATCAATGTCCACACTTTGTTGGTGTATATGGATTCCATCTCAGATCGCTTAGCATCCAGCGATTCTTACAGAGTCCTCACTCTTTATGGCCTGCTCGAAGCTAGTTGGGTCATCATCTCCATGATGCAACCCTCTCTCCCACTGTCATAGAGAAAACCGAAGTATCTCTCAGGTGGATGAGGAACCCTACCAGATCGGCCGAGAGGCCGAGGTTCGTCAGGAACTATTGAATCCTCCGGTTCTACCAAATCGTCAGCTGTAGTTTGTATAGCTGGAACTCTTTCCAGTTCTACCTCATGACCATTAATTTCTTTCCAAAATAAATTCCATTTCTAAAAAGGTGGCATGCCGAGAAATAAAACACATTTTGTTCCTCGGTGCGGTAGAAGATATTCCCTTGCAAATGCTTGGGATATCCAATAAACTTCCACAGAACTGACCTTGCCTTGAGCTTGTCCGGATTTTGCTTTTAGACATAGGCCGGACAACCCCAAATCTTAACTTACTTAAGAGATGGGCTCTTTCCATACCATATCATCAATGGAGTGGTAGGCACCTGATTTGGTTGGAACACTATTCAATAGGTATGCAACTTCTCAAGTGCATAACTCCCTAAAAGGAAATAGGTTACTCAGTAGTACTCATCATAGAGTGCACCATATCTAATAGGGTGTGATTGCTCCGCCTCGATATACCGATGTGCTGTGGTGTATACGGAGGAGTAATGCTGAGAGAGAATCTCATTCTCCTTTAGAATAGTCCAGGATCTCCGTGCTCAAGCATTCTCCTCCCTGATCTCATCATAGGACATAATATTTATACCCATTTTGGTTCTCTACTTATGACTTATATTCTTTGAATTTCTCAAAAGCTTCAGATATATGTTTCAACAGGAACATCTGTCCGAATCTTGAGAGATCATCAGTGAATGTAATGAAGTACAAAGAACCGGTCCTGGCATGTGTAGACAGGGGACCTACATACATTATCATGTATCAATCACAAGAGTTCACTAACTCTTTCTCTGTTTCCAATAAACGGAACTATGGTCATTTTATCTTTGTGACATGACTAGCAATTTTCACAAGATATAAATTTAAACTGATTTAAATATGCATCTTAATGTAACTTAGCTAGTCGGGTCGAATTGATATGACCTAGTCTATAATGCCTCAAGAAGGATTCGTTCATTTCTGAACTCTTCTTCTTGTGTGTGTTCTGTACGTTAAGAACTGTAGTTTGATTTAGAACGTATATGTTTTTAGATAACGTGCCTGAACTGATCAACTCTTGATATAAACATTATCCAATACAAAATTATATCCTGCTTTAGTAAATAAAGAGACTGATATGATGTTGTATATCAGGTTCAGTATCTAATAACATTCGTTCAGAATCAATGTACTTAGTAATACAGGGTGATAACTGCCAGCACCTTGGCTGCAACAATTGCACCATTTCCATTTCTTGAAACTTTATCACCCATTCTCAGTTCTCTACCTATCTGTAGCCCATGTAACAGATTATATATATGGGATCCTGATTTGGTATCATATACCCAGGACATAGAGGATACTGAAAAACAGTTCTCGGTAATGAACACACCGGAAGAAGATGCATCAATATGCATTTTCTTCGTTTGGGTGGCACGGGAATTCCGATAATCCCCTATTTCCTGCTCGGTCTTATAACAATTATAAGTTGGAGCAGGACCAATGTTCCCCAGCACAGTATAACAAGCGGGTTCGGTCAATGCATCCATATTATTATCTTGATTAAGGCGTGACATGGTCACTACCTGGAGAGAGAGAGAGAGAAGAAAACACTTAGCGTATGCTCTTGCTAGATCAGATTGGATATTATTTTATCTAATCAGGATGGCTACCACTGTTTTCATCAAATCTTCTTTCAAACCCTAAAAAGAAAGACTAGCCGGGATTAATTACACCCTACAATTTCGCCAATTTTTCAGACAGGCCAGTGCCGGTACTTTGAGGGAGGTTCCCCGTGCTTTCGCACGGACCTAATTAAAATAAATCTCATTTTCCCAGGGGCGTAATCCAGTTAACACCTTTCTAGACACCTACTTGATCGGCTAATTGTAATGTCCAAAGCTCTCCCACGAGTAACTCTTACTCGCAGTGGGTATCGGGATTCAACTATCTCATAGAAGGTATGTAATTTCATTGCAAATTTCAACACTTGAAATTCCCGATAATTTTGCCCCTAGCGTCCTATGACCTTGACACAGGTCAACAAACCATAGGGTGCTAGTCAAGTTCAACCCGTCATTTCATGATTGAAATAAACCCACCCATACGACCCTTGACAGAGGTCAACAAGGTCGCACGACTACCCTAGATCAATTGCATCATATACTTTGCAGATAAGCACTAATCAGCTACCGCACACTACGCCTTGACAAAGGTCAACAAACGCAGCACAAATACTAACTATTACTTATCTGAAATGACGGAGGGCTACGACAGGTTTTTAAGAAAACCTCTTGCGTAATGAACTTGATATCGTTGTAGAATCAAATAATTTAAAAATGGAGTGTTTTTTAGGCCTTTGCTAGTTTCCCTAAAGAGGTCACTCTCGGGAAAGGATCTCGGCTCTTTCCTCGTCGAATGAGGTTCGGGATATTTCACAATACCACTATACAAAGCAAAAACTAGAAAAGCAATCAAAAGATGAAACTGAGGGTTGTAGCATCTGCCAGTTATCGCTAAAGAGGTCACTCCCGGTGAAGGGATCTCGGCTCTTTTCTTATCGAATAAGGTGCCGGATATTTTACAAGGAATACCGCTATGAAAAGCAACAACTAGAGCTACATGTTTTTGAAAATTCGATTCCAAAACATCTTTAGGTTTATTTTCTTTCATTAATCTCATTAATGAAGTCCCTGTTAGTGTATATGCCCTAGAGGCCATTACTGTATCATACTAGTTTGTATATTACTTGATGGAAGCTTGGGATATTCACCTTGTATAAACAATCTTGCTCAATATAGTAGTATGCTACTTGGTTTGTTTCTACTTCAATGTGTACTTGTGTTTATTTCAGTATATCACTTATACGCATTAGTGGAGCCCTTAGGATCTTTGCTTGATTACCAGCGTTGTGATGGCAGTCACACTAGTGGGGGCTGGGTAATCTATAGGCACATCCTTATACAGGTCCCTAGTCGTAGGACTATCAAGACAGGGCATCGATACTCCGGAGTAGACTAGCGTATGCGCTTCTCATCCCAGTGTGGGAGATGGTCTGTCCCACAGCCATCAGTACGTCGTACTGGAGATAGTATACGGGTGCTCGTTGGGTTACGAGTACACTGGACAGGACTCGTCGGGAACTGACAGGTTGGTATTATACCTATCGTCAGTTATCAGTTCCCAGGTGATATGAGTACAGCTTAGTCCGCTGACTTGACACTGGCACTTCGCCTCGAGTGTGTTCCCACTGCACTTTGATCACTACCCTACCACGGCTCAAAGGAGTCGTGCAAACAGGTGGTGGTTGGGTGCAGTCACGAAGCACTTGGAGGCAGTGACGGTTAGACAGGATTCGTCTCTCCCGGTATTGGGGGTTGACATCGCGCTGTGTCTAGGAGAGCCATTACACGAGTAGTCCCTGGCCAGGGCAAGCGAGATATACTGGTAGGTTCCAGTGTTATCTCAGGGTGTTTTGGGCTTCACTCCGACACGACTTGTACCGCTATTGGGGGACTGACGTTTTTACCGCCCCCTAGGCCCGACATGCGGTGTATCAGACGAACAGACCGGACTGTGCGGAGAATGTCACATTCAGACTCAGTAGGAGTTCAGATGGGGTTTCACCTCGTCAGCCTTCTTGTCGGCATCTACCTGGGGACCGTTACGCACAGCTAGTGCCGCTTGCGGTCTGTGGTTAAACCCACTGCCAGCGTAGTGTCGAGTCTTTAGAGTCCCACACAGAGGGTATTCGCCTCTGGGCAAAACAGAGTAGAGGTCGCATGGTTTTGCGACAGGGTTCGTTCTCATCCGCGCACTTGTGCACGTTTGGAGTCCGGACGGATTATACTGGCAGGCTCTGGTTTGAGCCAGATACCGGTATATGTTTTGGGGGGTGCTTTTATATCTTGGTATTCTTGTTCCTCGGAACGAGAATGCAGGTGTGTATGCACAGTTGCTTGAGGCGGAGGATGAGGTATTTCATTAGGGTTTCGGAACGGGTGCGTATGCACAGTTGACAGTCATCATTTTCCAAACCCTAATGGATTTATGGATTATCTATTAATAATAGTAATTAAATGAGAATTATGTTATGGTTGTTTTTGTTGACTTGTTGACCATGGTTGACTTGTTGACCATGGTTGAATGTTGACCACCATCATGCTTTGAAAGATCCTTCCTGATTCATGCTTACATTTCATTTAATGAAGCATGGTAGTGGTCATTCCAAATTACCATCAACTATTCTCTTTTTGAATTATTATTATTTAGATAATTCTTTTTCTTTTGGCATTATGGTTGCAAGAAAGAAAAAGATTGCTCATTATCTCATTTAGCTTCTCTCTCCTCACTTCATCTTCTTCTTCCTCTAGCAAAAGAGAACTCTTCTCATGTGTTGAGAATCCTTCTCTTTAAAAAGAAAAGCAACCCCTAGTCACTCTCTACTCATTCTAGGTTCAAGGTTTAGCAAGCCGGAAACCCTAGTTCACTCAAAGATCGAGGAAGAGCCCAAAGGTCGAACCTTCGAGGTGGATCCATCTTCGACGGAAGAAGGCGACAAGAAGAGAACCATCAACCTCTACAAGGTTTAAAGAAGAAGGAGTTCAAGTTTAGGTATAACCATCTTCCATAGTAGCTAACTCCCTTTAGCGTATTTGCTAGTTTAGTTTAGACACGATCCCGACCTTGTTTAGTCCATGTTGCCTCTTGCGATAAAAATTTGTTTTTTTATACCGTTTCCGCCTCCCCGTAAGCACCGGGGGTCGCAATATGGACTTACAGTGGTATCAGAGCCTAACTAAACTTAAACTAGCTTGGTAGCGAAGTGTATGGAAGTTCGAAACCGAAAAATCGCAAAACCGGAAAAACCAAAACCCTAAGTTTCTGTTGAATTTTTTTCTGCTCTAAATGAAAAACTTTATACTTGTAAATTCGGCTCAGGGTTTTGTTTGAACACTCAAGAAATACGATGCCCTAATTCATTTAAACCGCCGCGGTTCCGCGGCACGAGGTAGGCATGTGCCGCGGAACCGCCGCCGTTTGTTTTCCTCTCTGCATCGTTTTTCGTGCAGTGTTCTTCTGGTGGGATTTTGGGATTTTTCAGATGTATTATATGTACCCAGATTTTCCAGAACTGAAATTCACTTTTGGGGTCCTATAATTCCGTATTTTTTCCGAACTTCACTGCACTTTGGCTATGTTGGTTATATCTGTGTTGCTTGCATGTATTGAACGTCGGCTAATCGCTATAAGTCGATTAGTCGGGGTTATACATGATCTGTGTTTGATATTGGATTGTGTATATGAATGTGTTGGACTGTCGCGGGTGAATAGCCGGGGTGGATGTGAGATGAGCTTTTGTTTTTCTTTCATTCATTGTAAATGTAAATTGATGTAATAATATTATTTGTATGGCCGCACAACCGGGTCGGGGTTGTAGCCGTCATTGTATAATTCTTTTTACTGTTTTTGCTCCTAGGATAGACCCATGGAGGGGTGCACAAACTACCGGGTACTTGGCGGGTAGTTTGCCGCACCCGTAGGGGTCTTGGGTGGGGTATTTGGCTATTCACAGCGACCGTGTAATCCGCTTTTCGTTGCAGGCTCGAAAGGATTGCGGATTGCTAGTATATCCAATATATTCATCTGTGATCTGTAATGTCTATCATTGCTTTCTATTTAGGCGTTGCTTATGTTTTACAGCCGCGCTAGCCCAGCCCCCGCTCTGTCGTTAATTAAGTAACCTAACGAGTGATGACGGGACCCCGTGGCGAATGCGAATGGCATAAGCGTACATCATATTTTGGTTGTTTTCTGCAATGGTAGGATTAAATGATGGGACGCATTAAAAGAACTAATGCAAGAATATCACGCATTAAAAGAACTAATGCAAGATAATAAACCAAGTTAAAATCGTTGGAACACTTTCGAAAAACCACTCGGTTCTTTTCAAAACTAACTTTTAAATGCGGAGCTTGAGCCACTCCTTCTAAAAGCTATCTCGTTCCATCGATTATATCAAGTTCACTACGTTCACGGTTTCGCCAAAACCATTCGTAGCCCTCCATCATTTCAGTTAAATATACGGCAGTATTCAAGCTATGTATTTTGACCTCACGCCAAGGCATAGTGATTGGTAGCTGCCGGATATTTATCTGTTGCATAAATAGAATGCGTTGTTTTGAGACAGTCGTACCGCCATTTTGGCCTACGTCAAGGGTAGGTACGGGTGGATTCAAATCAACCGGGATAATAATGGGAAGAACTTGACATGTGACTTATGACATTTTGACCTCACGCCAAGGTCATAAGAGCATGGGGCAAAAATCCACATCGAGAGTTTCATAAGTACTGAAACTTGCTAGATTTGCATACCATTTGGAGTGTGATGATTATGGTAGGATTCCTTCATTTTCGTCACGCGATGATATTTGGATCCCGATCCTACTGTGAGTATATGCTACTCCTCGGGAAATTTCTCACTAAACGATCAATGCTATAAACCTAGTAGGTGCCTAGAAAGGTGTTAGCGGGGCTACGCCCCCAGGGAAAAGAGGTTCTTAAATTAAGGAACTTCGCGAAAGCGTTGGAAAACCTCCCTCGAAGTACCGACACTGGCCTGGCTGAACGGTTAAGCAAGTATTGTACGGTGGGATTGATCCCGGCTAATTCTTCTTTTGTGGTTTGAGGAGGGATTCGAGAGACAGTGGGAGCCATCCTGTTTAGACAAATTAAAAACCATTCTAAACTTGCAAGAGCATCGTGCTAAGTGTTTCTTCTCTCCCCCTGCAGCGACCAAATCGAAATGACTGGACTTAAGTTACTTCTAGATAAAAACATACTGACAGGGCCAAACTACAAAGATTGGCTCAGGAATGTCAAATTGGCAATCGCTTACGACAAGCTGGGGTATCTTCTTACCACCAAAGCTCCCCCCGTCCCAGGTCCCACCTCCAGCGTCGCGGATAAGGAAATCCGTAAGACTTGGGAGATTGATTGCGCGAAGGCCAGGTGCCTCGTGCTTGCCTCTATGGACAACGAACATCAGAGGAGGCATGAGAATATGGACCTTGAGTCTATATTTCTCCATACAAAAGAACTGTATGGAGAGCAGTCTCATATCGCAAGATACGAAGTGTCGAAGAAGTTATTTTCGACTAAGTTGGCCGTCGGATCATCGGTAGCGGACCACGTGCTTAAGATGATTGGCTACACTGAGGAGCTCGCGGAACTTGCGACCACGTTGGATAGTGAACTTTATACAGATTTAATACTCCAGTCCCTTCCATCCACTTACGCCCAGTTCATACTGAATTTCAACTTGCAAGAAAAGGAAGTTGAACTTTCAGAACTCCTCAACCTGCTGAGGAGCGCAGAGGGCACCCTACAGAAGGGTAGGGAAACACCCGCTTTGTTTGTAGGAGGATCTTCTTCCTCTAGGTCCAAGGCGAAAGCCAAGGGAAAGAGGAAGAAAGCCCCCGCCAAACCAAGAGGAGGTGTTAGTAAAGTGGGTTCGAAGGGAAAGGAAAAGGCAACAAAGATTGCGGGGAAGCTTGTTGGAAAGGAAGAGTGCTTCTATTGTCATAAAAGTGGACACTGGAAGAAAGATTGCAGGGCTTGGAAAGCCAGGACACAGGAACTGAAGCAGGTTGCGGCTTCAGCTTCAGGTGTGTATGTTATTGAAAACTGTCTTTCTATAAACTCTACTTCCTGGGTATTGGATACCGGATCAGGATCTCATATCTGTAATTCTTTGCAGGTGTTGAGAAACCGTAGGGTTTTGAAGGCAGGTGACATGACCCTCAGAGTTGCGAATGGAGCTAGCATGGATGCTAAAGCCGTGGGGGACTATCACCTGGGAATGTCAGATGGGCATGTTTTGGTTTTGCGTAATTGTTTTTTTGTACCCAACGCAACTTGTAATATCATTTCTGTATCTTTGGTTTCTAAAGAAGGTTATGAATTTGCGTTTGTAAGTAATGTTGTGAACATTCACCTTAATCAAGTTCTGATTGGGTCAGGTACATTGAGCAATGGTATATACGTATTAAACCAACCACAGATTTTCAATGTCCAGAATACACACAAAAGAAAGTCTCCAGATATCAATCAGACTTTCTTATGGCATTGTAGACTGGGTCACATCAATGAGAGAAGGTTGACTAAGTTACATACAGAAGGATATTTGGATCCGTTCGAATATCAATCATATGCCACTTGTCAATCCTGTCTCAAAGGAAAGATGACAAAGACTCCGTTCACTGGACACGGAGTAAGAGCGAGCGAGCTCTTGGGACTCGTACACAGCGACGTGTGCGGTCCAATGTCTACACATGCGCGAAGCGGTTATTCTTACTTCATTACTTTTACGGATGATTTTTCAAGATACGGTTATGTCTTCTTAATGAAACATAAGTCCGAATCTTTTGAAAAATTCCAGGAATTTAAGAATGAAGTAGAAAAACAAACCGGCAAAAGTATCAAGATTCTAAGATCGGATCGAGGTGGAGAATACTTAAGTGCCGAGTTCCTGAATTACTTAAAAGAGAATGGGATTCTCTCTCAGCTTACTCCTCCATACACTCCGCAACATAACGGTGTATCAGAGAGACGGAACCGGACCCTATTGGATATGGTACGGTCCATGATGAGTGACGCTGAGTTACCGCGATCATTCTGGGGGTATGCGCTAGAAACAGCTGCATACCTATTGAACCGAGTTCCTACTAAGACTGTGCCTACCACACTATATGAGTTATGGAGTGGGAAGAAACCCTATCTTCAGTACCTGAAGATTTGGGGATGTCCAGCTTATGTCAAAAAACAGCATACGGACAAGCTCGAGGCACGCTCAGTACTGTGCAAGTTTGTGGGATACCCAAAGAACTCCAGGGGGTATCTTTTCTATTACGCAGAGGAACAAAAAGTCCTTGTTTCTCGTAATGCCCATTTTCTGGAACATCAGTTCTTAGAAAAGGAAGTAAGTGGGAGCGCAATAGAACTGGAAGAAATTCCAGAACCACAGACTATTACTGAAAGCTTAATGGAACCAGAGGGTTCAAATGAACAGGACATTCCTACGCCGCTCCGCAGAAGTAGTAGGCAGTCTCATCCGCCCGAGAGATACTACGGTTTTCTCATAGACGGGGATAGAGAGGATTGCGTCATAGATTATGACGAGCCTACTAGCTTCCAACAGGCCGTTCAGAGCGTTGACTCGGTAAAATGGCTGGATGCAATGCGGACCGAAATGGAGTCCATGTACACCAACAAAGTATGGACGTTGGACATTGCTCCAGACGGGGTAAAACCCGTAGGATGCAAGTGGATCTTCAAAAGGAAGATTGGTGTAGATGGACAGGTTGAGACCTATAAATCTAGACTTGTAGCAAAGGGTTTCCGTCAAAGACCTGGCTTGGACTATGACGAAACCTTTTCTCCAGTGGCTATGCTGAAATCCATTCGGATCCTTCTTGCCATTGCTGCCTTCCAAGATTATGAGATTTGGCAGATGGACGTAAAAACCGCTTTTCTAAATGGAAATTTAGAGGAGTGTGTCTATATGGATCAGCCAGAGGGTTTCATTCAGAGTGGGAGCAGCGGAAAGGTGTGCAAGTTGCTTAAGTCCATCTATGGACTAAAGCAGGCATCGCGGAGTTGGAACATCTGTTTTGATGAGACGGTCAAGGAATTTGACTTTATCAAAAATCCAGATGAACCATGCATCTATAGTAGATTTGTAGCGAGAACTGTAGTATTCCTCGTTTTATACGTGGATGACATTCTCTTAATAGGAAATGACATTCCTATGCTACAATCTGTCAAAGGTTTCTTGTCACACAGGTTCTCCATGAAAGACCTGGGTGATGCCTCTTACATCCTGGGGATCCGGATCCATCGTGATAGATCCAAGAGGATATTAGGACTTTCACAGTCCAGGTACATCGACACCGTACTGAAAAGATTCAGTATGGAAGATTCCAAGCGCGGTAACCTACCGGCTTGTCACGGGATCACCCTCTCTAAAGAGATGTCTCCCAAGACTGATTTGGAGAGGGATCGCATGTCTATTATACCCTACGCTTCTGCGGTAGGCTCTATAATGTATGCGATGTTGTGTACCAGACCGGATGTAGCTTATGCACTGAGTATAGTAAGCCGGTATCAGTCAAACCCTGGGGAGAAACATTGGATAGCAGTAAAGAACATTCTCAAGTACCTGAGAAGGACTAAGGAGATGTTCTTGGTGTATGGCGGAAAAGACCTCCAGATTGAGGCCTTTGCTGACTCCAGCTTCCAGAGTGACAAGGATGATTCCAAGTCCATGTCGGGTTTTGTCTTTACCCTCAATGGAGGGGCGTTGTGTTGGAAGAGTTCCAAACAGGAAACCGTTGCAGACTCGACTATGGAAGCGGAATACATCGCTGCATCTGATGCCGCAAAAGAAGCTGTCTGGATAAGGAAGTTCTTAAAAGAACTTCAGGTGGTTCCGTCCATTGTTGACCCAGTACCTCTGTATTGCGACAACAACGGGGCTATAGCTTTAGCAAAGGAACCCAGGTCCCATCAGAGATCCAGGCACATCTTGAGGCGGTATCACCTGATCAGGGAGATCGTGGATCGCAAGGAGATCGAGGTTCGGAGGGTTGCTTCAGAAGAGAACACTGCAGATCCATTCACCAAGGCCTTACCCCAGACTCAGTTCGAGCGGCTGATCGAGATGATAGGTCTTCGGTACGCCAGTTCATGGCCTTAGTGCAAGCGGGAGATTGTTAGTGTATATGCCCTAGAGGCCATTACTGTATCATACTAGTTTGTATATTACTTGATGGAAGCTTGGGATATTCACCTTGTATAAACAATCTTGCTCAATATAGTAGTATGCTACTTGGTTTGTTTCTACTTCAATGTGTACTTGTGTTTATTTCAGTATATCACTTATACGCATTAGTGGAGCCCTTAGGATCTTTGCTTGATTACCAGCGTTGTGATGGCAGTCACACTAGTGGGGGCTGGATAATCTATAGGCACATCCTTATACAGGTCCCTAGTCGTAGGACTATCGAGACAGGGCATCGATACTCCGGAGTAGACTAGCGTATGCGCTTCTCATCCCAGTGTGGGAGATGGTCTGTCCCACAGCCATCAGTACGTCGTACTGGAGATAGTATACGGGTGCTCGTTGGGTTACGAGTACACTGGACAGGACTCGTCGGGAACTGACAGGTTGGTATTATACCTATCGTCAGTTATCAGTTCCCAGGTGACATGAGTACAGCTTAGTCCGCTGACTTGACACTGGCACTTCGCCTCGAGTGTGTTCCCACTGCACTTTGATCACTACCCTACCACGGCTCAAAGGAGTCGTGCAAACAGGTGGTGGTTGGGTGCAGTCACGAAGCACTTGGAGGCAGTGACGGTTAGACAGGATTCGTCTCTCCCGGTATTGGGGGTTGACATCGCGCTGTGTCTAGGAGAGCCATTACACGAGTAGTCCCTGGCCAGGGCAAGCGAGATATACTGGTAGGTTCCAGTGTTATCTCAGGGTGTTTTGGGCTTCACTCCGACACGACTTGTACCGCTATTGGGGGACTGACGTTTTTACCGCCCCCTAGGCCCGACATGCGATGTATCAGACGAACAGACCGGACTGTGCGGAGAATGTCACATTCAGACTCAGTAGGAGTTCAGATGGGGTTTCACCTCGTCAGCCTTCTTGTCCGCATCTACCTGGGGACCGTTACGCACAGCTAGTGCCGCTTGCGGTCTGTGGTTAAACCCACTGCCAGCGTAGTGTCGAGTCTTTAGAGTCCCACACAGAGGGTATTCGCCTCTGGGCAAAACAGAGTAGAGGTCGCATGGTTTTGCGACAGGGTTCGTTCTCATCCGCGCACTTGTGCACGTTTGGAGTCCGGACGGATTATACTGGCAGGCTCTGGTTTGAGCCAGATACCGGTATATGTTTTGGGGGGTGCTTTTATATCTTGGTATTCTTGTTCCTCGGAACGAGAATGCAGGTGTGTATACACAGTTGCTTGAGGCGGAGGATGAGGTATTTCATTAGGGTTTCGGAACGGGTGCGTATGCACAGTTGACAGTCATCATTTTCCAAACCCTAATGGATTTATGGATTATCTATTAATAATAGTAATTAAATGAGAATTATGTTATGGTTGTTTTTGTTGACTTGTTGACCATGGTTGACTTGTTGACCATGGTTGAATGTTGACCACCATCATGCTTTGAAAGATCCTCCTTGATTCATGCTTACATTTCATTTAATGAAGCATGGTAGTGGTCATTCCAAATTACCATCAACTATTCTCTTTTTGAATTATTATTATTTAGATAATTCTTTTTCTTTTGGCATTATGGTTGCAAGAAAGAAAAAGATTGCTCATTATCTCATTTAGCTTCTCTCTCCTCACTTCATCTTCTTCTTCCTCTAGCAAAAGAGAACTCTTCTCATGTGTTGAGAATCCTTCTCTTTAAAAAGAAAAGCAACCCCTAGTCACTCTCTACTCATTCTAGGTTCAAGGTTTAGCAAGCCGGAAACCCTAGTTCACTCAAAGATCGAGGAAGAGCCCAAAGGTCGAACCTTCGAGGTGGATCCATCTTCGATGGAAGAAGGAGACAAGAAGAGAACCATCAACCTCTACAAGGTTTAAAGAAGAAGGAGTTCAAGTTTAGGTATAACCATCTTCCATAGTAGCTAACTCCCTTTAGCGTATTTGCTAGTTTAGTTTAGACACGATCCCGACCTTGTTTAGTCCATGTTGCCTCTTGCGATAAAAATTTGTTTTTTTATATCGTTTCCGCCTCCCCGTAAGCACCGGGGGTCGCAATATGGACTTACAGTCCCATCATTTAAGTTACCTAAGTATCACAGATAAATACAACGTACGCTTATGCCATCCGCATTCGCCTCGATGTCCCATCATGCACCGTTAGGTTAGGTAACTAATGACAGAGCGGGACAGGGCTAGCGCGGGTGTAAAACATAAGCAACGTCTATATAATATATCATATATACTATATACAGTATCTATCTCAACATATCAAATGATCACATCACAGATATCGCAGCAGAAAACAACATATGAAATATTGGATATACTAGGATTTCCGGGTTTTATATTAAGCCTGTATAAAACACAGATTCCACGGTCGCGATGAATAGTCAAACCCACATCCCTAGACCCCTACGAGAGCGGCAATCAACCCTACCAATTCTAAAGTTAGGAGACCCGGACTCAACGCCTCGAGATGGTCTCCCACTGGACTCTAGAACCCGGTTACTTGTGCTCCCCTCCTTGGGTCTATCCTAATGCGGAAAAGTAAGTAATATACAATGGTGACATCATCCTCAACCTGAAAGTGCCCCAATAAAAGAATATTACATACATTGAATTTTACATGGATAAAAATGAAAAACTCTCATCTCACATAAAAAAAAAACCCGGCTATTCAAACACGACGATCCAATATAACATATCCCAGCAACACATAACATCACATGTCATCAATGTAAGTAAATATGTGTATCCCAATTGTCGTTGACATATAGCAATGAAACCGGAGATATACCACATATTATACTTATGGTCGCAGAAAAGAAAGTGAAAAACTACAACAATTGGAATCCGCACTGCCCTTAGACATCATAAACCCGGAATATCACATATTCTGTATTTCATGCCTAACAGTGCAAATTTTACATTTAGGTCTCAACCATGAAACCGCTTTTCAAAGGAAGTCGGGTAATTCAACAAGATTCCTGATTCCATCCGAGGCCGAAATGTTAAACTTGCATGCAACTAGATAGATTCCAATTATTGTAACCCATCACATGATATCTGGACGAAGTTAAACTTTTCGATCTATTCATCAAAGTCTTACAATTTCCCGACAGCTCAACACTTGAGCACAGTTTTAATAATACCCGGAACATGCCGCAGTACCTATGGACCAACCGTAGAAGGGCAAACCCAAGCCTCACTCATGTCGTCACGGAACTGCGGCAAACCCTAGGGTATGACCACGGTTCTGTGATCCAAAAAAGTCGAGTTAGGGTTTCATTCTTCTAGAGGGTCCACAGAATTACTTGCATGTTTTTCCGAATACGTTAAACTTGGAAAAATGGGCTTTTGACATTCGATCGAACTTTTTAAATTTGCCTAGATAACTTGTGAAAACCCAAATACAATGTTAAATTACGAATACGAAACACTCTGAATTGTTTATAGTGTAAGATTACATCTCATGCAAAATTAGCAAAAACAAACAACACCTGAAACACCAAAACCCAGAGACTGGAACACAGGCAAAATTTCAGGGGGAGCTCGGTTTTTGGCCGAGATGGGGGGTATGGTGGCCGGCCAAATTTTCTCCAAAATGCCTCAAATTTTTCCAGTGTTCATATTATATCACATACAACATTCTGCGGTTGTTTGAAAA
Source organism: Agapanthus africanus (assembly GCA_030015575.1). NCBI lineage: Eukaryota > Viridiplantae > Streptophyta > Magnoliopsida > Asparagales > Amaryllidaceae > Agapanthus > Agapanthus africanus. Next base: position 518,029,730 of record JASDDO010000019.1, on the reverse strand, counting down.
TTTTTTTGTGGTCAATAAAAAATCGAAAGAACCTAGTATTCGGTGTTCCTAGTTTGGGAGCAGTTTCGGAGTTGTAATCTATCAACCACCGTCTAATACTCTATCCCGGCTCTGATACCACTATTGGGATTCCTTAGCACCCTACTGGGTTTTCACTGCAACTACCATGCCAAAATTAAAAATTCTAAGGTGCTAATCAATCCTAAGCTAGGATCAAGCTAGAGTAACTAGACAATATAACATGTAATCAACCATTACACTATGTGAATGAGGAATACAACCTTTGTAGACTGGTCTTTCACTTCTAAAGGTTCGTGTAGTAGTCCCTTCGCTGCGATCGAATATCTCCCGAACTCTAGTATGGGTTCCTTTGGAGAAATGAACAAGCTTGCTTGAAGTCATTGAGGCCGAAGATGATCTACGTCGAGGAGACTCAAACCCAAGCTACCTCTTCACTAGGTCAAGAACTTTGTGAAGAGAACACCCTTTACTACCCAAGCAAGTGTATAGGATGATGAAGTAGGAAGTGGGCTCACTTTAGATTTTATTTTCTCACAATATTTCTTCAGGTTTCATGGAGCTAGTAAGCTTGATGAAGGAAGGAGATGAAGAAAGAAGCAATGAAAAATGAAGAATGAAAACTAATATGAGGTGAGAATAGCAACCATGGATGAGTTAGTGTCATGTACTAACCATTGTAGAGACTAAACCATGGCTAATTAAAATGGTCAGGTTAATAAATATCTTAAGTGAGACAAAACAAGTGGACTTTGTCAAAGATGCTTCAAGCTTCTCCAAGCTTCCAAGCATGACAAAATTCTCACTAATTTTGAATTATTAAGATAAATAAAAATCTTCACATTTTAATTATCATGGTGTAAGTCACACACACACCCATTCTTGCATCTATCATCAAGCATGATACAAACTATGTACATAAGTATATATCACATATACACTTAATGCACAAAACAAGAGAGAAAAGAAATCTTAAGTGAGCTAATACTAGTTAATGTAAATTAATATATCAAATATATAATTATACATTAGATTATCAAATCAACACTTGATTTAATAATCCGGCTATATCACATATAACCGACTAATGTCATGTGTATCAATTTCTCAAATCAACAATGATTCGATAACCCGGCTATATCAAATATAACCGATCGATACGAATAAATCGCGAGAATAGAATATGGTATCTCATACAAGTATTAATCTCGGTCCCGCACATATCTCATATGTGCTCCTACTCCGTTTCGCCTGAGCTAGGAAACTTCTGTGTTGGACTCTAAAGACTCGTCAATACGCCGGTAGTAGGTGATGATCATATCAAACACCCACAAGCCGCAAGAGGCGTGCTAAACGTAACGGCTACCCGGGTATTGAGCGATCAGAAGATCAACAAGCAAGCCTGCTCATACTCCTATGAATCCAATCAGTAACACTTACCGTACAGTCCGGTCTCTTCGTCTGATATGTCGCATATCTCGTCTAGGGGTGGTAAACGTCAGACCCCAGTAACTCGATAAGTCTTGCCGATGTGAGGCTCATAACAGGTCGAGAAACAACTGGTAACCCTTACTAATAAATCTCAGAATCAGTCTAGGCCAGGGACTTCATGTAATAGCCAATCGAGCACAGCGCAACATCAACTCCCAATACCGGGAGAGACAAATCCCCTCCTATCGCTCATTGCATCCATATGACTCGGGATTGTACCCAAAAAACACTGTTTTACACGTTCTCTTGAACGTGGTAAGGTGGAAATCAAAGCACAGTGGGAATCCCACAAGACTCTATGACGATCTCGGGTCGACAGACTAACCTGTACCAGTGTCACCAGAGAACTGCCATCTGACGTGGGGTATAATACCATCTGGGAGTTCTCGGCGAGTCCTTCCAGTGTACCCAGCCTCCACTGAGCACCCTTATATCATCTCTGATGTCAAACACCAATGGATATGGGATCATCCATCACCCATATACATGGGTCGAGAAGCTATACTCTAGTCTACTCTGGTATATCGATGCCCCGTCTCGATACACCCACGACTAGGGACATTAAATGATGTACTCACAGACTACCTTTGTCCCACTAGTATGATATCCATCATAATCTAGGTAGTCAAGTATGCATCCTAAGGACTTTACCAACATGTAACAGAGAGACACTCAGTGTACATGTTAAGATAAAGAGTAACCAGATAGCATACAATTATGTCGAGCAAGAAAGTCCTCCCTATATATATCCAATCATCCATTACAATATACATCTCATGTACAGTAATGGCCTCTAGGGCATACATATAACTAGCAGAGGTCACTCCCGGTGAAGGGATTTCGGCTCTTTGCTCATCAAAGAAGGTGATGGAGATTCTACAATGAATACCGCTATGCAAAGCAACAACTAGAGCTACCTGTTTTTGAAAATTCGATTCCACAACATCATTAGGTTTATTTTTCTTTCATTAATCTCATTAATGAATGTCCCATCATTCAAGTTAGCTAAACATCACAGATAAATACAACGTACGCTTATGCCATCCGCATTCGCCTCGATGTCCCGCCATACACCGTTAGGTTAGGTAACTAACGGCAGAGCGAGGTAGGGCTAGTGCGGGTGTAAAACATAAGCAACGTCTATATAATATATCACATAAACTATATACAGTATCTATCTTATCAAATCAAATGATCACATCACAGATATCGCAGCAGGATATAGTAGGATGTCCGTGTTTTATTTTGAGCTTGTATAAAACACGGATTCCACGGTCGTGATGAATAACCAAACCAATATCCCTAGACCCCTACGAGAGTGGCAAGCAACCCTACCAATTCTAGAGTTAGGAGACCCGGACTCGACTTCTCGAGATGGTCTCCCACTGGACTCTAGAACCCGGTTACTTGTGCTCCCCTCCTTGGATCTATCCTAATGCGGAAAAGTAAATAATATACATCAACGGTGACATCTTCCTCAACCCGGAAGTGCCCCAATAAAAGAATTACATACAAGTTTTTACATGAATGAAAATGAAAAAACTCTCATCTCACATAAAAAAAACCCGGCTATTCAAACACGACGGTCCAATATAACATATCACAGCAACACATAACATCACATGTCATCAACGTAATTAAATATGTGTATCCCAATTGTCATTGGCGTATAGCAACGAAACCAGCGATACACCACATATTACACTTATGGTCGCAGAAAAGAAAGTGAAAAACTACAACATTTGGAATCTATGATAACCTTAGACATCACAAACCCGAAGTATCACATACTTCGGATTTCATGCCTAACTATATGAATTCCACTTATTGTATCATATCACATGATATCCAGAAGACATTAAACTTCTCGATCGATTCATCAAAGTCCCACAATTTCCAGACGGCTCAATACTTGAGCACAGTTTAATAATACCCAGTACATGTCACAGCACCTATGGACCAACCGTAAAAGGGCAGACCCAAGCCTCACTTATGTCGCCATGAATCTGCGGCAAACCCTGAGGTATGACCGCGGTTCCGTGATCCAAAAAAGTCGAGTTAGGGTTACATTCTTTTAGAGGGTCCACAGAATTACTTGCACGTTATTCCGAATACCTTAAACTTGGAAAAATGAGTTTTTGACATTCGTTCGAGCTTTTTAACTTCGCCTAGATAACATGTGAATACCCGAAAAAGGCTAAATGATGTTAAACATTCCAATCAAATCAACGAATTCCCAATAAATTCCAGAAATCTCAACACTTGAGTAATATTAAAAATTCCCAGAATCATGATGTAGTAGCTACGGATCACCCCTTGAAGTACGATTCCATAACTCACAAGTTTTGCCGCGGAACTTCCGACAAATGGATGGTATGGCCGTGGTTCCGTAGTGACTTGATCGAGATAGCGAATTGTACTTCTCCGAGATCCACAGAATTACCTGCACGATTTTTTGAGAATTTTTAATATGGAAAAATTCAACTTTTTGAAAAATTTCCGGAGAGGGGGTATCAAGTGGGTTTTCGGGGTTCGATCGGATTTTTAACTTCGCATAGATAACTCTTAATGCTCTAGTAAGTCTGTGATACCACTGTAGATTTCTTTGGCATGACCAAAAGGTTTCGGGAGGCATCAAACATGCCGTATTTAAAATTTTCTAGCATGCCAAACAACCTAACCTAGGATCTAACTAGAGTTTTAGGAGTAAAAGAACATGTAATCAACCATTACACTAAGTGAATGAGGAATACAACCTTTGTAGACCGGTCCTTCACTTATAAAGCTCCGCGTTGACGTCCCTTCCCTGCGATCATCGATCTCCTGAACTCTAGTATGGGTTCTCTCGGAGAAATGAACAGGCTTGCTCGTAGTCTTCGAGGCCGAAGATGATCTACGTCGAGGAGACTCAAACTCAAACTAACCATTCACTAGGTAATGAACATTGTGAAGAGAAAACCCTAAACTAAATGGCAAGTAGTAGAAGATGATGAAGTAGGAAGTGGACTCACTTTAGGTTTTATTTTCTCGCTCATTTTCACCATTTTCCATGGAGCTAGAGTGCAAGAGGAAGAACATGAAGAAAGCAACTCAAGAAAATAAACCAAGGTAAATGAATGAGTTATGCAACCATGGGTGAGTTAGTATCATATACTAACCATTGTAGAGATATATCCATGGCTAAATAATAATGGTTAGGTTTAAAATATCTTAAGTAAAACAAATCAAGTGGACTTAGTCAATGGTTATCCAAAAGCTTCATGAAGCTTCATGCCATGACCAATTTCCACTTCATTTTCATTTACTAAGATAACTAAAACCCCTCATTATTGGTAGCATGGTGTAAGTTATATACACACCTAAGTTTGCATGTATCATCAAGCATGATACAATCATGTACACAAACATATATCACATATACACTATGTGCACATCAAGTGAGAAAAACCATCTTAAATGAGCCAATACTAGTTAATGTAAAGTAATATATCAAATATATAATTATACATTAAATCATTAAATGAACAATTGATTTAATGATCCGGTCATATCACATATAACCGACTAATATCATATGTATTAATCTATCGAATCAAATCTTGATTCGATAACCCGGCTATATCACATATAACCGACCGATGATACAAATCGCTAGAATAGAATACGGTATCACATACGCGTATTAATCTCGGTCCTGCACATATCTCATATGTGCTCCTACTTCGTTTCGCCTGAGCCAGGAAACCTCTTTGTAGGACTCTAAAGACTCGTCAATACGCCGGCAGTGGGTGATGATCATATCAAACATGCACAAGCCGTAAGAGGTCTGCTAAATGTAACGGCCACCCGGATATTGAGCGATCTGAAGATCAACAAGCAAGCCTGTGTAAGTCTACGGTAGCGTCCCGGCCGTCAATCCGAGGCCAAATGCAGAACAAAACTTTTTTCGTAACCGCCGCTATCGTAGTTTTTCACCCAGATCGAACTATTAACACTAAACTCGCTAAGTAGAAAGATGATAGAAAGGCTATACCGATCAATCCGTGTTCTTCGGTCCTTAGCCACCATCCCTAGCTCCTCACGGAATCTCTGATCTCCCGTCTCCTCTTCGGAAGGGCAGCACGTCAAGAAGTCTTTTTACGGGCTCCCGGGTAACATTTCAGAAAAAATAAAATATTATTTTTGGGAATTTTTATAATTTAATATTAATTTTAACACGACCCGAAAAAGCCCGTGACTGGCACTTGAATCATATGAAGTCTATAGGACCCCATCTAATCCAAGCCAAATCCCAGAAATCTAAAACCATTTTTAAGTAATAAATAAAGGAAATAGTTTTAAGAAGTGAAGAAAACAAGTTTTTAAAACAAGGTTTTTTAAAATAGGTAAGCCGAATATGCAATTTAAATCCTCAATATCTTTTCTGAAAATTTCTACAGAGTTTCCTTTGTAAATACTGGCCTCGAACGGGGTACAACATGATAAAAGCATATATATAATGATACAAGGCATCCCCAAGCGGGAGCTAGCACTTCGTCAATCGACGGTCACAACCAAACAAGCAAAATGATATACAACGCCGAAGGGCGATGATCAAAACTCAAAAAGAAACTCAAAATCAACATGAAAACCATAATACTACAATGCGCGACTCAAAGGTCGAAATAATACATAACTGGTTTTCTAAGTCTGAAACAATATACAAGTTTTGGTTGATGGAATTAATAGATACAACTGAATAAAATAATACAAGGGTGGTCACGATGCGAGTGAACCCACCTACCAATGCAATCACCCAGGAAGGGAGCAATGTGCCAGAAAAGCCGCAATGGAACCTGTACGGCAAAACCTGCAAGACCTGTGGCACAACGGGGGTGAGTTTCCAACTCGTAAATAGAAAACATCGCAGAGTAGAAATCGTATGCATGATATAATCCTAGGTCAATACGATCAGTAATATATATAAACCGCAAATGAATAAGTCTGAAGCATGATAAGGTGGCAATATAACATCTATACATGCGTGTAGTGCCAAGTGCTCGTGCCAGTGCCTCAGGTAATAACATATCATAAATATGAGGTATGATCAATGTAATCAATGTCAACTATATCAGGAAGTCTATGAGTATGTGGATATCATCCAACTATGTGAGCAATATCATCAATGTCAATATATGTATATGGAAATCGTCCACGTGTCACCCAATGACAATAAGCATCATGCATGTAAATATCAGAAACATATGCATGGAAATATCAGAAACATGAGTATGAGGAAATAGTCCACGTGTCACCCAATGTCAACATGTGTCGCTCGCGGCATATCAAAATCATGCAACCTGAGTGTCTAGCATCGACATTCGAAAACATCATGAAACATGTGCCTATCATCGGCACGTAAATCCTTATGTATATGGGACTCCGTCAGTACGGATCATCCCACATCATCTCTCAACTCCGGTCGGTATCCTCCGGATATCCGCCGAGCTCAAATACAATCACCGGTAGGTAGTAGTCCCTCTGCCAGGCTCACCGTCTAGCTACAAAGCAGATCCGTTCTCGTCCCGGGGTACCATACCGGGCCCACCATGTACCCGCAATCGGCCTGATCCCTTCCTTGAATCGGGTTTCATATGTCGCTCTCAGCACCGAGAAAACACATGGTGGACGCACTGAAATATCATATCAAGGGTAACCGGGTTTTTAAAATAATTACATACTCTCTTTGGAAATATCCACGGTTCCCAAATCCAGAAATATCATGGAAACAACATATCTCAATGCGTATAATCAAAAGCATGATGTATGCGACATGTAAAAGAAATGTAAGCATATCAGTATATCATGCAATATGGAATAGTAATATTCACACGTTGAGGGAAAACCGCTCTTTTGAAATGAATCAGTTTTAAAGAGTATCTTGCGGTTCCCAAATCTCTAATCAAGCCAGAATCATCTATGTATGTGCAAATACTTATGTATGTAAATATGGGTGTACAATGGGTATGTACACAAGTATGCCATGCAAGAGATCATATCCTGAATGCAACAGTACTACAGTGTAGTGACATGGCAATTATCGATGATGAAGTGGGTGAGCCGGCAAGCAGGTGTATGTGGAACATATGCATCATCGTTAATGGTGCTGGTGTCCTAACAGCATGAGTTTAATATAGCAATAACCATTTGCACATGCAATACGATGCGAATAAAAAGAATATGCAGGAATCGACTAATAAATGCAACAGTGAAGCATCTGCATCAATATAAAAGGTCATACAGTTTGCCATTGAAATAAGACGAATCGGGGCTTTTAGTAAAATAAGGGCTACGGTGTTTTTAAGAAAAGATGCGTCTTTTGAAAATATCCGTAGAATCCTTTTGCCTATCTTTAAAATACTCCTGATTCGTTAGTTTTGAAATAGGTATGACTCGGGTCTAGTCTAACGTCTACTAAGTAACCTACAGACCTAGCTAACAAGCTAATCGAAGGGTATGGAAACAACCTAAATCTGAGTCGATATATATATATATATAATAGTCGGTGATCCCGCCTCAATAGTATTACGTACGATACAGTATATCATATGGCGTCCTCGAGTCATGAGTGCGGATCTATCATCAATGTAAAGCTCGTACGGTAAATCATCGCACGACATCCCAATAGCTAGGTACGGGTCAATTATCACATTCCTCTCATCAATTATCTGGTATCCTTATCATCTATAAGTCTAGTACAAATCGATACCATCTATATAAATATAAATGTGTGTGTGAAACACACGTCCGAAGGCCCGCTAAAATCTCATGTCGTATTCTAATTACGAATCACAATATATCACCGATCTCATAGCACTCTGCCCAATATCATCGACTCATCTCCAAATATCATCCAATATCCTCGTCATCTAGGTATATGTATAACGAATATGCATGTGTGTGCATGTGGGTGTAAGCCTATTCTTGGGTTCGCAACTAGAAACTATACTAGTTTACTTCTACGCCCTAATCTAACCATAGTACACCTAATCTCATCTCAACTATCCACGACACACTATAAGCTATCATAAATAGTACATATATAGTATACTAAACATCGAACTGCGGGGGTGCTATACGCCATCCACCCGACTTCCCCCGTAGATATAATTTACTCACCTTGTGTCTTGTTTGTCGTTGTTAATGTCGCCATCATCTTCTTCATCGTCTCGAATCGTCGTGGGGGTACCTACATATCACACGTAGCACATCACATTAAAACCAAATCAAGACTAAAACGACACGTGAAAACCAAAACGATACGCTAAGGCCTATAGGTTAGAACTTATAGACTACGCTTTCAAAACTATCAAACAACCCTCGATGTCGTCGTGCAAACGTCAAGCGATCGAGGTAAAATACAAATACGCAAATCCAGAATTCAAAATACGACAAACGAAACACGAATCCAAAACAACAACTACAGAAAATGGTCCCAGATTCTATCCTAGGTCAAATTGGACAATTTTGCATATGCCAAGGGTTTAGTTTACTGGAGATAAAGGCACAAAACAAACACGAGACCCAAAGCTCCTACCCTGGCCGCAATTTGCGGCCAGATCGATTAAATCTGCGGCCAGAACATGGAGGGGATGGCTCAGGTTTTGGGGTTAGCTTCCTGGGTGCCTGCTTATCTCTATGTGTTTGCAAAATAATTTTCAGAGTCTCCAGGTGATAGCAGATTTCATAATACACTAACAGAATCCAAACTTCTTCCGATATCGGGTTTCTAAATCCGTATTCCGGGTCCTAGTCTCTGGTTTGGGTCTCCAATCTATCACCACAGGGGTTGTATAGCCTCTAGTAACCCTAATTTCACCTTTGATTTCAACTAAAACCCTAATCCTCAACTCAAGTTTTCAAACTCCCAAAAACCACACAATATCGGTTACAATTTTAACATGGATGCTAAAGGCAAGGAAATTCTATATTACTGATGGAAAAATTACCTCATGTTGCACTCAAGAATCCTCTAGGGAACCAAAATCAAATCTTTCTTGGCCCAAAGTGTTGCTAATGAGCTTGCGCACAAAGTTTGTGAAGAGGAGATAAGGTTTCGGTGTTGTATGTGATGGTGGAGAGGAGATGAAGGGGGAGGGATTGCTGCTGGAGATGGAGCTGCTGCTGGGAATGGAGGGAAGTGAGGGGAGAGAGAGAGATCCAAAATCAAGCCTCCCCCCATGCCTAATAAATGCCCCATGCCTCTCTTTCTTTATTCACTTTCTTTTTCTTTTCTTTTTCTTTTCCTTTTCTTTTCTTCTCTCCTCAATAGTAAACCCAAAGCAAAGAATCAAATATGATGATAAAGCCATGTAGGAAAATGTAACACAAGTGTGAAATGATATGGTGCATGTTTTGCACGAAATAAGCTTAATGCGCGATTAGCGATATTTAACTGCGATTAGCACTAAAATAGTGTCAAATAAATCATAAAAACTTAAAATTTGCATAATTCACATAAAACACCCTCTTTTTAGTAATTTCTATAATTTTCCAAATTTTTCCCAATTTATCGGTATTTAATTATACCGAAATATTAAAATATTCATTAAATTAATATTAAATTATAAAAATTCCTTAAAAAAATATTTTATTTTTTCTGAAATGTTACAATCTTCCCCTCTTAAAGAAATTCGGTCCCCGAATTTAGATTTAAACCCCTTAAATACTAAAACATTTCAGTAAAAGTCCAAGTCGTCGGGGCTCCGAAATCGTCAATACATAAAACACATCATAACGCAATGCATGCGCATGAGAAATGAGCAGATAACTCAAAATCAAAACTCCGTCAAGCATCCCGCAATCATTGGAGTCATGGTAAAAACACAAATGTCAAATCCAAATTAAAACCAATATGATATAAATCAGAACTATACATGTAAACATCAAATCTATACATGTAAATAGCTTAAGTAAATGCATGCCAAATCTTGTTAAGTCGCTGTGAGATGCACATAACACTGCACAGTGGCGGACGTCTATTATAAGAAAATAACCATATACGTATATATCCTTTGTTTAATATGTACGTTCCGCCGTTTTTGAAAACAAATTAGAAGGGTTTCCTTGTTTTAAACGTTTCGTGTCATATCAGACACGCAGGTAAATACTTAGACTATTGCTCGCTTTTTGGAAATCCTTTCAATAACTATCAATGCATGCAAAATATGTCCAGGTACTGTCCTCTGACTAGTCCTGCTTAGTACGAAAACAATAGCAAATATCATAAAAACGTACTAGTCCATAAGGAATCAATCCTAAAATGTATATAAGAATACCCTGTGCGTCTGGTGCGCACGGAAATCAAAATCCATATATGTGCCATACATGTGCACAAAACATCATCTAGGTACAACGGGCGTGCACGAACCATCTGCCAAGGGCAACGGGCGTGCCTGACAGCAAAATCAGGTGCATCTGACATGCACAAAGAATCCCGATTTAGTGCATCTAGTGTGCACCAAAATCGTATCTCAAAACATGCGCTCAACACACGCGAAAATCTAAATCAAATGCATGGAGTGCAAGAAATCAACATCAATATCAGAATCAAACTCGACGGTATACTATACGGCTCAATCCAAATCAGGTATACCGCGGTGTATAAGCTCACAACCATGTGCATCAGCGTGCACAAATCAAATCAAAACACTAAAAGTGCATGAAAACTATGCTGGAAGCGTAAATCAAATCACCGGCATAAAATAGGCATGAAATCACAATCAATACCTCAAGCGTAATAACTATGCGCAAAATATCAATATCTAGTAGGTGGAACCATGGTGCACGAAAACAGAAATCATGGAACTCAGCCATCAAGACCAAATCATGCGAATAGGTCGCCCAAAATACCGAAATCCCACGGTGACGGATACATGATAATCGAATCACAAAATCACAAATCATAAATACCGTCGTCGATATAAACTCTTTCAAAGTCGGGAAGGTGTCGGTGCATCCGATGCTAGCAGCGCAAGATATCTACTTGCCTCTTGCTCGCGGTCTAGCGTCCTCTGTCTCTGGGTCCTTATCTTCTCTGCCGATTACCTATCTCGCAATCAATCGGCTCATCGGCCCTGTCAGGTGTGCTAACGGGGACGATTCCGTTCTGGTACTTCTCTGGTCAATCTGCGTCCTCAGCACAACATTTCTTCGGAAACTGGTCGTATCCTAACGCCTCTGTAGACATATCCGACCTTTAACCTTAACGGGGAGTAACAACAGCTCGTCAGCACATCTGATGCGGAGTGGAACGTCATCTCGTCGAAATCTCGTGCGAACTCGTTACTTCACTCTGCTCCAATGTCGACTGATTCAGACTCTTCTTCTCGTGGCTGCATGGACTGCGCTCCAACGGCTATACTCTTATCTGGAGTCTCCCAAGCAATGTATCCCATCACATGATATCCGAAAGATGTCGAACCATCCGATCGATTTATCAAAACCTCATAATCCCCCAAGAGCTCAACATCTTGGGTACAGTTTAATAGTATCGAGTACATACCACAGCATCGGTGGTCCAGCCGTAGAAAGGCAAACCCTAGCCTCACTAATGGCGCCACGGAACTTCCGCAAACCCTAAGGTTCAAAGGCTTTCACACAGTCATTATGTCGAGTTAGGGTTTCATTCTTCTAGAGGGTCCATAGAATTGCTTGCATGTCTTTCCGAATACTTTAAACTTGAAGTATGGGGTTTTGACATTCGATCGTCTCTATCGACTCTCAACGAATCTACGTGAAGTCGTCTCTAGCTGGAATCAATCTATCTGATGACCTCGTATCGGAATAAGCGAACGAACCACATGTCCTAGTCCTCCATCCTTGGGTGACTAGCGACCTTCCATCCTATCTCTAAGTATATACTCATGCTGCAGTAGCTCCAATCATCTGGGCGATATCTCGTCATTTGCAGCAGCAACTGGCTCATTCGTCTGTACGCTGAACAGTGCCTCAATCATTATAAATAAGCAATATATCATTGGTCATCACATCCTGGCTGGCCTCTAGCAGTAACCTGGTCCTTTGGTACCGATCAGCACATCCGGGAAATCTCGTAACAGCGATCTGTCAAACGCTCATGGCGCGAAAACACAAAAAGACGACGCCTCCATATGTAATCGTATGTCTTTGGAATCACGCCCTGGTCAGTTTTCGTCCGTGACGAGCTCAAGCTGACGCAACTCTAGCCGTAGCTCTCTCTGCCCGTGTAATCGTAGCAGCAAAATCATAACCAGTATCGATAAGGATAGATCATAGGAATGAATATAATACTGTGCAAGGAAATGTACACCCTAAGGTTTCTTAAGCGGAGTAGCGTATCGTAATTATACCGCGGAACATACGTACGGTACGTCACTCTACTCAAGCTACCTACTCCATCAACCAAGGGTCATCCTACGCGACGAAAGTTCGGGTATAATACCCCCCTCGACTAAGTCTAAGTTCCGTAAGGTCAAGCCTAAGTTCCGTATATATATAAACGCTCTAGGCTCCACATAGTCAAACTTAGAATCGAACCAAGGTTAACCTAGCGCTCTGATACCAACTTTGTCACGACCCGAAAAAGCCCGTGACTGGCACTTGAATCATATGAAGTCTATAGGACCCCATCTAATCCAAGTAAGCCAAAGCCCAGAAATCTAAAACCATTTTTAAGTAATAAATAAAGGAAATAGTTTTAAGAAGTGAAGAAAACAAGTTTTTAAAACAAGGTTTTTAAAAATAGGTAAGCCGAATATGCATTTTAACTCCTCAATATCTTTTCTGAAAATTTCGGCAGAGTTTCCTTTATAAATACTGGCCCCGAACGGGGTACAACATGATAAAAGCATATATACAATGATAAAAGGCATCCCCAAGCGGGAGCTAGCTCTTCGTCAATCGACGGTCACAACCACACAAGCAATATGATATACAACGCCGAAGGGCGATGATCAAAACTAAAAAAGAAACACAAAATCAACATGAAAACCATAATATTACAACGCGCGACTCTAAGGTCGAAATAATACATAACTGGTTTTCTAAGTCTGAAACAATATACAAGTTTTGGTTGATGGAATTACTAGATACAACTGAATAAAATAATACAAGAGTGGTCACGATGCGAATGAACCCACCTACCAATGCAATCACCCAGGAAGGGAACAATATGCCAGAAAAGCCGCAATGGAACTTGTACGGCAAAACCTGCAAGAACTGTGGCACAACGGGGTAAGTTGCCAACTCGTGAATAGAAAACATCGCAGAGTAGAAATCGTATGCATGACATAATCCTAGATCAATATGATCAGTAATATATATAAACCTCAAATGAATAAGTCTGAAGCATGATAAGGTGGCAATATAACATCTATACATGCGTGTAGTCCCAAGTGCTCGTGCCAGTGCCTCAGATAATAACATATCATAAATATGAGGTATGATCAATGTAATCAATGTCAACTATATCGGGAAGTCTATGAGTATGTGGATATCATCCAACTATGTGAGCATTATCATCAATGTCAATATATGTATATAGAAATCGTCCACGTGTCACCCAATGACAATAAGCATCATGCATGTAAATATCAGAAACATATGCATGGAAGTATGAAGATGTAAATCAACATGTGTCGCTCGCGGTATATCAAAATCATGGAAGCTGAGTGTCTAGCATGGACATTCGAAAACATCATGAAACCTGTGCTTATCACAGGCTCGTAAATCCTCATGTATATGGGGCTCCGTCAGTACGGATCAGCCCACATCATCTCTCAACTCCGGTCGGTATCCTCCGGATATCCGCCGAGCTTAAATACAATCACCGGTAGGTAGTAGTCCCTCTGCAAGGCTCGCCGTCTAGCTATACAGCAGATCTGTTCTCGCCCCGGGATACCATACCGGGCCCACCATGTACCGGCAATCGGCCTCATCCGCTCCTCGAATCGAGTTTCACGTGTCGCTCTCAGCACCAAGAAAATACATGGTGGACGCACTGAAATATCATATCAAGGGTAACCGGGTTTTTAAAACAATTGCATACTCTCTTTGGAAATATCCACGGTTCCCAAATCCAGAAATATTATGGAAACAACATATCTCTGTTGGGTTACGGCGGCGCCCCGGCCGTCTAAACGATGCCAAATGCGGAACAAAAACTTTTTACGGAACCGGCGCCACCGCGACCCAAATACCCGGATCTTTCCATTAACCATAAACTAGCAATATTTAAAAGAGTTTGAAAATTATACCGATCGATCCGTGTCCTTCGGTCTTCAATCCATGCGCCAAACTCCCCATTGTTGCGCCGACGAAGTTCGCTGCCCGATCACGCTCGTCGAGATGGCTCCACGTCGATGAATCTGTATAGGGGCTCCCGTCTCAAATACCGAGGCAACTCGGGTATGAATTTTGCTAGCCGACATGTCCAAGAATGATGTAAAGAGAGTGTGGAATATATTGTCCCAAGATACCCAAGCATTGGGTGGAGGTAAATTGGAGTTGCGAAGGAGATATGAAGAAGTGAGATTGGAATTTTTGGCTAAGAAAAATTTAGCTTTCACTAAAATGAGGCTCGGCCACTTCCTTTTGTGAAGGAAAGCTCTCTGTAAAAATCAAGCTTCCAAAAAGCAATCAGCTCACAGAGAAAAGGATATGTATATGGGGCAAAAGGAAAAATTCCTCAAATAAATCAATCCTCACTCAGAAAATTCCCAGCGCACACAAAATCTCACCAGCCAAAGCAATAAATTAATCCCCATTTTCCAAAGCCAACCAGCGCCACATAAAACCCCTTGTATTTTCAAAGCATGGCAAATTGCAGGCAGCCCCCCAGTGCAGAATTCGACCAAGATTGCAGAAAACCCCTTGGCAGGAAAAATCAGCCACCTTGCATGTTGCCCATGCGGCCCCATGCTCCCCATGAATTTCAGTGCAATCAAGAATTTTAGTGTAGGAAAGGACAAGACAAAAAGTCAAGGCATGGATCAAGAAGTTTGATACAGAAAAAGAAACTTGGCAACTCCGAAAGTAATCCCGTAACTAATTACGAGATTACCTCTCAATTGTAAATACATACCCGCATTTGTATTCCGAACGAATACGAAATGCAAAGAGACAAAAATATCCCAACACAACATAATACTAGGGTCTGGCTAAAACCAAAGCCCGCTAGTATTATCCGTCCGATCATGATCCGTGCACAAGTGCATGAATATGATCGAACCCTGCCATATAACCATACGGCCTCTACAACGTTTCGCCGGAACATGGGAAACTGTCTGTGGGGGACTCTAATGACTCATCAATACACTGGCACTAGGTATAACCACTAGCACGTCAGAGGTACTAGCTGTACGTAAAGGTTGCCTATGTATTGATCGGAAGGGAAGCTGACGAGCGAACTCATCCAGAAACCCTACTGAGCCTGACAGTGACAATATCCATACAGTCCGGTCTGGTCGTCTATGAGTATCGCATATAGGGCCTAAGGGGCTGGTAACCGTCAGACCCCCAATAGCGGTATAAGTCATGTTCGAGTAAAGCCCAGAACACCCTGAGATACTACTGGAATACCTACCAGTAAATTTCGATTACCCTGGCCAGGGATTTCATGTAATGGCTCTCCTAAACACAGCGCGATCTCACCCCCAATACCAGGAGAGACGAATCCCCGACGATCCGCTCACTGCCTCCATGTGGCTTGGGACTATACCCAACTAAAACCTGTTTGCACGAATCCTTTAAGCCATGGTAGGGTAGTAATCAAAGCACAGTGGGAACTCATAGGAGACAAATAACGTTCTCAGGTCACAGACTAACCTGTACACATGTCACCAGGGAACTGCTATCTGACGATATGTATAATACCAACTAGCATGTTCCCGGCGAGTCCTGTCCGGTGTACTCATAACCTAATGAGCACCTGTATACATCTTAGGCGAACCAACTGACACCAATGGCTTATGAGACCGGCCACCACCCCTCGTCAGGGTCTCGATTGTATACACTAGTCTACTCTGGAGTATCGATGCCATGTCTCGAAACTCCCATGACTAGGGACACTTTAAGGATATGCTTATAGACCCCAGCTCCCACGTATATGATCTCCATCATACTGCTGGCAGTCAAGCAAGAATCCTATGGGCTCTATCAACATGCAATAGTGAACTAAAGCATGTACATGATGAAAAAGACAAACCAGATAGCATACTATCATCTCGAGCAAGACTGTCATATCGGTATAGGTCATCCCTCAATCATTGCAATCACGTACCTGCGATCTAATAATTGACTTTGAGGCACTATATCCAACAATCTCCCACTTGCATTTAAGGCTAATTATTACGATGTCGCGTACTCACAGCTCGTGTGATACCGAACATCCAACTCCTCTACTAATCAGTTTCACAAAACTCGTTTGTAAAACTATTGTGTTCGAGAAATAGCCTCAGTGAGTGGATCCACCCTGATGTTTCTTTCTATGTCACTCTTTGTATCAAGTTCGCGGAGAAAGCTATCTCCCGAATTGAGTAATACCTGTCTTAGAATATGCCTGGATATCTGATGGGACCTATCTCACAAGTGAACTCCAAATCCAGCAAACTTCTTAGACTGTATCGTCAACTGAAATTAATCAGTATCCTGCGCCATGCCTTTCTCAGTATCCGCCTGGACTGCCTGTCCAAACTACTGCCCCTCGTCAGAGGGAAAACTATAACTCTGACAGTGACTCTGTCATCCGGGTCTGTCTCTCGAAGGAGGCTGTCGTTATCAAATCCCTAGAACAACCACTTATGTTCTAAAACTGCTTCCGAACATTTTTCCAAGATTGGATTAATATCAACTTATTGCATCTAGTGCAAAAACAATATCTGGTGTGGTACTTGACATCTCATGATCAACTCAATTGCCTAAGCAAGTGATCTGCCAATCATGCACATCCCTCTCCCCTTTAGTCTGTAAGACACCTTTAGAGAGGGTGATTCCATCAGCTGCAGGTACACCACCATGCCCGGAGTCGTTCATTCTGAAATACCTTTAGAATGTTGTCAAAGTACCCAGATTGGGAAACTACCCAAATCTAGATCTAAAACCATAGATCCAGTAACCAGAATGCCTGATATTATATCCATATCCTTTGTGGAGAAACTCTGTGTGACAACCACAGTATAACCGATTGTAGTATAGGAATTTCACTCCCTACTCTGTGTATGTCATCCAAATACCAGGACATCACATCCTACTACCTTCTTAACAGATCCATCCTCTATTCCGATAAAGTCAAAGCCTATGACTGTCATATCAAAAATAGATGATTTATCTCCGCTATATTTGTTTTAGTCTATAAATAGACATAAGCTTCTTGTCCACTATACTTCCGCTGCTCCCACTGACTAGGACAATCCTCTGGCAGAGTCATATACATGTGCACTTCTAAAGCTAGTATAGAATGACGCTATACTCATCCTCCTACCGGGTCTCATAGTCTGGAACAGCAGTAATGGCAAGTCTGGGTAAACAAGAATCTCCCTATCACCGTCCTTGAGGATACCGAAGTACCTCTCGGGTGCCTGAGGTTACCCACCATATCTGCGGAGTGGCTAATGGAATGTCAATCCTGATTGAATCTTTAGGTCCTATTAAATTTTCCATAATCGTTTGCGGTTCTGGAATCACTTCCAGTTCTACCATACTCCCACTACTGTTTTATGAAAAAAATCCATTTTACTAAAAATGTGGTGAGTCAAGAACAGTATCACTATTGATCTTCCAGATGGTAGAAAGTCAACCCTCGTCAAATCCCGGGTTAACCCACAAACTGCCATTACAGAAACGTGCCTTGAGTTATCCACAGTCTGGTTTTAAGCATAAGCCGGACAACTCCCCGTACCTTAACATCGTTAAGATATGAAACATTCTATACACCATATAGAAATAGAAGCACTGATTTAATTGGAACCAGATTCAAATCATGCAGCTGTCTCCAGTGCATGTTCTCTAAATGGAGAGAGGCCGATCAACATTACTCAACTTAGGAGTGTATCCAATTATGAGTAACCTGAAAGAGAAGCAAGTTCTCAAAAACCATTACTATCAACTGAATACCAACCACTAGTATCTACATCTTCGATCACCTTGAAGAATCCTGATACTTGCAACACATGGTTCTCTACTTTATTCCTGTACCTATAACTTCTCAAACTTGGACCTTGTATTTCTACGAAACACTTGTCTAAAACTTGAGAAGTCATAAGTAAACAGAATACAGTACGAGGACCAACCCCATTGTCCTAATGGACACTGGACAATATACAATACTTTGTATAAGTCTCCTGAGTTGAATAACTCAAACTCTGTGCGTCGTAGGTTGAAAACTGTACCCAGGCGATTTTCTCAAATATCATCAATTACAACGAATTCTAATATAATGAGAATGATCACCTAATTCCCAATAACTTACTCACACGCATCATCTGTAAAACCATACAGATGTGAGAATCATACCTGGTAAATACATATTCTGGAGTAAGGGTCTAATTGGGAAATCAGTTTCTCTATTAACAATACAAAGTGAAACTGAAACATGAATATGTTTCGAAAGTGTATCCGGGTATTCCTAGTAATGCCTCTTCCATTATCCAGATTCATGACTGTAACCGTATATTTCCCTGCCATCTCTCCAATTCCCTTTATTTGTCTTTAGTTGTTACCTTCTGTACACCATCGTTAGGCTTAATGGTTTTCTTCCTTCCCTACCGTTCGGCACCAGCCTATGGTTGGAAGAAGACTATCCAATAAGCATAATAGGTGTACTCTCCTAATCCTAGGACCACTCGCAACCTTAGAGAAGATACGGATAAAAGACAACTGAATAAACCTTATTCCTATTTCTCCTGAACCAGAATCCATCCTCGAAAAAGTTCCTTCGAGTTCGTATATAACCATACGATGGATTTATCCAATGGAATTAGATGTTCGTAGTGATACGGGGTGTTCTGGAGAAATACAAAGGTGAATTAAGAGTGGCGATGAAAATACGTGGTTTGGTCGTGAATGATTGCAGTCGCAATTTACTTTGCTCTCTTTCTAATCCCTTTATTTTGTCTTTACTTATTACCTTCTGTACACCCAACTTAGGCTAATTAGTTTTCTTCATTCCCTACCTTTCGGCACCTGCCTATGGTTTGGAAGAAGAATATCCAATAAGCGTAATAGGTGTACCCTCTCCTAATCCTAGGAGCCCTCACAACTTGAGAGAAGATAAATGGAAAAGACAACTGAATAATCCTATTCGATCTCTCCAGGACCAGAATCCATCCTCGAAGAAGTTCCTCCGAGTTCGTATATAACCATACGATGGATTTATCCAATGGAAGTGGATGTTCGTAATAATACGGGGTGTTCTGGAGAAACTCAAAGGGTAAAAGAAAGAGTGGCAATGATGTATGCAGCCTAGACAATCCAAAAGCCAGTGTTTTAAGAAAATTCGGTTAACTTGGTCACTGAGTTATAGTCTAGGGTCGGGTTATGGTCGCAGTCAAAGAGAGTTAAAGTAGAAACATTCTGCGTGCACTCTAACCTAGATCAGAATGGTTAATCACTTTATCTAATCAGGAAACCTCCCACTGTTTTCTTAAATTCTCCTCCAAACCTGAAAGAAGAATTAGCCGGAATCACCCGAGGAGTAATATTACTCATCAGTGGGAATCGGGATCCAACCATCATCGCATGATAACGTGATGGAAGCCACTCACGTCATCACACTCCAGAAGGTATGCGCAAGCCTGGCAAGTTTCCTGTATGTTTGAAACTCCCAATGTGATTTTTACCCCAAGCGGCTTATGATCTTGACTAGGTCAACATATCATAAGTCGCAAGTCAAGTTCAACCCGTCATTATCCTGGATTAATTAGACCCACCCGTACGAGTCCTTGACTAGGTCAACATGACCGTACGACTGTCCTAACCAATCGCATATCCATGCAACAGAAAAGTACTGCAGAGCTATCGAACACTACGCCTTGACTAGGTCAACATACGTAGCATGAATACTAAGCAATACCTGTCTGAAATGGCGGAGGGCTACGGCTGGTTTTTGGCGAAAAACCTTTAGCGTAATGAACTTGATATCGTTGAAGGAATCCAAGTGGTTTTATAAAAATATAGTGGCGAAAACTTTTGCTAAAGAGGTCACACCCGGTGAAGGGATCTCGGCTCTTTTCCCGTAAAATGAGGTGCAGGATATTCCAAACTGAATACCACGATGCAAAGCAAAAAATAATCGACTATAGTGAAATTATTACCCTGACGCAAACATCTGTCCAAGGGGTCACTCCCGGTGAAGGGATCTCGGCCCTTGCCTCATCGAATGAGGTGCTGGATATTCATAACCGAATACCACTGTGCATAACAAAGAGAACGTCCTTGCAATAACAGCTTTTTGAAAATTTGGTTCCAACAACATCAAAAATAGGTTTGTTTTTCCTTGCATTGATAAGAATCAACACAGTCCCATCAATTGATCACACCAGAAAAGAACGAAAATATGATGTACGTATATGCCATCCGCATTCACCACTGGGTCCCGTCATCACCCGTTAGGTTACTTAACTAACAACAGAGCGGGGACTGGGCTAGCGCGGGTGCAAAACATATACAACATCTGCTAGTATATATATCAATATATAATAATCGCTCCAGGTATGATAAATGCAACATCACAGAAAAGTAATAAGCATCACAGAATAATACAGATAATCTGGGATCCCCGGGTTTCATAGAGCCGCAGATGAAACCCGACGTTTCCCTGGTCGTATGGATAGCCTGTGCAATGAAAACCTAGACCCCTACGAGCGCGGCAAGTTACCCGCCAAAACCTGAAGCGAGATAGCCCCCTTCAACAACGTGAATGGACCACCCAGTACTTCACGGAATCCGGTAACTTGAGCACCCCTCCTTGGGTCAACCTATATCCCCTACGAGTGCGGCGAATAGCCCGCCAATTCTAGAGTGAAGCCCCCTCCGTCTCAACGTCATGAGATGCGGGCTCGTTGCCCTCTAGAACCCGGCTATCCGTGCACCCCACCGTGGGGTAAGCCTAGTACAGAAAAGAAAATATATACAACGGGCACATCGACCTCATCCCAATCGTGCCCCAAAAGAATAATATACAAATAGGCAGTGACGGCAGTCCACATGTCGGACGCTCGCCCCGCAATATCAAATGTACAAATAAATCCAAACTGCACTACCATTGCACAAGAGCCATCCACCAAGACAAATCCGCAACATCACAGCACAACACAGAACATCAACGTGAATGTCACGTTCGCAAAACCCGTCTCAAAGGACTATAGCAATCAGACAAGTTTTACCGATCAAATGACATTCACAGTTACAGATGCTAAACTAAGTACTGACAATTACACAGTTAAAATTTCGATCGATTAAATTTTCCGTCTATCCCCAAGTGCAAAACAGTACTCAAGAGAATCTGGGCTAAATCTAAACATTACAAAAAATCATTTTTCCAACACAGAGAGCTCCTGAAGAAATTTGGGACAAAAATTCCACATGTGTGCCGCGCTTCCGCGGCTGATGCGCACATTCCGCCGCGGAAACGCGGCCATATGGTGGATTTAGGCCACCAAATTTCTTGAGGTGCCCTAAGTTTGCCTGCACGGATTTTTAAGCTATACAAAAAGATTTTTCAAGCAAGTTTTAAATCGACAGAAAATAGGAAAATTGGAAAATTGATTGGGAAATTTTGATCGATCGATATTCTAACTTCGTGTAACCAAGCTAGTAAGCGGTTAATGGCGTGGCTCTGATACAATGTTGGGGTACGGCGGCGCCCCGGCCGTCTAAACGACGCTAAATACGGAACAAAACCTTTTTACGGAACCGGCGCCACCGCGACCCAAATACCCGGATCATTCCATTAACCGTAAACTAGCAA
Source organism: Agapanthus africanus (assembly GCA_030015575.1). Classification (NCBI taxonomy): domain Eukaryota; kingdom Viridiplantae; phylum Streptophyta; class Magnoliopsida; order Asparagales; family Amaryllidaceae; genus Agapanthus; species Agapanthus africanus. The sequence goes on along the minus strand of JASDDO010000019.1, from coordinate 518,007,238 downwards.
TATTTAAAAAAGTTCGAAAATTATACCGATCGATCCGTGTCCTTCGGTCTTCAATCCCTGTGCCAAACTCCCCATTGTTGCGCCGACGAAGTTCGTTGCCCGATCACGCTCGTCGAGATGGCTCCACGTCGATGAATCTGTATACGGGCTCCCGCCTCAAATACCGAGGCAACTCGGGCATGAAGTTTGCTAGCCGATATGTCCAAGAATGATGTAAAGAGAGTGTGGAATATATTGTCACAAGATACCCAAGCATTGGGTGGAGGTAAATTGGAGTTGCCGAGGAGATATGAAGAAGTGAGCTTGGAATTTTTGGCTAAGAAAAATTTAGCTTTCACTAAAATAAGGATCGGCCACTTCCTTTTGTGAAGGAAAGCTCTTTGTAAAAATCAAGCTTTCAAAAAGCAATCAGCTCACAGAGAAAAGGATGTGTATATGGGGCAAAAGGAAAAATTCCTCAACAAAAATCAATCCCCACTCATAAAATTCCCAGCGCACACAAAATCTCACCAGCCAAAGCAATAAATTAATCCCCCTTTTCCAAACCCAACCAGCGCCACATAAAACCCCTTGCATTTTCAAAGCATGGCAAATTGCAGGCAACCTCCCCTGCAGAATTCGGCCAAGATTGCCGAGAACCCCTTGGCAGGAAAGATCAGCCACCTTGCATATTGCCCATGCTGCCTCATGCTCCCCATGAATTTCAGTGCAATCAAGAATTTTAGTGTAGGAAAGGACAAGACAAAAAGTCAAGGCATGGATCAAGAAGTTTGATACGGAAAAAGAAACTTAGCAACTCCGAAAGTAATCCCGTAACTAATTACGAGATTACCTCTCAATTGTAAATACATACCCGCATTTGTATTCCGAACGAATACGAAATGCAAAGAGACAAAAATATCACAACACAACATAATACTAGGGTCCGACTAAAACCAAAGCCAGCTAGTATTATCCGTCCGATCATGATCCGTGCACAAGTGCACGAATATGATCGAACCCTGCCATATAACCATACGGCCTCTACAACGTTTCGCCCGAACTTGGGAAACTGTCTGTGGGGGACTCTAATGACTCATCAATACACTGGCACTGGGTATAACCACTAGCACGTCAGAGGTAATAGCTTTACGTAACGGTTGCCTATGTAATGATCGGAAGGGAAGCTGACGAGCGAACTCATCCAGAAACCCTACTAATCCTGACAGTGACAATTTCCGTACAATCCGGTCTGGTCGTCTATGAGTATCGCATATAGGGCCTAAGGGGATGGTAACCGTCAGACCCCAAATAGCGGTATAAGTCGTGTTAGTGTAAAGCCCAGAACACCCTGAGATACTACTGGAATACCTACCAGTTAATCTTGATTACCCTGGCCAGGGATTTCGTGTAATGGATCGTCTAAACACAGCGCGATCTCACCCCCAATACCGGGAGAGACGAATCCCCGACGATCCGCTCACTACCTCCATGTGGCTCGGGACAGTACCTAACTAAAACCTGTTTGCAAGAATCCTTTGAGCCATGGTAGGGTAGTAATCAAAGCACAGTGGGAACTCACACGAGACAAATGACGATCTCAGGTCGACAGACTAACCTATACACATGTCACCAGGAAACTGCTATCTGACAATATGTATAATACCAACTAGCATGTTCCCGGGGAGTCCTGTCCGGTGTACTCATAACCCAATAAGCACCTGTACACATCTTAAGCAAACCAACTGACACCAATGGCTTGTGAGACCGGCCACCGCCCCTCGTCGGGGTCTTGACTGTATACACTAGTCTACTCTTGAGTATCGATACCCTGTCTCGAAACTCCCACGACTAGGGACCCTTTAAGAATGTGCTTATAGACCCCAGCTCCCACGTATATGATCGCCATCATACTGCTGGTAGTCAAGCAAGAATCCTATAGGCTCTATCAACATTCAATAATGAACTAAAGTATGTACACGATGATAAAGAAAAACCAGATAGCATACTATCATCTCAAGCAAGACTGTCATATCGGTATAGGTCCTCCCTCAATCATTGCAATCACATACCTGCGATCCAATAATTGACTTTGAGGGCACTATATCTAACAATCTTAATGCGTATAATCAAAAGCATGATGTATGTGACATGTACAAGAAATGAAAGCACGTCAGTATATCATGCAGTATGGAATAGTAATATGCACACGTTGAGAGAAAACCGCTCTTTTAAAATGGATCAGTTTTAAAGAGTATCTTGCGGTTCCCAAATCTCAAATCAAGCCAGAATCATCTATGTATGTGCAAATACTTATGTATGTAAATATAGATGTACAATGGGTATGTACACAAGTATGCCATGCAAGAGATCATATCCTGAATGCAACAGTACTACAGTGTAGTGACATGGCAATTATCGATGATGAAGTGTGTGAGCTGGCAAGCAGGTGTACGTGGAACATATGCATCATCGATAATGGTGCTGGTGTCCTAACAGCATGAGTTTAATATAGCAATAACTATTTGCACATGCAATACGATGCGAATTACAAGAATATGCAGGAATCGACTAATAAATGCAACAGTGACGCATCTGCATCAATATAAAAGATCATACAGTTTGCCATTGAAATAAGAAGAATCGGGGTTTTTAGTAAAATAAGGGCTACGGTGTTTTTAAGAAAAGATACGTCTTTTGAAAATATCCGTTAGAATCCTTTTGCATGTCTTTAAAATACTCCCGATTCGTTAGTTTTGAAATAGGTATGACTCGGGTCTAGTCTAATGTCTACTAAGTAATCTACAGACCTAACTAACAAGCTAATCGAAGGGTATGGAAACCACCTAAATCCGAGTCGATATATATATAGATAATAGTCGGTGATCCCGCCTCAATAGTATATATATATATATATATATAACAGTCGGTGATCCCGCCTCAATAGTATCACGTACGATACAGTATATCATATGAAGTCCTCGAGTCATGAGTGCAGATCTATCATCAATGTAAAGCTTGTACGGTAAATCATCGCACGACATCCCAATAGCTGGGTACGGGTCAATTATCACATTCCTCTCATCAATTATCAGGTATCCTTATCATCATAATCCATGATCTAGGGTACTGATCTAAGTCTAGTAAAAATCGATACCATCTATATAAATATAAATGCGTGTGTGAAACACACGTCCCAAGGCCCGCTAAAATCTCATATCGTATCCCAATTACGAATCACAATATATCACCGATCTCATGGCACTCTGCCCAATATCATCGACTCATCTCCAAATATCATCCACTATCCTCATCATCTAGGTATATGTATAACGAATATGCATGTGTGTGCGTGTGGGTGTAAGCCTATTCTAGGGTTCGCAACTAGGAACTATACTAGTTTACTTCTACGCCCTAATCTAACCATAGTGTACCGAATCTCATCTCAACTATCCACGACACACTATAAGCTATCATAAATAGTACATATATACTATACTAAACAAAGAACTGCGGGGGTGCTATACGCCATCCACCCGACTTCCCCCGCAGATATAATCTACTCACTTTGCGTCTTACTTGTCGTTGTTGATGTCGCCATCATCTTCTTCATCGTCTCGAATCGTCGTGGGGGTACCTACATATCACACGTAGCGCATCGCATTAAAACCAAATCAAGACTAAAACGACACGCGAAAACCAAAACGATACGCTAAGGCCTATAGGTTAGAACCTATAGACTGCGCTTTCAAAACCATCAAACAACCCTCGATGTCGTTGTGCAAACGTCAAGTGATCGAGGTGAAACACAAATACGCAAATCCAAAATTCAAAATACGAGAAACGAAACACGAATCCAAAACAACAACTACAAAAAATGGTCCCAGATTCTACCCTAGGTCAAATTAGACAATTTTGCATATGCCAAGGGTCTAGTTTACTGGAGATAAAAACACAAAACAAACACAAGACCCAAAGCTCCTACCCTGGCCGCAATTTGCCACCAGATCGATTAAATCTGCGGCCAGAACATGGAGGGGATGGCTCAGGTTTTGGGGTTAGCTTCCTGGGTGCCTGCTTATCTCTATGTGTTTGCAAAATAATTTTCAGAGTCTCCAGGTGATAGCAGATTTCATAATACACTCACATAATCCAAACTTCTTCCGATATCGGGTTTCTAAATCCGTATTCCGGGTCCTAGTCTCTGGTTTGGGTCTCCAATCAATCACCACAGGGGTTGTATAGCCTCTAGTAACCCTAATTTCACCTTTGATTTCAACTAAAACCCTAATCCTCAACTCAAGTTTTCAAACTCCCCAAAACCACACAATATCGGTTATAATTTTAACATGGATGCTAAAGGAAAGGAAATTCTATACTAGTGATGGAAAAATTACCTCATGTTGCACTCAAGAATCCTCTAGGGCACCAAAATCAAATCTTTCTTGGCCCAAAATGTTGCTAATGAGCATGTGCACAAAGTTTGTGAAGAGGAGATAAGGTTTCGGTGTTGTATGTGATGGTGGAGAGGAGATGAAGGGAGAGGGATTGCTGCTGGAGATGGAGCTGCTGCAGGGAATGGAGGGAAGTGAGGGGGAGAGAGAAAGATCCAAAGTCAAGCCTCCCCCCATGCCTAATAAACGCCCCATGCCTCTCTTTCTTTATTCACTTTCTTTTTCTTTTCTTCTCTCCTCAATAGTAAACCCAAAGCAAAGAATGAAATATGATGATAAAGCCATGTAGGAAAATATAACACAAGTGTGAAATGATATGGTACATGTTTTGCACAAAATAAGCTTAATGCGCGATTAGCGATATTTAACCGCGATTAGCACTAAAATAGTGTCAAATAAATCATAAAAACTTAAAATTTGCATAATTCACATAAAACACCCTCCTTTTAGTAATTTCTATAATTTTTCAAATTTTTCCCAATTTATCGGTATTTAATTATACCGAAATATTAAAATATTCATTAAAATTAATATTAAATTATAAAAATTCCCAAAATAATATTTTATTTTTTCTGAAATGTTACATCCCACTTCAAACCGAAGCAATTCGGACATGAAGTTTGCTAGCCGACATGTCCAAGGTGATGTAGAGAATGTATGTGATAAATTTGTCTCAAGCATCCATTGATTCTCAACACATGAGAGTGTATGGATGGAGGTTGATGATGAAGCCATGGTGGAACTTGTGAGCTAGAGGAAGAAGAAGAAGAAAAGAGGCTTTTGTTGTTGTGTTGCAAATGAAAAATGAGAGCTAGCATAATAATCTCAAGAGCAAACAACCTCTTATGGCTGCCCTCTCTCTCCACCTCTCATTTCAACACAATCAACAATCAATTAACATAACTTGTTCACAAAAAAAGAGACCATGAGTGTCACGCCCCGCTTCCCAATGTACGGCGAAGTGGTCGTGACGAGGCCCGCTACGTATGTACTCAGAAGTACATACGCTAAGCGTAACTAAGCAATATAAAATAATCACAAGAGACAAATGAGATTGAGATAACATCAACTTTTATTAATAACATTCTTTATACAATGCATGAAATGAAAATACAACTGGAATGAAAAAAAGAAAGCAATGCCTAAACAGTGGCATAATAATAAAAGGAAATACTGGAAAGAACAAGTACAAAGTCTAGAGCTCTGGATCTTCTTGGAACTGCTCCAAATCTTCAGTTGTTGGCTCGGTCTCAACTTGGTCCAACGCACCTGACGACATTCAAAGAAGAAAGAAATAGAATGTCGTCAGCGAACAGGTCGCTCGGTAAGTCCCAAAGAAAAGTGGAGTGAGAATGGCAGAGTAACAGTATTTTCTAGAGTATTATGTTGTAGAATATTATGGAATATTGTTTAACGCAGTTGTTTGTAGCTTGGTACAGAAGAATGCCAGTGTATACGAGGAGGATCTCTATATGCTAGAGATCAGTGCAAACGGAGAGTACAAGGAACCGTTATGCCACGGTACAACAGCAACAGTATTCATGTTAGGTGTCTTAATCTGACCACCTCATTCCACTTTTAACATCTTCCGTACCAATCTACCCCTTTAAACCCCGTAATGTTTTAACAGTGTTGTAGTAATGGAATATGTAAATTGAGTGACTGACCAAAACCATGATATCAGTAAACATGTTGCAACTGTATAATCAGGTAAATGGAATATCAGGATAATGGAATGAATATCCATGGTTTGATTCAGTCAAAAATGAATATATTGTTAACTGTATTCAGGGATTCATGATTTCAAGTTGTGTTGGAATATGATTGAAATATAGATTGACTTGAATTATATTCAAGTCAGAATTAGTCAGACTCTAACCCGAGTCAGACTAAAAGAAAGATAATTTGAAGTTCAATATTAGCTAGGGGCCTTATTGTAATTTGTGAAACTTGAGGGGGTTTTATGTAAAAAGTACTTTTGTATAGTTTTCAAAATATACCTCAAGTATTTAATAATCGTCTTTATTATTGTAATGGATGTGAATTTTATTTGTGTTATTCTAGTGAATATATCCTAATAAAAGTATTAATTGTTTATTTGAAATTCGTGGTATTTTAATGTAACTTTTAATCTATGATTTTTAGGAAAAAGTGGAAACTTGATATTATAACAAAATAAGTGTTTAAATGATAATTATATATAATAAAACACTTAAATGATTTTTAAATGAATATTTTATTTACAAAAAATATTACTTTCCTTAAATATTATATTTAAACCTTTCGAGACCGAATGCTCCTTGCGGAGGTCTGAATCTCGCACTACTAGCCTGCGGGTGCACGATGAACCGTGCTATCCCTAACAGGTTCCCCACGAATGGGTTGTAATGGCACTTTGCTCAGGTTTTATAAATACTTTTAATTTAGGGAAAAGATTTTCTAAATATAGGGTATTTATTTGTAAAAGTATATAGTTCTCCATATTTTAGTTGTTAGGGTTTCCTAGACCATCTAACCTATCTTCTATGGTCTAAACGATGAATCATTAGAGCCTCAAATCGCCTCTTCACCATCATGCAGCCAGGTAAGTGCCAGGTAAGTGGGAAGGAACCACGTCGTGGGCCTAATTAATAACCACTAGCCTAGACACACTTGCCTAGTCACCACAAGACAGATTAGATAACGATCGATGTCCATGACCAATCGTGTTTTCATTTTGTATAAGTTTTATTTAAAAAGAATTTACAATTTAAAGATTAAACTAAAAGTTATAAAGATTATGGTATTTTAGTGAAAAAGTCCTATAATATCGTATTCTGTATTTTGTTATTCAGCAATTAGGGTTATAATGAGTGTGTGTAAGGGTAGGTCATTACCCCGTGACTTATATTAAGTTTTGGTGAAGTTTCAAGGTGAAATGAGTTATGTTAAAGTTAAGGGTCTTAAAGTGCAAGAATACGGTTTCCATAAACGTTATCATTTCATGTGTGAAATTTCATCCAAATTGAATGAAACAAGTTTTGTTATCAAAATAAACATGATTAGGAGTGGGGTATCTAAATAGAACATTAAAATTTAGCTTGATGGTATTTTTGTGCAAGAAATACGGTTTTCTAAAGAATTTGTCATTTCATGTGGAAAAGTACAATTAAATTTGATTTAAGGGTGATTAATAGTCAACATGCAAGAGGGTTGATAATATGTATTAGGTGACAAGTGGAATTTTTAAGAAAAACCGAATCGGAAATCGTTTTGTCCGATTTCCGTCGGGTTTCAAAAAGTCGTATTTTGCAAATATAGAAAAGAGAGGTAGAAGGTTGGGACTTACGGGTTTAAACTCTTCTAAAGAGTAAAGAGAACTAGGGAGGAAAGCCTAGGGTGGTTACGTCGCCGGTTGCTCCAAAACGCGTCGTCGGAATTCCGTCAGGGCTTCGCCGGGAACTCGATTTCGAAGCACACTTCTTGTGGAAACTTTTGAGAGAGTGGCTCAAGATTTTGGGGGGTGAGAGGGTAGTGTGTAGGGTTGGTATTTATAGGGTTAGGCTAGGGTTAGGGTAGATGAAAAGTTAAAAATAAAAATGTGATAAAATGTAATAAAAATGTATTAAAAGTGGAGTAATTGGGGGTTTTAAAGATCTCTGGAAGTGGTATTGGGCTGAAACTTTGCAGGTGAGTAGGGAATACCAAAAGACACAACTTTCATGTTGTGACCCTTGCCGGAATCGGCCTAAAAGGGGGTGACTCGGCCGTGACTCGGTTGGATCACTGAGTCGGCCGAGTCAAGGCCGAGTTGGCCGATTCCCGACCGAGTTCGGTGACCTGGATCTCCCCCGACGGTTCATCTACCCTCTGCAAGTGTTACATCTTTGGGTGTAGTGGGGTTTTTGTGAGATATGCACGTGTAAACTCTTGGTATTCTAAAGGTTTTTTTTTAAAAATCAATATTAAAAATAATGTGGGGTATGGGATTCGAACTCTGGTGGCTTAGTTCAGCAGTGCAAGGTATTACCAATGAGTTACAAGCTCCTTCTTGTAATTATTGTAAAGAGATAGATACTTAAAGTGTTATCAGCAACATTAATACTCCAAGTATACTTCAATTTTAAATCAAATTTTGGTATACAAAAATTGGAGTTGTTACAATCTACCCTCCTTACAAAAAATTTCGTCCTCGAAATTTACCACTTTTATTTAAGGACTAATTTACAAAAAGGTGCGGATATTTTGCACGCATCTCATCTTCCCTTTCCCACGTGGATTCTCCTGGAGTGTCTTTTCTCCACATTACCCGGACCAAATTAACTTCTTTGTTCCGAAGTGTCTTCACTTTGCTGTCCAGGATCTCCACAGGTTGCTGCTCACAAGACAAATCGGGCTGTATCGTGAGCTCTGAATGATCAAGTACATGGCTGGGGTCACTCACATACCTTCTGAGTTGGGATATGTGGAACACGTTATGCACTCCTTCCAATGAGGGTGGAAGCGCTAATCGGTATGCCACTTTACCGACTCGTTCGAGTATATCGAACGGTCCAATGTATCTCGGACTCAACTTTCCCCGTCTTCCAAATCTGATCACTCCGCGGTTCGGAGATATCTTCAAGAATACATGGTCTCCTGGTTGGAACTCCAAGTGTCGTCTCTTTGCATCAGCCCAATGTTTCTGTCTATCTTGGGCTATGCGCATTCTTTCTCTGATAGTACGAACCACATCAACGGTCGCTACTATCATCTCTGGTCCAAGGAGTTCCCTATCTCCGATGTCGTCCCAACTTAATGGCGATCGACACTTCCTTCCATATAATGCTGCAAAAGGTGCCATTCCTATGCTTGCTTGGTAGCTGTTGTTGTACGCGAACTCCACAAGATGCAAGTGATCTTCCCACGATCCTTTGAAGTCGAGCATAAATGCTCTGAGCATATCCTCCAAGATCTGAATAGTTCGTTCCGACTGACCATCTGTTTGTGGATGATAAGCCGTGCTGAAGTTCAGACTTGTTCCCAAGCTAGCTTGCAGACTTTGCCAAAATTGTGATCGGAACCTGGTGTCACGATCGGAGACAATGCAGACTGGTACTCCATGCAGTCTCACAATTTCCTGTATGAGTTCATGGATATCAGAGATAGTACATTATGAAGAGTTTTTAAATCTAAATTAGATTATTACCTCCATGTACTTCTTTGCTAATGTCTCAGTTGATTGGCCAACTCGAAATGGGATGAAGTGAGCCGACTTTGTGAGTCGATCCACAATGACCCAAATCGCATCGTTACCTTTTGTGCTGCGAGGAAGAGCAGTTACAAAGTCCATCGTAATGTGCTGCCACTTCCATTCTGGAATTGGTAACGGTTGAAGTAATCCAGCAGTCCTGTGATGTTCAGCCTTTACTTGCTGACACACCAAGCATTTTGCGACGCTTCTGGCTACTTCACGCTTCATTCCATGCCACCAATAATTCTGACTTAGATCTTTGTACATTTTGGTACCTCCAGGATGTACTGAATAGGGAGAGCTGTGAGCTTCTTTCATTAACTCTTCCCGAACAGGACCCTTTGGTACACACAATCTGCTGCCGTATCTCAAAGATCCGTCTTCATGGATGATGAAATCTGTTCTGAGTCCATTCTCCACTTGTTCTCTGATCTTTTGCAACTTAGCATCGCTGGCTTGAGCTGCTTTGATCTGATTGACAATGGTTGATTGAACTTGTAGATTCATCAAATTTGAAACATCACCTGGCATGACTAGTTCGATCTCCATCTGATGTAGGTCTTGCTGAAGCTTCCACTGGGCGGTGAGATTCATTGCTAATGGTTGGCGACTAAGAGCATCAGGTACTACGTTCACCTTTCCTGGATGATATTGCAAATTGATGTCGAAGTCCGCCATAAGTTCTAACCATCTTCTCTGCCGCATATTCAACTCCTTCTGGGTAAACACATACTTCAGACTTTTATGATCTGTGTAGATGTTCACTCGTTCACCAAGTAAGTAGTGGCGCCAAATTTTAAGAGCAAAAATAACGGCTGCCAACTCTAGATCATGCGTCGGGTAATTGCGCTCATGAGTCTTCAGTTGTCTTGAAGCATAAGCCACAACCTTACCGTGCTGATGTAGAACACATCCTAATCCTTTACCGGATGCATCGCAATGTACTTCGAATCCTCCAGATTGATCCGGTAATACAAGAATAGGTGCAGACGTCAGCCTCGACTTGAGTTCTACAAAAGCTTGCTCGCATGCTTCTGACCACACAAATTCTTCATCTTTTCGTGTGAGCTTGGTCAGGGGTGTTGCTATCTTCGAAAAGCCTTCAATGAATCTTCTGTAATATCCAGCTAAACCCAAGAAACTCCGAATATCCTTCACTGATTTTGGTGTAGGCCATTCGCTGACTGCTGAAACTTTTGCTGGATCCACAGAAATCCCTTCTCCTGATACGATATGTCCAAGGAAACCAACTTGTTTTAACCAAAACTCGCACTTGCTGTATTTGGCATAAAGCTTATGTTGTCGAAGAGTTTCCAGGACAATTCGTAAGTGCTCCGCATGCTCTTTCCGGTTCTTAGAATATACCAGGATGTCGTCGATGAAGATGACAACGAACCTGTCTAAATACTCCCGGAAGACTTGGTTCATAAGATTCATGAAAATTGCTGGTGCATTGGTCACTCCAAATGGCATTACTAGAAATTCGTAATGTCCATAGCGAGTTCTGAAAGCTGTTTTGTGAATATCAGCTTCCTTGACCTTCACTTGATGATAACCTGAACGAAGATCTAGTTTAGAGAAGACACAAGATCCACTTAGCTGATCGAATAAGTCGTCGATGCGCGGAAGTGGATACTTGTTCTTAATAGTAACTTCGTTCAAGGCTCTATAGTCGATGCACATTCTATATGAACCTTCCTTCTTCTTCACTAGTAGTACAGGTGCTCCCCAACTCGAAGTGCTGGGACGAATCCATCCTTTCGCCAGTAATTCGTCCAACTGTGTTCGAACTTCCTTCAAACCTTCTGGACTTAGTCTATATGGTGCTTTGATTACTGGTTGTGCTCCTGGTACTAAGTCAATGCTAAATTCAAGAGCTCGATCAGGAGGCAAACCTGATATATCGTCAGGGAATACATCATCGAACTCTCGAACTACCTCCGGTCTTGCTTCTTCTTCTGCATGAGCTGCCGCAACTATTGCTTCCCTTGGCTTTGCTTTGTAAGTGCTTGGCTCCAATGTACGGTCTCCACTCTTAAAGTAAAAGATCGGATGATCTGGAATCTCAAAAACTACCCTCCTTTGGCGACAGTCGATGGTAGCATAAAAGGTTCCAAGCCAGTCCATTCCTAGAACCACATCAAAGTTCGGTATGTCCAGTACTTTGAAGTCAGCGTAAAATTCTCGACTGCAGACGATGACCGGACACATGCTGTATCCCATAGTTGCCTTTAGAACACCATTTCCGGAACTGACGTTCCAGCAGGATACGAGCGGTGAGACTGGAATCGCATGGGTTCGGACAAACCGTTGCGACATAAAGCAGTGGGATGCTCCAGTATCAAACAGTGCAAGTGCAGGTAGTGAAGCTACTAGAATTGTACCTAAGGTATATGGGATAGGTTTTAGGTATAGGGAAAGTGTGTAGGTAACCAAAACTAGAAGATAAATTTGGGAAGGAAATTTACCAGTAATGACTTGGCCAGTGGCCTCAGCTTCTTCAACAGACATCATAAAAGCCTGGCGCTTCGGCACATTCCTCCTGGCCTGAGGAGCATTCCTCTGAACGTTTCTTTGTGCTTGATGGAACTGTCGAGGAGGTGGTGCAGCTTGTGGTCCTCTAGGTGGTGCAGGTAGTGCAAGTCTGGTAGCAGGTGCTGGAAGAGCTGGTCGCTGCTGATAGTTGTTAGCTGGCCGGGTTGCAGCAACTGAGTTCTGCCTTTGAGGACAGGATCCAATGTCATGAGTGGCTGAACCGCAGATCAAGCAAAGGCGGTTGGCTCGACGGCAATCCTTCATCATATGTCCCTTTCTCTTACAGTAGGTGCAAAAGGCTGGGCTAGGATGATGAGTTGGTACTCCGGGACGCCTCGGCACGAAGGATGGTCTGGACGTGGCTCCACCTGCCATCTGGTTGGCAGGAGGCTTGACTCCTACAGAGTGAGGTCTTCCCCTCTCTTTTATCACTGCCTCGTAACTGCGGGCAGCTTCCAGGGCTTCCTCGTGAGTCAAAAACTTCCCGGTGGCTAGAGCAGCCTTGATTTCGGTGTCCAAACCTTGCTGAAAACGACGGGCTCTGATCTCGTCCGTCGGTATCAGGTGTGCCGCGAATCTGTTTAAAGGTTGTGTTAGCTGTGTAGTAGGTGATATTAAAAAAATTGAACTACCGTGACAGATCTTACCGGCTCAACATAGTAAACTCAGCATCATACTCATCTACAGATTTCTCCCACATAGATCCTTGTTGTAGGTGAATAAATTGCTGTTCCATAGCGAACCTGGCGGTCACAGGGAAATATTTCGCGTCGAACTTCTCGCGAAATGTTTTCCATTCAATCGGCTGGGCTAGACGGGTCTCTTCCGCCTTCCACCAATTTCGAGCGTTATCCGTGAGCTGTAGCTTCGCTACACGGACCCAGGCATTATCTGGCACTTGAGCTGCTGCCAGATCATCTTCAATACTTTGCGCCCATTCTTCTGCTTCGTGAGGGCTCCCTTTTCCCGAGAATTGCTTCGGGTGCAACGCTCTGAACTGTTTGATTCCCGGTGCATCTGTCTCAGGACGACTCAGAAGTTGTTGCTGTCCCTCTAGCAGACTGCGGATCGCATCGAAAAGCATGGTTTGCTCAGTGGATGGTGCGGGAACAACTGGAGTGAGAGGTAGTGCTGAAGGGGTGTTGTTGGCATTGGTGCTGGTGTTGTTCGGGGAATTGTTTGGGGAATCCATAATCCTGAAGAAAAATTTGGATTAGGACAGATTCAAATACATGAAATGATAAGATTGAAGGAATAAAGACTTGTAAGATTCAAATAACATGAATTGTAAAGAATGTTTTAGTTGCTGTTTCTTGTGTTACATTGCTTAGGTTGTTCACGCAGACCAGAACTGCATGATAGGGATTCATACAGCTCTGACCTGCATGGGCCACCAACAAAACCTGTCACGCCCCGCTTCCCAATGTACGGCGAAGTGGTCGTGACGAGGCCCGCTACGTATGTACTCAGAAGTACATACGCTAAGCGTAACTAAGCAATATAAAATAATCACAAGAGACAAATGAGATTGAGATAACAGCAACTTTTATTAATAACATTCTTTATACAATGCATGAAATGAAAATACAACTGGAATGAAAAAAAGAAAGCAATGCCTAAACAGTGGCATAATAATAAAAGGAAATACTGGAAAGAACAAGTACAAAGTCTAGAGCTCTGGATCTTCTTGGAACTGCTCCAAATCTTCAGTTGTTGGCTCGGTCTCAACTTGGTCCAACGCACCTGACGACATTCAAAGAAGAAAGAAATAGAATGTCGTCAGCGAACAGGTCGCTCGGTAAGTCCCAAAGAAAAGTGGAGTGAGAATGGCAGAGTAACAGTATTTTCTAGAGTATTATGTTGTAGAATATTATGGAATATTGTTTAACGCAGTTGTTTGTAGCTTGGTACAGAAGAATGCCAGTGTATACGAGGGGGATCTCTATATGCTAGAGATCAGTGCAAACGGAGAGTACAAGGAACCGTTATGCCACGGTACAACAGCAACAGTATTCATGTTAGGTGTCTTAATCTGACCACCTCATTCCACTTTTAACATCTTCCGTACCAATCTACCCCTTTAAACCCCGTAATGTTTTAACAGTGTTGTAGTAATGGAATATGTAAATTGAGTGACTGACCAAAACCATGATATCAGTAAACATGTTGCAACTGTATAATCAGGTAAATGGAATATCAGGATAATGGAATGAATATCCATGGTTTGATTCAGTCAAAAATGAATATATTGTTAACTGTATTCAGGGATTCATGATTTCAAGTTGTGTTGGAATATGATTGAAATATAGATTGACTTGAATTATATTCAAGTCAGAATTAGTCAGACTCTAACCCGAGTCAGACTAAAAGAAAGATAATTTGAAGTTCAATATTAGCTAGGGGCCTTATTGTAATTTGTGAAACTTGAGGGGGTTTTATGTAAAAAGTACTTTTGTATAGTTTTCAAAATATACCTCAAGTATTTAATAATCGTCTTTATTATTGTAATGGATGTGAATTTTATTTGTGTTATTCTAGTGAATATATCCTAATAAAAGTATTAATTGTTTATTTGAAATTCGTGGTATTTTAATGTAACTTTTAATCTATGATTTTTAGGAAAAAGTGGAAACTTGATATTATAACAAAATAAGTGTTTAAATGATAATTATATATAATAAAACACTTAAATGATTTTTAAATGAATATTTTATTTACAAAAAATATTACTTTCCTTAAATATTGTATTTAAACCTTTCGAGACCGAATGCTCCTTGCGGAGGTCTGAATCTCGCACTACTAGCCTGCGGGTGCACGATGAACCGTGCTATCCCTAACAGGTTCCCCACGAATGGGTTGTAATGGCACTTTGCTCAGGTTTTATAAATACTTTTAATTTAGGGAAAAGATTTTCTAAATATAGGGTATTTATTTGTAAAAGTATATAGTTCTCCATATTTTAGTATTAGGGTTTCCTAGACCATCTAACCTATCTTCTATGGTCTAAACGATGAATCATTAGAGCCTCAAATCGCCTCTTCACCATCATGCAGCCAGGTAAGTGCCAGGTAAGTGGGAAGGAACCACGTCGTGGGCCTAATTAATAACCACTAGCCTAGACACACTTGCCTAGTCACCACAAGACAGATTAGATAACGATCGATGTCCATGACCAATCGTGTTTTCATTTTGTATAAGTTTTATTTAAAAAGAATTTACAATTTAAAGATTAAACTAAAAGTTATAAAGATTATGGTATTTTAGTGAAAAAGTCCTATAATATCGTATTCTGTATTTTGTTATTCAGCAATTAGGGTTATAATGAGTGTGTGTAAGGGTAGGTCATTACCCCGTGACTTATATTAAGTTTTGGTGAAGTTTCAAGGTGAAATGAGTTATGTTAAAGTTAAGGGTATTAAAGTGCAAGAATACGGTTTCCATAAACGTTATCATTTCATGTGTGAAATTTCATCCAAATTGAATGAAACAAGTTTTGTTATCAAAATAAACATGATTAGGAGTGGGGTATCTAAATAGAACATTAAAATTTAGCTTGATGGTATTTTTATGCAAGAAATACGGTTTTCTAAAGAATTTGTCATTTCATGTGGAAAAGTACAATTAAATTTGATTTAAGGGTGATTAATAGTCAACATGCAAGAGGGTTGATAATATGTATTAGGTGACAAGTGGAATTTTTAAGAAAAACCGAATCGGAAATCGGTTTGTCCGATTTCCGTCGGGTTTCAAAAAGTCGTATTTTGCAAATATAGAAAAGAGAGGTAGAAGGTTGGGACTTACGGGTTTAAACTCTTCTAAAGAGTAAAGAGAACTAGGGAGGAAAGCCTAGGGTGGTTACGTCGCCGGTTGCTCCAAAACGCGTCGTCGGAATTCCGTCAGGGCTTCGCCGGGAACTCGATTTCGAAGCACACTTCTTGTGGAAACTTTTGAGAGAGTGGCTCAAGATTTTGGGGGGTGAGAGGGTAGTGTGTAGGGTTGGTATTTATAGGGTTAGGCTAGGGTTAGGGTAGATGAAAAGTTAAAAATAAAAATGTGATAAAATGTAATAAAAATGTATTAAAAGTGGAGTAATTGGGGGTTTTAAAGATCTCTGGAAGTGGTATTGGGCTGAAACTTTGCAGGTGAGTAGGGAATACCAAAAGACACAACTTTCATGTTGTGACCCTTGCCGGAATCGGCCTAAAAGGGGGTGACTCGGCCGTGACTCGGTTGGATCACTGAGTCGGCCGAGTCAAGGCCGAGTTGGCCGATTCCCGACCGAGTCCGGTGACCTGGATCTCCCCCGACGGTTCATCTACCCTCTGCAAGTGTTACATCTTTGGGTGTAGTGGGGTTTTTGTGAGATATGCACGTGTAAACTCTTGGTATTCTAAAGGTTTTTTTTTAAAAATCAATATTAAAAATAATGTGGGGTATGGGATTCGAACTCTGGTGGCTTAGTTCAGCAGTGCAAGGTATTACCAATGAGTTACAAGCTCCTTCTTATAATTATTGTAAAGAGATAGATACTTAAAGTGTTATCAGCAACATTAATACTCCAAGTATACTTCAATTTTAAATCAAATTTTGGTATACAAAAATTGGAGTTGTTACAATGAGTCACCAAATTGAACATGCCACATTAATTGCTCCTCATGATAATATCCACTCACAATTTCAACTATCCAAACATTAATCCAAATGTTTAGTCCAACAAAAAGATATGGCATCATCTAAAATAAACTCGTGACGGATCACAAGGATACCCCTCACCTATATATACATTCCTGCATCCACATTCCGGCTGAATGCGAATGCAATGAGACTAAAGCAATCCAACAATTCTAATACTAGGATCCGGCTTAAACCAAAGCCCACTAGTATGATCCGTCCGATCATGATCCGTTCACAAGTGCACGTATATGATCGAACCCCGCCATAATACCATACGGCCTCGACAACGTTTCGCCCGAAACTTGGGAAACTATCTGGGGGGGCTATAAAGACTCGTCAATACACTGGTTGTGGATTTAACCACTAGCACGTCAGTGGTACTAGCTGTACGTAACGGGCTACCCATGTATTGACCAAAAAGGAAGCCGATGAGCGAACTCATCCTGGAACCCTATTGAGCCTGTCAGTGACAATATCCGTACAATCCGGTCCGTTCGTCTATGAGTATCGCATGTCGGGCCTAAGGTGCGCCAGACCCCCAAAAGCGGTACAAGTCGTGTCGGAGTGTAGCCCAGAACACCATGAGATACTACTGGAATACCTACCAGTAAATCTCCTGCCTTGGCCAAGGACTTCGTGTAATGGCTCTCCTAGACACAGCGCGATCTCACCCCCAATACCGGGAGAGACGAAACCCCTGCCGATCCGCTCACTGCCTCCATGTGGCTCGGGACTGTATCCAACTAAAACCTGTTTGCACGTCTCCTTTGAGCCGTGGTAGGGTAGTAATCAAAGCACAGTAGGAAATCACACGAGACAAATGACGATCTTAGGTCGATAGACTAACCTGTACACATGTCACCAGGGAACTGCTATCTGACATCAGGTATAATACCAACTAGCATGTTCCCGGCGAGTCCTGTCCGGTGTACTCATAACCCAATGAGCACCTGTATACATCTTAGGTGAACCAACTGACACCAATGGCTTGTGAGACCGGCCATCGCCCCTCGTCGGGGTCTCTACTGTATACACTAGTCTACTAATGGAGTATCGATGCCCAGTCTCGAAACTCCCACGACTAGGGACCACTTTAAGGATGTGCTTATAGACTACCCAACTCTTACGTATATGATCGCCATCATACTACTAGTAGTCAAGCAAGAATTCTAAGGGCTCTATCAATGTGTAATAGTGATCTGTAATATCACCTAAAGCATGTATACGATGATAAAGATAAACCAGATAGCATACAATCATCTTGAGTAAGACTGTCCTACCGGCATAGGTTCTCCCTCAATCATTGCAATCATGTGCCTGTGATCCAATAATTGACTTTGAGGGCACTATATCCAACAATCTCCCACTTGCACTCAAGGCTAATTATTGCGATGTCGCATACTCACAGCCTATGTTATACCGAACACCCAACTCCTCTACTGATCAGTCTCACAAAGCCCGTTTGTGAAACTATTGCGTTCGAGGAATAGCCTCAGTGAGTGGATCCGCCCTGATGTTTCTTTTTATGTCTCTTTTTATCTCAAGTTCGCGGAGAAAGCCATCTCTCGAAATGAGCAATACCTGTCTTAGAATATGTCTGGATATCTGATAGGACCTAGTTCATAAATGAACTCAAAATCCAAACTTCTTAGACTGTATCGTCAACTGAACTTAATCAGTATCCTGCGCCATGCCTCCCTCAGTATCCGCTTGGACCTCCTATCCAAACTACAGTCCCTCGTCAGAGGAAAAACTATAACTCTGACAATCACTCTGTCATCCAAGTCACCTTTGAAGCCTGGAATGATAACCGTCTCCCGAAGGAGGCTGCGTTATCATATCCCTAGAATATCCACTTATGTTCTAAAACTGCTTCCGAACGTTTCTCCAGAATTGGATTAATATCTGAACTTATTACAGCTAGTGCAAAAACAACATCTGGTGTGGTACTTGATATCTCATGATTGACTCAATTTCCTAAGCAAGTGTTATGCCAATCATGTACATCCCTCTCCTCTTTAGTTTGTAAGACACCTTTAGAGAGGGTGACTCCATCACCTGCAGGTACACCACCATGCCAGGAGTCGTCCATTCTAAATACCTTTAGAATACTGTCTAAGTACCCAAATTGGGACACTATCTAAATCCAGATCTAAAACCATAGATCTAGTAACCAGAATGTCTTATATAATATCCATATCCTATGTGGAGAAACTACTGTATGACAACCACAGTAAAACCGATCGTAGTATAGGAATTTTACTTCCTACATCATGCATGTCATCCAAAACCAGGACATCACACCCTACTACCTTCTTAACAGATCCATCCCCTATTCTGATGAAGTTAAAGCCCATGACTGTTACATCAAAAATAGATGATCTATCTCCGCTATATCTGCTTTAGTCTGTAAATGGACATAAGCTTCTTGCCCACTATACTTCCGCTGCTCCCACTGACTACGACAACTTTCTGGCAGAGTCATATACACGTGCACATCTAAAGCTAGTTTAGAACGACGCTATACTCATCCTTCTGCCGGGTCTCATAGTCTAGAACAGCAGTAATGTCAAGTCTGGGTAAACAAGAACCTCCCTGTCACCATCCTTAAGGCTACCGGAGTAGCTCTCGGGTGCCTGAAGTTACCCACCATATCTGCGGAATGGCTAATGGAATGTAAAACCTGATTGAATGTTTAGGTTCTATTAAATTTTCGGTAATCATTTGCGGTTCTGGAATCACTTCCAGTTCTACCATACTCCTACTACTGTTTTCTGAAAAAATCCATTTTAATAAAACTATAGTAAGTCAAGAACAATATCGCTACTGATCTTCCAGATGGTAGAACATCAACCCTCGTCATACCCCGGGTCAACCCACAAACATCCATTACAGAAACGTGCATTGAGTTATCCAGAGTCTGGTTTTAAGAATAAGCCGGACAACTCCATATACCTTAACATCGTTAAGATATGATCCATTCTATGTTTAATACAGAAACAGAGGCACTGATTTAATTGGAACCAGATTCAAATCATGCAGATGTCTCCAGTGCATGTCAACTAAATAGAAAGAGGCCGATCAGCATTACTCAACTTAGGAGTGCATCCAATTATGAGTAACTTGAAAGAGAAATAAGTTTCTCAAAACCATGACTATCAACTGAATACCCAATACAAGTATCTACATCTTCAATCACCTTGAAGAATCCCGATACTTGCGACACCTGGTTCTCTACTTTATTCTTGTACCTATAACTTCTCAAAACCTAGACCTTGTATTTCTACGAAACACTTGTCTAAAAACTAGAGAAGTCACAAGTAAACAGAATATAGTACGAGGACCATCCCCTCTGTCCTAATGGACACTGGACAATAAACAATGCTTTGTATAAGTCCCCTGATTTGAATAACTCAAACCATGTGCGTCGTAGGTTAAAAATTGTACTTTGGTTAAGAAGAATTATACTGTTGTTTAATGCTCCTTACCTAACCATCAACTGATATAGGTAAATGTTATGGACATGATTTCAAAAAGTTATATATCACTTTATAAAATAAACGTACAGATATATCAGTTTGAAATTGGTGCATAACAACGGATATTCAAAACAAAATATTTGCCATCCGGCAAATACCCAGGCGATTTCTTCAAATATCACCAATTACAACGAATCTCGATATAATAAGGATGATCACCTAATTCCCAATAACTTACTCCCACTCAACATCTGTAAAACCATACAAATTTGAGAATCATACCTGGTAAATACATACCCTGGAGTAAGGTCTAAATGGGAAATCAGTTTTCTATTGACAATGCACAGTGAAACTCAAATATGAATATGTTTCGAAGGGGTATCTGGGTATTCCTAGTAATGCCTCTTCCATTATCAGATTCACAACTGTAACCGTATATTTCTTTGCCATCTCTCAAATCCCTTTATTTGTCTTTACTCGTTACCTTCTGTACACCATCGTTAGGCTAAATGGTTTTCTTCCTTCCCTACCGTTCGGGACCAGCTTATGGTTTGGAAGAAGACTATCCAATAAGTGTAATAGGTGTACTGTCCAAATCCTACGAGCACTCGCAATCTGAGAGAAGGTAATGATAAAAGACAACTGAATAAACCTTATTCCTAATTCTCCTGAACCAGAATCCATCCTCGAACTGGAACAAGTTCCTTCAAGTTCGTATATAACCATACGATGGAGTATCCAATAACTGTGGATCTTCATAGTGATACGGGGTGTTCTGGAGAAATACAAAGGTGAAGTAGGAGTGGCGATGAAATACGTGGTTTGGTCGTGAATGATAGCAGTCGCAATTTACTTTGTCCTCTTTCTAATCCTTTTATTTGTCTTTACTTATTACCTTTTGTACACCACACTTAAGCTAATTGGTTTTCTTCATTCCCTACCTTTCGGCACCTGCCTATGGTTTGGAAGAAGACTATCCAATAAGTGTAATAGGTGTACCCTCCTAAAATAAGGAGCCCTCGCAACCTGAGAGAAGGTAAAAGGAAAAGACAACTGAATAGTCCTATTCAATCTCTCCAGAACCAGAATCCATCCTCAAATCTGGAACAAGTTCCTTCGAGTTCGTATCTAACCATACGATGGATTTATCCAATGGAAGTGGATGTTCGTAGTAATATGGGGTGTTCTGGAGAAATGCAAAGGGTAAAAAAAGGAGTGGCAATGATGTATGCAACTCAGACAATCCAAAAGCCTGTGTTTTAAGAAAGTTCGGCTAACTTGGTCACTGAGTCATAGTCAAGGGTCGGGCCATGGTCGCTGACAAAGAGAGAGAGAAAAGAAACACTCTGCGTGCACTCTAACCTAGATCAGAATGGCTATCACATTATCTAATCAGGAAATTGTCACGACCCAAATGTGGAACGTGACCGGCACTTAAATCACGTGACATCTAAAGACATCGACGAGAGCCAAGTAAGCCGAAACCTGGAATCTAAACCCCTTTTGAAATTATTGGAGGTGGTTTTTAAAATAGTCATCCGATAAAACCAGTTTTAAAAATGACATTTGAATTTAACTAAGTATGTTGAAAAGCATCTATGATGTTTTGAAACTTGACGTCACCTCCTTTACATTTTTGTAAAACCCAATAAAACATAATAAATTAGCAACCCAACAGAAACTACTCTCCACGTCCAAACGATGGAGTAACCAACAATCTAAATCAGAAATCGACTCCAAAGAGTACGACATCACCACACATATACTCTAAGCCTTGCTTCTAAGTCCATAATATACCACTTCTAAGTTGATAGAGTTTCCACTAGATACAGAAATATATGAATAATCAAGAGTGAGTACGATATAATAATAACCCACTTACCAATCAATCCCTGAAAAGAATGTATGCCCAAGCCGCTGATAATCCAAGAGGTGAAACCTACAAGAAACTGTGGCACAACGGGGATAAGTTGCCAACTCAGTGAATAAAAGTACATCTAAAGGTAAAAATCGAAATGCATGACGATACCTTGGTCATAAGTATAGTCCTATCATAATCTGTACCAATACACTATATGATATGCATATGTGCAATACTATCTCTCATGCAATCCCAAGTATAATATCTCCATGTCATATAAGTAAAAATCATGAATCTATATTTCGTGTTGGAATTCCTTTTTGTATATGAATGTCTGTACAAATATATGCAGGTACTGTCCTTCGGATCAGTCCTGGTTGAATCCACTAATAATATCTAACTGTGTACCCCATGATAATGATCATATCAATATATACATAGATGTCCAGCATCGACATCGAAATCCGAAATCTATCGTGTCTATAATCAACACATAAATACAGATATCGTGGACAGCACCTCAATAGATGATCACCAACCGACATCCTGGCTACGATCAGTATCCCCTGGATATCCGTCGTGTCCAATCGAATGTAGGGTTCCTAGGCACACTAGTGAGGTCTCACACGGCATCAACCATGCCAATTTCAAAATTTAACGGTGCCGAGAAACCCTAGACGAGATCGTTGGCTAGATTTTTAGGCGACAAAGCAAACTAGTTAACACTTAACTACTAGAATACGGAAATACAACCTTTGTAGATCCGGTCCTCCACCTCCACGGCTCCGTGATGAAGTCCTCTCCGCTGTCCAAATGCAATCCCGGGCTCTAGCGTCGGCTTCATTGGAGAAGAAGCGGGCTAGGTCATCGACGACGATGCCGAAGATGATCTACGTCGAGGCATCGCTAGATCAAGCTCCAACTTCACCAAGTCAAGAAAACTTGTGAAGGAAACACACTGTACTACTTGGCAAGAGGTAGAGGATGAAGAAATAGGAAGTGGGTTCACTTTAGAATTGGATTTCTCACTCATTTTCACATTCCACCATTGTTGGTAGAAAGCTTTCTTCAATGTTGAAGATGAAGAACAAGAAGATAATGATATGATAAGTTTCATGTTAAAAAAGGATAAATGATATCAATACTTATCATAACTTAACCCTAGTTAAGTGTAGAGAATAGACCATGGTTTGCTTAAATGGTTAGGGTTAAGAATGAAGACAAGAATGGTGACTAAGTCAAAGGTTCATGAATCTTCAACAAACAAACAAACAAAGCCACCATTCTTTCTTTATCTTTTCCAAAACAAATAAATAAATAAATAAATAAGATAATCAAAACCCTAATCATTAACTTAACCATGGTTTAATCTTTACACTTAACCAAGTTAACATGTATCATCAAACATGATACAATCATTTGCACAAAAAGTATATCACATATACAACTTGTACAACCAAGTGAGAAAATCCTTTGTAAAGTGAACCGATACTAGTTAATGCAAAGTAATATATCATATATATAATTATACATTAAATCATTAAATCAACACTTGATTCAACAATCCGGTCATATCGCATACAACCGACTAATATCCAATGTATCGGCTTATCGAATCAACCCTTGATTCGATAACTAGGTTATATCGCATACAACCAATCGATACATTCATCGCGAGAATGAAATACGGTATCACATACACGCATTATTCTCGGTCCTGCACATATCTCATATGCGCTCCTATTTCGTTTCGCTTGAGCCAGGAAACCTCTGTGTAGGACTCTAAAGACTCGTCAATACGCCGGCAGCAGGTGATGATCATATCAAACACCCGCAAGCCGCAAGCGGTCTGCTAAACGTAACGGCCACCCGGGTATTGAGCGATCAGAAGATCGACGAGCAAGCCCGCTCACACTCCAGTGAATCCAACCAGTAACACTACCGTACAGTCCGGTCTGATCGTCTGATATGTCGCATATCTCGCCTAGGGGTGGTAAACGTCAGACCCCAATACCTCGATAAGTCGTGTCGATATGAGGTCTATAACAGTTCGAGAAACTACAGGTAACACTTACCAGTAAATCTCAGCAACCCTGGCCAGGGATTTCCGGTTATAGCCAATCGAACACAGCGCAACATCAACTCCCTATACCGGGAGAGACGAATCCCCTCCTATCGCTCATTGCCTCCATGTGATTCGGGACTGTACCCAAAAACCACCATTTTGCACGCCCTCTTGGACGTGGTAAGATGGAAATCAAAGCACAGTGGGAACCACACAAGACTCTATGACGATCTCGGGTCAACAGACTACTCTGTACCAGTGTCACCAGAGAACTGCCATCTGACGTAAGGTATAATACCATCTGGGAGTTCTCGGCGAGTCCGTCCAGTGTACCCAGTCTACACTGAGCACCCGTATATCATCCCTGATGTCAAACACCAATGGATATGGGATCATCCATCGCCCATCTGTATGGGTCGAGAAGGTATACGCTAGTCTACTCTGGTATATCGATGCCCCGTCTCGATACACCCATGACTAGGGACTTTGAAGGATGTACTTATGGACTATCTGTCCCCACTAGTATGATCTGCATCATAGTCCAGGTAGTCAAGTACACATCCTAAGGGCTTTACCAACATGTAACAGAGAGACAATCAGTGTACACGTTAATGTAAAGAGCAACCAGATAGCATACTATCATGTCGAGCAAGAAAGTCCTCCCTATATACGTCCTAGCATCCACTACAATATACATCATATGCACAGTAATGGCCTCTAGGGCATACATATAACTAACAATCTCCCACTTGCACTAGGGCCATCTGATAGCAGTGGTTGCAGTATCTCATACTCAACCATCCCTGAAAAGTCTCTCACTGGGAATAGGCCTTCGCGAGTGGATCCGCCGTGTTGTCCTCTGAGTCTACTCTCCAAACCTCGATCTCCTTGGAGATCAACCATCTCCATGATCAGGTGATACTGCCTTAGAATATGTCTGGATCACTGATGGGACCTTCGTTCCTTGGCACAAGCCATAACTCCATTGTCACACAATGGTAGGAACCTAGTTCATCTCATGAACCAATATACACCCAAACAGCCTCTTTGGTAGCATCTTTAGTAGCGATGTATCCTGCCTTTATCGTCTAGAATGTCACGGTATCTAGCTTGGAACTCTTCCAACATACCGTCCCTTTACTGAGGGTAAAGACAATGCCTGTGACTGACATTCAGTCGTCTTTATCACCCTGGAACCCTTCCAGTGATTCTTCCCAGGATCGATTGATACCATCTCACTACAACTAGTGAGAATCCTAACATCCAATTAGATCTATCTCATAAATCCAAAACCCAGGATTTAGGAGGTATCACTTTGATCCTTTATGGAGAATCATTGTGATAAGCGGAGATTGACCGAGCGTAGCATAGGAAACTTCTTCCCTATCAAGAGTATGTCATCCACATACTCTACGAGGATCATCAACATACTCCCTACTACCTTTTTGTACATACAAGGTTCATCTACCATTTTGATGATGTCAAACTGTTTGACTACTTCATCAAAACAGATGTTCCATATTATTATCTTTATTAGGGCATGAAATGGTTGCTACCTGGAGAGAGAGAGAAGAAAACACTTTAGCGTATGCTCGTGCAAGATCAGATTGGTTATTATCTTATCTAATCTGGATGGCTCCCACTGCTTTTTATCAAATCTTCCTTCAAACCCTAAAAGGAAAGACTAGCCGGGATTAATTACACACTACAAGTTCGCCAATCTTTCAGCCAGGCCAGTGTCGGTACTTTGAGGGAGGTCCCCCGTGCTTTCGCACGAACCTAATTAATGTAAACCTCGTTTTCCCAGAGGCGTAACCTCGTTAACACCTTTCTAGACACCTACTTGATCGGCTAATTGTAATGTGTAAAACTCTCCCAGGAGTAACTCTTACTCGCAGCGGGTATCGGGATCCAACTATCTCATAGAAGGTATGCAATCTCATTGCAAATTTCAACACTTGAAATTCCCGATAATATTTTGCCCCTAACCTCCTATGACCTTGACAAAGGCCAACAAACCATAGGATGCTAGTCAAGTTCAACCCGTCATTTCCTGATTGAATTAAACCCACCCGCACGGCCCTTGACAAAGGCCAACAAGGTCGCACGACTACCCTAATCCAATCTGCATCATATGCATAAGCAGATAAGCACCAGTTAGCTACCGCACACTGCGCCTTGACAAAGGCCAACAAACGCAGCACGAATACTAACTACTACTTATCTGAAATGACGGAGGGCTACGACAGGTTTTTCTGAAAACCTATTGCGTAATGAACTTGATATCGTTGTAGAATCAAATGATTTTAAAATTGGAGTGTTTTTTAGGCTTTCCTAGTTTTGCTAAAGGAGTCACTCCCGGTGAAGAGATCGTCGGTCCTTTCCTCGTCGAATGAGGTGCGGGATATATCATATATATCACTGTGCAAAGCAAAAACTCTTAAAAGCAATCAAAAGACAAACCGAGTGTGTAGCATCTTCCAGTTATTGCTAAAGGAGTCACTCCCGGTGAAGGGATCTCGGTCCTTTCCTCATCGAATAAGGTGCAGGATATATCATATATACCGCTGTGCAAAGCAAGAACTGTAGCTACCTGTTTTATTTTTGAAATTCGATTCTACAACATCTTAGGTTTCTTTTTATTTCATTAATCTCATTAATTAAGTCCCATCATTTAAGTACCTAAACATCACAGATAAATACGACGTACACTTATGCCATCCGCATTCGCCTCGATGTCCACTCGTACACCGTTAGGTTAGGTAACTAACGGCAGAGCGGGGCAGGGCTAGCGCGGGTGTAAAACATAAGTAACGCCTATATAATATATCATATATACTATATACTGTATCTATCACAGAATATCACATGATTACATCACAGATATCGCAGCAGAAGAAACATATGAAACATTGGATATACTAGGACGTCCGTGTTTTCAATACGAGCCAGTATAAAACACGGATTCCACGGTCGTGATGAATAGCCAATCCCACACCCCTAGACCCCTACGAGAGCGGCAAGCAACCCTGCCAATTCTAGGGTTAGGAGACCCGGAATCGACTCCTCGAGTTGGTCTCCCACTGGACCCCAGAACCCGGTTACTTGTGCTCCCCTCCTTGGGTCTATCCTAATGCGGAAAAGTAAATAATATACAAAAGGTGACATCTTCCGCTACCTGGAAGTGCCCCAAATAAAAGAATATTACATACAAGTTTTTACATGAATGAAAAGGAAAAACACTCATCTCACATAAAAAACCCCGGCTATTCAAACACGACAATCCAATATAACATATCCAGCAACACATAACATCACATGTCATCAACGTAAGTAAATATGCGCATCCCAATTGTCGTTGACATATAGCAACGAAACCGGCGATATCACATATTACACTTACGGTCACAGAAAAGAAAGTGTAAAACTACAACAGTTGGAATTCGCAGCCTCTTTAGACATCACATGCCTAATGAAATGAAATACTTAGACAACACATGCCTAACAGTTATAAACTCCGCATTTTAGTCTCATTATCGAAAACTCTTTTCAATATCAAGTGAAACTAAACCGCTAGATTTATAACATTCATTCAGTTATCTCATAACTGTTTGTGAATTCCAATTATTTTATCACATTCCAGATAAACAGAAAATGTTAAACTTTCCGATCGAACAGTCGAATACCCATGTTTTCCCGATACAGCTCAACACATGAAATAAGTCTAACAACATTCAGTTCGTGCCTCAGTACCAACGGTCCAGCCGTAGAAGGGTCAAGCCAACGCCTCACATGTGGCACGCCGTACTGCCCCAAACCCGAAGGTTCAAAGGGCAGTTCAAGACGGTCACATAATCGAGTTAAGGTTTGTTGTCTTCTAGAGGGTCCATCGCGTTACTTGCACTACTTAGAACGTCGTTAAACTACGGAAAAATCCAACACTTGGAAATTTCCCGACAGGGGAAAAACTGGGTATTTATATCCGGTCGAACTTTTTAACATATTCAAAAAATTATCCGGAAAGCTACAAAGACAAAATCTGATACACCGATCGAAACACCGAATCCCCAAAACAACCCCAGAAAATTCAACTCTTGAATAAAAATTTAAAAATACCCAGAGAACTCAGCACTGTTGATTAGGAATTACTGTGCAAATTGATAGGAATGACGTCATCAATCTGCCGCGGAACCGCCGCCTAAGGCAGGCTTATGCCGCAGTTCCGCCGCAGGTTGCACTGTTCATGGGTTCAATTTTGCGCCGTAATTCTTAGAATTCCCTGCTGAGTTTTCTGCATATTTTTAATTTGGAAAAAACCCATTTTTTAAAAAATGTACAGAGAGCCGTTTTCGGGTTAGGGTTTTGGTTCGATCGGACTTCAAACTCCGTCTAGACTTCGCCTAAGGCTCTAGCTAGGCTCTGATACCACTGTAGGGTTCCTAGGCACACTAGTGAGGTCTCACATGGCATCAACCATGCCAATTTCAAAATTTAACGGTGCCGAGAAACCCTAGACGAGATCGTTGGCTAGATTTTTAGGCGACAAAGCAAACTAGTTAACACTTAACTATTAGAATACGGAAATACAACCTTTGTAGATCCGGTCCTCCACCTCCACGGCTCCGTGATGAAGTCCTCTCCGCTGTCCAAATGCAATCCCGGGCTCTAGCATCGGCTTCATCGGAGAAGAAGCGGGCTAGGTCATCGACGACGATGCCGAAGATGATCTACGTCGAGGCATCGCTAGATCAAGCTCCAACTTCACCAAGTCAAGAAAACTTTTGAAGGAAACACACTGTACTACTTGGCAAGAGGTAGAGGATGAAGAAATAGGAAGTGGGTTCACTTTAGAATTGGATTTCTCACTCATTTTCACATTCCACAATTGTTGGTAGAAAGCTTTCTTCAATGTTGAAGATGAAGAAGAAGAAGATAATGATATGATAAGTTTCATGTTAAAAAAGGATAAATGATATCAATACTTATCATAACTTAACCCTAGTTAAGTGTAGAGAATAGACCATGGTTTGCTTAAATGGTTAGGGTTAAGAATGAAGACAAGAATGGTGACTAAGTCAAAGGTTCATGAATCTTCAACAAACAAACAAACAAAGCCACCATTCTTTCTTTATCTTTTCCAAAACAAATAAATAAATAAATAAATAAGATAATCAAAACCCTAATCATTAACTTAACCATGGTTTAATCTTTACACTTAACCAAGTTAACATGTATCATCAAACATGATACAATCATTTGCATAAAAAGTATATCACATATACAACTTGTACAACCAAGTGAGAAAATCCTTTGTAAAGTGAACCGATACTAGTTAATGCAAAGTAATATATCATATATATAATTATACATTAAATCATTAAATCAACACTTGATTCAACGATCCGGTCATATCGCATACAACCGACTAATATCCAATGTATCGGCTTATCGAATCAACCCTTGATTCGATAACTAGGTTATATCGTATACAACCAATCGATACATTCATCGCGAGAATGAAATACGGTATCACATACACGCATTATTCTCGGTCCTGCACATATCTCATATGCGCTCCTATTTCGTTTCGCTTGAGCCAGGAAACCTCTGTGTAGGACTCTAAAGACTCGTCAATACGCCGGCAGCAGGTGATGATCATATCAAACACCCGCAAGCCGCAAGCGGTCTGCTAAACGTAACGGCCACCCGGGTATTGAGCGATCAGAAGATCGACGAGCAAGCCCGCTCACACTCCAGTGAATCCAACCAGTAACACTACCGTACAGTCCGGTCTGATCGTCTGATATGTCGCATATCTCGCCTAGGGGTGGTAAACGTCAGACCCCAATAGCTCGATAAGTCGTGTCGATATGAGGTCTATAACAGTTCGAGAAACTACAGGTAACACTTACCAGTAAATCTCAGCAACCCTGGACAGGGATTTCCGGTTATAGCCAATCGAACACAGCGCAATATCAACTCCCTATACCGGGAGAGACGAATCCCCTCCTATCCCTCATTGCCTCCATGTGATTCGGGACTGTACCAAAAAACCACCGTTTTGCACGCCCTCTTGGACGTGGTAAGATGGAAATCAAAGCACAGTGGGAACCACACAAGACTCTATGACGATCTCGGGTCAACAGACTACTCTGTACCAGTGTCACCAGAGAACTGCCATCTGACGTAAGGTATAATACCATCTAGGAGTTCTCGGCGAGTCCGTCCAGTGTACCCATTCTACACTGAGCACCCGTATATCATCCCTGATGTCAAACACCAATGGATATGGGATCATCCATCGCCCATCTGTATGGGTCGAGAAGGTATACGCTAATCTACTCTGGTATATCGATGCCCCGTCTCGATACACCCACGACTAGGGACTTTGAAGGATGTACTTATGGACTATCTGTCCCCACTAGTATGATCTGCATCATAGTCCAGGTAGTCAAGTACACATCCTAAGGTCTTTACCAACATGTAACAGAGAGACAATCAGTGTACACGTTAAGGTAAAGAGCAACCAGATAGCATACTATCATGTCGAGCAAGAAAGTCCTCCCTATATACGTCCTAGCATCCACTACAATATACATCATATGCACAGTAATGGCCTCTAGGGAATACATATAACTAACATCGAACCTCGATCAGTATCCCTTGGATATCTTCCGTGCTCGTTTCCATCTCCGGTCAGTATCCAATGGATATCTGTCGTGCTCATTTCTATTTCCGGAATCGAGTTGCCTCGTTAGGCTCCCCGCCTATAATGCGGCTATCCTGCCCCTCGGTCTCGACCGGGTCCACCATGTATCCAACTGTATCCCCGCCGACTCAGTCTGGATAGTATACAAATCTGAAACCGTATAACCCCCGACTCGGTTCGGATATCAAAATCAGAAAACACAAATCTCATGGTGGACGTTTACTCATCATATAAAAATATCAAGTGAGGAATAAGAAACTTGCATAGATTGTATTGATGATATATTATATATATACATATATAACAGTGTCCCATACCACCGATATATATCATCAGGAGTAAAATACCCAGAAAATCCAAAGAATCAAATACAACATTTATATTAGTAATATTCGTAATTTACAACAGGAATAAAGAAGACTACGTAATTATACCACATAATTATAGATTTCAATTCTACTGTGTCATGGTATTACTAATGATATGTAGTGTAGCATACGCATCTGTGCTCGTGCAATATGGTAACCATTAGTATTTGTGCAAGTGTTCTATGGTGTAACAACCTATTTATTTTAATACATATATAACAACACGGTTCTACAGTGACATGGTAGTACCAATGAGGTGTAGTGTAACATATTATCACGTGCTTGTGCAACATAATACTCATTGGTATTTGTGCAGTGTTCTACCAGAGTGTGCGTAACGCAGAAATATATAATGTAGATAATATAATGCAAACATGTAAAGTAATCTAAACGTACTTATTGTAATTACTTGCTATGAGCTATACCATTTTCTTTAGAAATGATCGAAACGTTAAGTTTGAAATAAGGAAGCTGCCCTAGATTTAAAATAGATATTCGTTTTAGAAACTGGCACACATCCTAGTATTTTATTTAAAAGACAAACGAATCGTAGTTTTTAAAAGAATATAGCTCACACAAGTATTACATCCTAAAACCGAATATAACCCAACTCTACGAGTCAAAAGGGTAAATTGGCCGTTATTCGGCATACAAAGTTCATCATTTTCCAATACATATAAATCCTTGTATTATATCTCATCATATCACTTTATCTGTATCATCTCAAGTCTAGCATGATCCCTCGTACAATTCCATCAAACCATATCCATATCGTATCACTGTATCTGTATCATCTATAACTATGCATGAAACTATATGAAATTGAAGAATATACTAGATGCGATACTATATAAATATCTTGAATAAATACTAAACTAACTAGATATCATAATACTATTTGTAAGGTTGCGGGGGTGCTATACGCCATCCACCCGACTTCCCCAGTAGATATAAATCTACTCACCAACTTAGAACCTCGCTGAATCCACGCTGCTATATCGCCCACTCCGTCTCAGAATCCTCGAATCATACCTATATTCGTATTTAAATCGCATTGATGTAAATATCATATCGAAAACCAAATAAACAAGCTCCGTAGGTTAGAACCTACTGCATACTTAACCCAAAAACGATAAAAAAAACTCAGTATTTAACGTATAAACATCAACGGTTCAGCTGCAACATCAAAATACGAAAACTCCGTATCGTACACATCTGAAATTTCATAAAACCATTTTTAAAACGTTCCCAGATTTTACTGTGTAAATAATTAGACAACACAAACAATACAGATACTTGTAAAATACCAACACAAAGCTACAGAAGAAGAATCAACACCAAAATTCCCACAGGGGGCCGGCGTCGCCGGATTTCAAGAGTGCCTCGCCGGATCTTGTATGGAGTTTGGGACTCAGGTTTTAAGTGAGGGCTTCTAATTGCCTCATTATACTTTTGGTCTTGCTAGTTTTTCTAGTGATTATACCTATTAGTTCCAGATTCACTTTCTTTAGTTAAATTATCACAAAAATCCTAGTTTAAGATACTGCACCACTAAACATGCTACGTATCGTATATAGAATTTTACCCCAATCTGACATTAGATTACAGATTTAACCTACTGAACATTTAACCTTTTTAAACAATACCAAACATACCCAAAACACCTACAGAGAGATACCCTAAAAAGTACAACACCCAACTCTCCCTCAAAACCGGCGAGCTCGGATTTTGCCTTGATGTCGCCGGCCAAAATCCGAGGGGATGGGTTCGTCTTCCTATGGGTTATTCTAGGTCTAGTCTATATGATTATGGCACTGTTGGGTTTTCTAATTTACATCTACACTAAAGCGGATTCAATATCTGTAGGCTAATGATCACAAATATACAGTTTTTATAACATTGCACAGAAAAAAGATTTAAACCTTTACTAAACTTCTAAGGATGAAAGGAATTATACCTATGGAGATTGTGTATAAGAAAATCCTGCTCAAGACGTGCTTGTGGAAGCATCTAGAGTTGTAATGGCTTCTAATATGATGGTGTGCACAATTTGATGAAAAAACTCCTTACTCTCACTCTTTTGGTATGAACACTTAGAATTTTTATTGGTTTTGAGCTGAAGAGGGTATGGTTTCAGTTGGAATTACTACTGAATTCTTTAAGTGTTATGTGTAAATGAAGTGAGAAGATATGTAGAGAAAGCATGTGGTGTGTGATGAGAGGTGCAGGTGGCATGAGAGGAAGGAGGTTATGTTACTTGATGAAGCATGAGGGATTCATGCAAGGAGGAGGTGTTAGATTGGAAGAAGGAGGTGTAAAATGAAGAAGGAGGAGGTGGAGAGATGTGTGAAAGGGTGAGGGTATGTTGAGGTTGAGGGTTTAAACTTAGGTTATCATAAACTCTACCATTATAGAATTTCAAAATGAAAGAAAACCTTTCATGACATAATTTAGTTGATAAGAAATAAAAAATATATAATAGTTGGTCTATCACTTAAAGGTCGTTAGCCTAATGGAAAAAAAATCCAATATCATGTTAAAACAATGAAATATATCATTTTTAAATGATATCACACTTTTTATTTACATTTATCAAAATAATTACATTTTTCAGATATGATTCCGATACTAAATTTCAGAAGCGATATCACTTCCGTAAAAATATCAATTTCATTATTTTATAATAAAGATTTATAATTAAATCATCTTAATTTTCCAAAATGTTATAGTCTCTCCCCCTTAATAAAATTCGGTCCCCGAATTTAACTTAAACCTCTTTCGTAAACATTTCTTAATCCAATCGACTTATTTCAAAACAATTTTCCGGGGTCAAATTTTAAAACATAAAATTTGCTCGATATAACAAGACTCCAAAGTCCCATATGAGCTAAAAATACATCACAACGCAACAGTGTGTGTGAAAACTCAAAAGATAATCTTTCATAACTGTAACTCTGGCGGTTGCTATGAGAATTACTCCAGTTATGACAAAAATTGTGCCAAATACGAAAACCGTTGTGCATCCTAAGTACACATAATCAATGGCATGATCGTAGTGCAATATCAGTGCACCCGACAAAGCGAAAATCAAATCTATCACATATCCTATCCAGTGCAAATTATTAAAACAAAATCAACCATTATGGGTTTGCATGTAAGTCTCAAACCACACTTCACGGTGTGCACGAAAACAAAACAGCGCTAAGTGCAACAGGCGTGCACGAAACGATATCCACTGTGCATGGAATAAAAATATATAAAATAATACCAAGTGCATCGAGGTGCACAAAATCAAATCCAAGTACATCAGGGTGCACAATTTAAATCTCAAGTGCATCGGGATGCACAAAACTAAAATCAAATGCATCAGAGTGCACAAAATCGAAAACGGCCAACTAGTGTGCACGAAATCAAACCAAGTATACCTAGAATATATATATAAATTCTTAACCATGTGCATCTGATGTGCACGGAAATTCAGTGTAGTGCATCCGGTGTACACAACACTCTAATCGAGCGCAGTCATCTCGTACTAAAATCTTAACAAGTACACCCGGTGTGCACAAAGCATAAGTCAAAGTGAAATTACTGTAAATAAAAATCTCATCAAGTGCACCTGGTGTGCACAAAACATAAATTGATCCTCAAATCCTTAAAATACATATATCAAAATCATGGACATCGAGTTGTCCTTTCTCCAACGTTTGAAAATGAATGTTTTAGATTATAAAAACATAAACCGATCTTTAAGGACATCGAAGTATATTCTCTTCAATGTCGGAAGGTGTTTATACCACCAGAATTGGCATAGTAAGAATTACTACTTGTCGTCTGCCACGTTCTAACGACTTCTGTCTCTGAATTCTTGTTCTTCTTGCAGACCTCTAATATCATGGCTTCTTGATGCGATCGTATAGTGAGAAACAACAACACCATTCGTCTTATTGCGGATACATCCCATCACACCTTCTTGACCAGTAGTCCAGTCCTTTGTAACGTAACATGTTTGATAACGGAAATTTCTGTCCTCTGCTTGTGTGCTAACAACTAATCCTAGTCCAATCTTATTTATTATAAACCCCTGGAAAAGAATCCATCAAGTCTTCTACTAAAATCATTTATCCAACCTGCCCGGAACTAGTACTCATTAGTGAATCCACTTTTCCTTTGATAACCACTGTCATTCCCTTTTTATTTCCTCCTGAAAGTGTAGTCGTCTGCGTCATCAAGTCTTTGATATCAACTGTGAAGAATAATTGTCCACTAAAACTTCGCACCATTTTCCTGTTCCTTAAATCCCTTATATCAATCACTTAAGGAGCATATCTGCATAGTCATGCGAATTGCAAGTCATCCTTGGTTGTGACCAAATGCAGAGTCTTACAAACTTGGAAACACGAATCAGTTATATCTGATACCCTGTAGAAGAATCTAATTACTCTTACCTTCGAAGACTCGTCCCAATTCGTCAGAAGAAAACTTACTGCATGATCTCCTTCTTGAACGACTTGCATCTGGTCTGAGTAAGATTTATAGGAAGAAGCAATCACATTTTTCCTATCTCCTATCGGAGCGCCACTATGGATTTAAAAGTCCTAACCATTCCACATCTCCACGGCTATGAATCATGCTGATCTATCTATACGGGTAACATCGTCAATCTTTAATTTCATGAATTCTGAGAGTAACGTCTCGATAATCTTAGCAAAGATTGGTACCGTTGTCTGAACAGTACACAACGCCATAATCTTCGGGGAGGGGAAACATCATGCCTCAAGTTCGGCTGATCTCTAGCAATAATCCTACCATCCGGTGCGGATCCCGAAGAAACTCGCTTCACTATTAGAACTCGATCAAATATAAATAAACGACGTGTATCTATATCATCGAAAAGTCACCCCGGTCAGTCCTTGTCCTAGACATGTCTGCTCTGACCGTATCTCTAACACCAGCCCTCTCGGCTCCCATAAACATAGTGATCGAAACAATCAATCATACACTGACGAAGATAGGTCAACGGAAGGAATAGAAGGAAGATCTCAAGATATAAATCCAAAGGTAACTTAGATGGAGTATCATATCGTAAATATGTCGTGGAATATATGTATGGTACGTCACTCTGCTTAGTACCTACTCCATCAACAAAGGCCATCCCATATAACGAAAGTTCGGGTATAAGACCCCCAAAGTCAAGTCTACGTCCTATAAGGTTAAGTCCAGGTAACAAAATGTATTCCCAGACTCCATATAGTCAACCTAAACTCGAACAAAGGTTAAACCAAACACTCTGATACAAACTTTGTCACGACCCAAATGTGGCACGTGACCGACACTTAAATCACGTGATATCTAAAGACATCGACGAGAGCCAAGTAAGCCGAAACCCGGAATATAAATTCTTTTTGAAATTATTGGAGGTGGTTTTTAAAATAGTCATCCGATGAAACCAGTTTTAAAAATGACATTTGAATTTAACTAAGTATGTTGAAAAGCATCTATGATGTTTTGAAACTTGACGTCGCCTCCTTTAAATTTTTGTAAAACCCAATACAACATAATAAATTAGCATCCTAACAGAAACTAGTCTCCATGTCCAAACGATGGAGTAACCAACAATCTAAATCAGAAATCGACTCCAAAGCGTACGACATCACCACACATATACTCTAAGACTTGGTTCTAAGTCCATAATATATCACTTCTAAGTTGATGGAGTTTCCACTAGATACAAGAATATATGAATAATCAAGAGTGAGTATGATACAATAATAACCCACTTACCAATCAATCCCCGAAAAGAATGTATGTCCAAACTGCTGATAATCCAAGTGGTGAAACCTGCAAGAAACTGTGGCACAACGGGGATGAGTTGTCAACTCAGTGAATAAAAGTACATCTAAAAGTAAAAATCGAAATGCATGACGATACCTTGGTCATAAGTATAGTCCTATCATAATCTATACCAATACACTATATGATATACATATGTGCAATACTATCTCTCATGCAATCCCAAGTATAATATCTCTATGTCATATAAGTCAAAATCATGAATCTATATTTCGTGTTGGAATTCCTTTTTGTATATGAATGTCTGTACAAATATATGCAGGTACTGTCCTTCGGATCAGTCCTGGTTGAATCCACTAATAATATCTAACTGTGTACCTCATAATAATGATCATACCAATATATACATAGATGTCCAGCATCGACGTCTAAATCCGAAATCTATCGTGTCCATAATTGATACATAAATACAGATATCGTCGACACCACCTCAATAGATGATCGCCAACTGACATCCTGGCTACGATCAGTATCTCCTGAATATCCGCCGTGCCCAATCGAACCCCAGTCAGTATCCCTTAGATATCTGCCGTGCTCGTTTCTATCTACGGTCAGTATCCCATGGATATATGCCGTACTCATTTCTATCTCCGGAATCGAGTTGCCCCGTTAGGCTTCTCGCTTATAATGCGGCTATCCTGCCCGTTGGTCTCGACCGGGTCCACCATGTATCCAACTGTATCCCCACTGACTTAGTCTGGATAATATACAAATCCGAAACCGTATAACCCCCGACTCAATTCGGAAATCAAAATCAGAAAACACAAATCTCATGGTGGACGTTTACTCATCATATAAAAATATCAAGTGAGGAATAAGAAACTTGCATAAATTGTATTGATGATATATTATATATATACATATATAACAGTGTCCCATACCACCGATATATATCATCAGGAGTAAAATACCCAGAAAATCCAAAGAATAAAATATAACATTTATATTAGTCATATTCGTAAATTACAATAGGAATAAAGAAGACTACGTAATTATATCACATAATTATATATTTCAATTCTACTGTGTCATGGTACTATTAATGATGTGTAGTGTAGCATACGCGTCTGTGCAACATGGCAACCATTAGTATTTGTGCAAGTGTTCTACGGTGTAACAACCTATTTATAGTACTTATATAACAGCACGGTTCTACAGTGACATAGCAGTACCAATGAGGTGTAGTGTAACATATTTTCACGTGCTTGTGCAGCATAGTACTCATTGGTATTTGTGCAGTGTTCTACCAGAGTGTGCGTAACGCAGAAATATATAATGTATATAATATAATGCAAACATGTAAAGTAATCTAAACGTACTTATTGTAATTACTTGCTATGAGCTATACCATTTTCTTTAGAAATGATCGGAACGTTAAGTTTGAAATAAGGAAGCTACCCTAGATTTAAAATAGATATCCGTTTTAGAAACTGGCACACATCCTAGTATTTTATTTAAAAGACAAACGAATCGTAGTTTTTAAAAGAATATAGCTCACACAAGTATTACATCCTAAAACCGAATATAACCTAACTCTACGAGTCAAAGGATAAATTGGCCGTTATTCGGCATACAAAGTTCATCATTTTTCAATACATATAAATCCTTGTATTATATCTCATCATATCACCATATCTGTATCATCTCAAGTCTAGCGGGATCCCTCATACAATTCCATCAAACTATATCCATATCGTATCACTGTATCTGTATCATCTATAACTATGCATGAAACTAAATGAAATTGAAGAACATACTAAATGCGATACTATATAAATATCTTGAATAAATACTAAACTAACTAGATATCATAATACTATTTGTAAGGTTGCGGGGGTGCTATACGCCATCCACCCGACTTCACCAGTAGATGTAAATCTACTCACCAACTTAGAAGCTCATTGAATCCACGCTGCTACAACGCCCACTCCGTCTCAGAATCCTCGATCATACCTATATTCGTATTTAAATTGCATTGATGTAAATATCATATCGAAAACCAAAACAACAAGCTAAACGCCCGTAGGTTAGAAGCTACAGCATACTTAACCCAAAAACGATAAAAAAACTCAGTCGTTAATGTATAAACGTCAACGGTTCAGCTGCAACATCAAAATACGAAAACTCCGTATCGTAAACATCTGAAATTTGATAAAACCATTTTTAAAACGTTCCCAGATTTTACTGTGTAAATAATTAGACAACACAAACAATACAGATACTTGTAAAATACCAACTCAAAGCTACAGAAGAAGAATCAACACCAAAATTCCCACAGGGGGCCGGCGTCGCCGGATTTCAAGAGTGCCTCGCCGGATCTTGTATAGAGTTTGGGGCTCAGGTTTTAAGTGAGGGCTTCTAATTGGCTCATTATACTTTTGGTCTTGCTAGTTTTTCTAGTGATTATACCTATTAGTTCCATATTCACTTTCTGTAGTTAAATTATCATAAAAATCCTAGTTTAAGATACTGCACCACTAAACATGCTATGTATCGTATATAGAATTTTACCCCAATCTGACATTAGATTACAGATTTAACCTACTGAACATTTAACCTTTTTAAACAATACCAAACATACCCAAAACACCTACAGAGAGATACCCTAAAAAGTACAACACCCAACTCTCCCACAAAACCGGCGAGCTCGGATTTTGCCTTGATGTCGCCGGCCAAAATCCGAGA
Organism: Agapanthus africanus; assembly: GCA_030015575.1. NCBI lineage: Eukaryota > Viridiplantae > Streptophyta > Magnoliopsida > Asparagales > Amaryllidaceae > Agapanthus > Agapanthus africanus. The sequence goes on along the minus strand of JASDDO010000019.1, from coordinate 517,967,367 downwards.
GGATGGGTTCGTCTTCTTATAGGTTATTCTAGGTCTAGTCTATATGATTATGGCACTGTTTGGGTTTTCTAATTTACATCTACACTAAAGCGGATTCAATATATGTAGACTAATGATCACAAATATACAGTTTTTATAACACTGCACAGAAAACATATTTAAACCTTTACTAAACTTCTAAGGATGAAAGGAATTATACCTATGGAGATTGTGTATAAGAAAATCCTGCTCAAGACGTACTTGTGGAAGCATTTAGAGTTGTAATGGCTTCTAATATGATGGTGTGCACAATTTGATGAAGAAACTCCTTACTCTCACTCTTTTGGTATGAACACTTAGAATTCTTATTGGTTTGGAGCTGAAGAGGGTATGGTTTTAGTTGGAATTGCTACTGAATTCTTTAAGTGTTATGTGTAAATGAAGTGAGAAGATATGTAGAGAAAGCATGTGGAGTGTGATGAGAGGTGGAGGTGGCATGAGAGGAAGGATGTGGTGTTACTTGATGAAGCATGAGGGATTCATGCAGGGAGAAGGTGTTAGATTAGAAGAAGGAGGTATAAAATGAAGAAGGAGCAGGTAGAGAGATGTGAGAAAGGGTGAGGGTATGTTGAGGTTGAGGGTTTAAACTTAGGTTATCATATACTCTACCATTATAGAATTTCAAAATGAAAGAAAACCTTTCATGACATAATTTAGTTGATAAGAAATAAAAGATATATAATAGTTGTTCTATTACTTAAAGGTCGTTAGCTTAATGGATAAAAAATCCAATATCATGTTAAAATAATTAAATATATCATTTTTAAATGATATCACACTTTTTATTTACATTTATCAAAATAATTACATTTTTCGGATATGATTCCAATACTAAATTTCATAAGCGATATCACTTCCGTAAAAATATCAATTTCATTATTTTATAATAAAGATTTATAATTAAATCTTTTTAATTTTCCAAAATGTTACAGAAATCTCCCACTGTATCCTCAAATTCTCCTCCAAAACTGAAAGAAGAATTAGTCGGAATCACCCGAGGAGTAAACCAACTCATCAATGGGAATCAGGATCCAACTATCATCGCATGATAACGTGATGGAATACACTCACGTTATCACAATCCAGAAGGTATGCACATATCTGGTAAGTTTCCTGTATGTTTGAAACTCCCGATGTGATTTTTACCCCATGCTCTTATGACCTTGACGAAGGTCAACAAATCATAAGTCACATGTCAAGTTCTACCCGTCATTGTCCAGGTTAATTTGAACCCATCCGTACAAGCCCTTGACAAAGGTCAACAACGTTGTACGACTGTCCTAAACCAACGCATCTATCTATACAACAGAAAGGAAACAAGCAGCTACCATACACTATGCCTTAACGAAGTCCAACAAACGTAGCATGAATACTAAGTGCTACCCGTCTGAAATGACGGAGGGCTATGAATGGTTTTTGGCGAAAAACGTTTAACGTAATGAACTTGATATCGTTGAAGGAACCAGATAGCTTTTTATAAGTATATAGTGGCGTAAACCTTTGCTAAAGAGGTCACTCCCGGTGAAGAGATCTCGGCTCTTTCCCCGTAGAATGAGGTGCAGGATATTCCAACGAAATACCACGATGCAAAGAAAAAAGTAATCGACTATAATGAAGTTATTACCCTGACGCAAACCTCTGTCCAAGGGGTCACTCCCGGTGAAGGGATCTCGGCCCTTGCCTCGTCGAATGAGGTGCTGGATATTCATAACCGAATACCACTGTGCAAAACAAAAGAAAACGTCTTTGTAATAACAGCTTTTTGAAAATTGTTCCAACAACATCGAATATGTTTGTTTTCCTTCCATTGATCTGAATCAACACAGTCCCATCAATTGATCACACCACAAAAGAATGAAAATATGATTTACGTATATGCCATCCGCATTCGCCACTGGGTCCCGTCATCACCCGTTAGGTTACTTAACTAACGACAGAGCGGGGACTGGACTAGCGCGGATGTAAAACATATACAACATCTACTAGCATATATATCAATATACAATAATCGCTCCAGGCATGATAAATGCAACATTACAGAAAAGTAATAAGCATCACAGAACAGTACAAATAATCTGAGAGCCCGGGGTTTCATAGAGCCGCAACTGAAACCCGACGTTCCCCCGGTCGTGTGGATAGCCTTTGCAATAAAACCTAGACCCCTATGAGTGCAGCAAGTTACCCGCCAAAAACAGAAGCGAGGCAGCCTCCTTCAGCAAAGTGAATGGACCACCCAGCACTTCACGGAATCCGGTAACTTGAGCACCCCACTTGGATCAACCTATACCCCCTACGGGTGCGGCGAATAGCCCGACAATTCTAGAGTGAAGCCCCCTCCGTCTCAAAGCAATGAGATACGGGCTCGTTGCCCTCTAGAACCCGGCTATCCGTGCACCCCACCGCGGAATAATCCTAGTACAGAAAAGAAAATATGTACAACGGTGACATCGACCTCAACCCGGTCATGCCCCAAAAGAATAATATACAAATAGACAGTGACGGCAGTCCACATGTAGGACGCTCGCCCCGCGATATCAAATGTACAAATAAAACTAAACTGTACTAATATTGCACCAAGCTATCCACTACGACAGATCCGCAACAACACAGCACAACACAGAACATCAACGTGAATGTCACGTTCGCAAACCCGTCTAAAAGAGCTATAGCAATTAGATGAGATTTACTGCTCAAATGATATTCACGGTCGCAGATATAATGTAAGGACTGTGAACTAACTTATTTAAATTTTCGATCGACAAAATTTCCCGAAGTGAGCCCCAATTACAATTCCAGCACTCAAAATAATCTGGGCCAAAACTAAATTTTCCAGAAACTACAATTCCAAAAGAAAGACCACCAGAAGAAAAATGAAGCTCTGAGCACACATTCCCACCGCGGATCCGCGGCAAACATGCCAGTTATACCGCGGTTCAGCGGTGTAATGATTGGATCGTGCATTCAAATTTCTAAAGGGGTCTTAGAAAAGCTTGCACGATTTTCTGAAACACCAAAAATAATTTTTCGACGACTTTTAAAATTCGGCAGAAACTCAGAAAATGAAAATGTGGTTTCGGAAATTTTGATCGATCGATGTTTTAAACATGTTAGAACAAGCTAGTAAAGGTTAATGGCATGGCTCTGATACCATGTAAGTCTACGGTAGCGCCCTGGCCATCAATCCGAGGCCAAATGCGGAACAAAACTTTTTTTCGAAACCGGTGCTATCGTAGTCTTTCACCCGGATCGAACCATTAACACTAAACTAGCTAACTAGAAAGATGATAGAAAGCCTATACCGATCGATCAGTGTCCTTCGGTCTTTAGCCACCATCCCTAGCTCCTCGCGGCATCTCCGATCTCTCGTCTCCTCATCGGAAGGGCACCACGTCAAGAAGTCTTTTTACGGGCTCCCGCTTCAAACCGAAGCAACTCGGATATGAAGTTTTCTAGCCGACATGTCCAAGCTGATGTAGAGAATGTGTGTGATAACTTTGTCTCAAGCATCCATTGATTCTCAACACATGAGAGTGTATGGATGGAGGTTGAAGATGAAGACATGGTGGAACTTGTGAGCTAGAGGAAGAAGAAGAAGAAGAAGAGAGGCTTTTGTTGTTGTGTTGCAAATGAAAAATGAGAGCTAGCATAATAATCTCAAAAGCAAACAACCCCATATGGCTGCCCCCCCTCTCTCTCTCCACCTCTCATTTCAACACAATCAACAATAAATTAACATGACATGTTCACAAAAAAAGAGACCATGAGTCACCAAATTGAACATGCCACATTAATTGCTCCTCATGATAATATCCACTCATAATTTCCACCATCCAAACATTAATCCAAATGTTTAGTCCAACAATAAGATATGGAAACATCTAAAGTAAACTAATGGCGGATCACAAGAATACCCCTCACCTGTATATACATACCTGCATCCGCATTCCGGCTGAATGCGGATGCAATGAGACTAAAATAATCCAACAAATCAAATACTAGGATCCGGCTTAAACCAAAGCCCACTAAAATGATCCGTCCGATCATGATCTGTGCACAAGTGCACGTATATGATCGAACCCTGCCATAATACCATATGGTCTCTACAATGTTTCGTCCGAAACTTAGGAAACTATCTGTGGGGGACTCTAAAGACTCGTCAATACACTGGCTGTCAATTTAACCACTAGCACGTCAATGGTACTAGCTGTACGTAATGGGCTACCCATGTATTGACCAAAAGGGAAGCCGATGAGCGAACTCATCCTGGAACCTACTGAGCCGGTCAGTGACAATATCCGTACAGTCCGGTCCGTTTGTCTATAAGCATTGCATGTCGGGCCTAGGGGGCTGGTAAACGTCAGACCCCCAAAAAAGGTACAAGTCGTGTCGGAGTGTAGCCCAGAACACCCTGAGATACTACTGGAATACCTACCAGTAAATCTCCTGCCTTGGCTAAGGACTTCGTGTAATGGCTCTCCTAGACACAGCGTGATCTCACCCCCAATACCGGGAGAGACGAAACCCGTGCCGATCCGCTCACTGCCTCCATGTGGCTCGGGACTGTACCCAACTAAAACCTGTTTGCACGACTCCTTTGAGCCATGGTATGGTAGTAATCAAAGCACAGTAGGAACTCACACGAGACAAATGACGATCTCAGGTCGATAGACTAACCTGTACACATGTCACCAGGGAACTGCTATCTGACGTCAGGTATAATACCAACTAGCATGTTCCCGGCGAATCCTGTCCGGTGTACTCATAACCCAATGAGCACATGTATACATCTTAGGTGAACCAACTGACACCAATGGCTTGTGAGACCGGCCACCGCCCCTCGTCGGGATCTCGACTGTATACACTAGTCTACTAATGGAGTATCGATGCCCAGTCTCGAAACTCCCACGACTAGGGACCACTTTAAGGATGTGCTTATAGACTACCCAAATCTCACGTATATGATCGCCATCATACTGTTGGTAGTCAAGCAAAAATCCTAAGGGCTCTATCAATGTGTAATAGTGATCTGTAATATCACCTAAAGCATGTACACGATGATAAAGATATACCAGATACCATACTATCATCTTGAGTAAGACTGTCCTACCGGCATAGGTCCTCCCTCAATCATTGCAATCACGTGCCCGCGATCTAATAATTGACTTTGAGGGCACTATATCCAACAACCTGCTCATACTCCTGCGAATCCAATCAGTAACACTTACCGTACAGCCCGGTCTGTTCGTCAGATATGTCGCATATCTAATCTAGGGGTGGTAAACGTCAGACCCTGGTAACTTGATAAGTCATGCCGATGTAAGGTCCATAACGGGGGAGAAACTACTGGTAACACTTACCAGTAAATCTCATCTACCCTGGCCAGGGATTTCAGTTATGGCCAATCAAGCACAGCGCAACATCAACCCCCAATACCGGGAGAAACGAATCCCCTCCTATCGCTCATTACCTCCATGTGACTCGGGACTGTACCCAAAAGCCACCTGTTTGCACGACTCAGTAGAGCCGTGGTAGGGTGGAAATCAAAGCACGGTGGGAGACACACAAGACTCTATGACGATCTCAGGTCGACAGACTAACCTGTACCATTGTCACGAGAGAACTGCTATCTGACGTGAGGTATAATACCATCTAGGAGTTCTCGGTGAGTCCGTTTAGTGTACCCAGTCTCTACTGAGCACTCGTATACCATCTCCGATGTTAAACACCAATGGATATGGGATCATCCATCGCCCATCACATGGGTCGGGAAGATATACGCTAGTCTACTCTGAAATATCGATGCCCCGCCTCGATATTCCCACGACTAGGAACATTGAAGAATGAACTCATGGACTACCCAGGCCCCACTAGTATGATCTGCATCATAATCATGGAAGTCAAGTACACATCCTAAGGGCTTTATCAACATGTAACAGAGAGACAGTGAGTATACATGTTAAGATAATGAGCAACCAGATAGCGTACTATCATGTAGAGCAAAAAAGTCCTCCCTATATATGTCCCAGCATCAACTATAATATACATCTCATGTACAATAATGGCCTCTAGGGCATACATACAACTAACATGAACAATAATACTAGAATACATATATATAAATACATATATAAAAATTATTAAATCAAAACCTGATTTAATAATCTGGCTTAATCCTAAGCCGCTAGTATTATCAACTGTCCGATTAAAATCTGTGCAGCCTGTACACATATTTAACCGGACACCTGTATGTACCAACATACGTCATCTACACCATATCGCCTGAACCGTGAAAACTTTCTGTGTGGGACTCTAAATACTCATCAATACGCTGGCAGTAGGTTTAACCACAAGCACGTCAGCGGCACTAGCTGTACGTAATGGCTACCCAGGTATTGAGTGAAAGGGAGGCCGACAAGAAAACTCATCCTGAACCCTTATTGAGCCTGACAGAGACAATATCCATACAGTCCGGACTGTTCGTCTAAAAGTATCAGATATCGAGTCTAGGGGGTGGATAAAGTCAGACCCTTAACAACGCGATATTTAGTGTCGGCATGAAACCCATCACCACCTAAAAAACTATCGATCCTGGATCGGTAATTCTCGTTCACCATGGCCATGGATTTCTAATGATGGCCACCCGTGCACAACACGACATCAACCCCCAATACCGGGAGAGACGAATCCCCGACGATCCGATCATTGCCTCCATATGGCTCGGGACTGTACCCAACTAAAACCTGTTTGCATGACTCCTTTGAGCCGTGGTAGGGTAGTAATCAAAGCACAGTAGGAACTCACACGAGAAAAATGACGATCTCAGGTCGACAGACTAACCTGTTGTCACGACCCGAAATGGCACGTGACTGGCACTTGAATCATATGAAGTCTATAGGACCCTATCTAATTCAAGTAAGCCAAAATCCCAGAAATCTAAACCATTTTAAAGAAGAAGTGAAGAAAAGTTATTTTAGAGTAAGTGGTTTTAATAACATAAGCCGAATTATACATTTTTAAAATATCATATTTTTTCCGAAAATTTCGGCAGAGTCTCCTTTGTAAATACTAGCCCCAAAAGGGGTACAACAAGCATAATATGAATAATGGCATCCCCAAGCGGAAGCTAGCTCTTCGTCAATTGACGGTCACAACCACGCAAGCAATATAATATACAATGCCGAAGGGCGAGGATCACAATTCAAAAGGAAACTCAAATCAACATGAAAACCATAATAATACAACGCGCGACTCTAAGGTCGAAAGAATAAAGAACAGGTCTTCTAAGATTAAAAAAATAATACAAGTCTGGTTGATGGAGTTTACTAGATACACTTGAAATAAATAGATGTACAATGGTGGTCACGATATAAGTGAGCCCACCTACCAAAGCAATCACCCGAAATGAAGCAGTTTGCCAGAAAGCCGGAATGAAACCTGTACGGAGAAAACCTGCAAGAACTATGGCACAACGGGGGTGAGTTGCCAACTTGTGAGTAGAAAACATTACAGAGCAGAAATCGCATGTATGACTCAATCCTAGGTCAATACGATCAGTAATATATATATCCTCAATATGATAAAGTCTGAAGCATGATAAGGTGGCAAAGGTAAACATGTATACATAAGTGTAGTACCAAGTGCTCGTGTCAGTGCCTCAGGTAGCAACGTATCATAAATATGAGGTATGAATGCAATATAATGAAAACAGAATGCATCATAGAAGTGAAACTGTTTTCTTAATTTAGTGAGATTTCTGTATACATTTAAAATCGAGGTATCATAAATGAAATCAACATAAAATCAGTGTCAAGTATCGACACAAAACATAAATCTAATATCTCAATATCTCAGGCTCCGGCAATCCGGACTGGCCTGCAACCTCGAATCTCAATATCTAGGGCTCCGGCTATCCAGACTGGCCCATATCATCAAATGTCAAAAGCTCAGGCTCCGGCTATCCAGAATGGCCTGAACTCCGATCGGTATCCTCCGGATATCCGTCGAGTCACAAATAAAATCACCGGTCAGTAGTTCTCCCGTGTCACAGGCTCAACGCCATCATCTGTGACCTTCTCGCCCCGGGGTACCGCACCGGGTCCACCATGCACCCACAGACGGTTCCTCCTCCTTCTCGAATCGGGTGTATGATATCGCTCAAGAGCCGAGAAAACTCATGGTGGAGATATCTAAAATCATATCATGAGAAAACCGCAACTTTCATTTTAAAATGATAATCAGTTTATAAAATCCTTGCGGTTTCTCCAAATCCAGAAATCTTATGGAAATCCGAAATCCAAATCTCAAGGATAAATAAACAATGAATCTCATAATATTGGGCTCCGGCAATCCGGACTGGCCCATAATGTCATGGCAAATGAATATATAAATACGCATGAAAATCACAGTAATAAATGCAATGTATAAGCTATCATATAAAAGCATGCTCACTAGTACCATGTCGAAACTATCAGCTAACATTTTATACTAATGAAGTAGTATTTCTAATGTGTACGTGACATGGCAATTACCGATGATGATGTGTGTGAGCCCACAAGCAAGTACGTAGAGCATACGCATCACGGTAATGGTGCTGGTGTCCTGACAGCATGGGTTTCATAATAATTACAAAAGCACAAATAGCATGCAATGCGATGTGAATAATAGAATATGTGGAAAGTGAATGGTAAACGCAGCAATAAGGAATATACATTACTATACATGTGAATCATACAGTTTTGACATTTGAATTAATACGAATCATGGCGTTTATAAAGTAAGGGCTACGATGTTTTTAAGAAAGGTACGTCCTTTGAAATATCCGTAGGATCCCTTGGTCTGTCTTTAAAAATGCTCACGATTCGTTAGTTTTGAAATAGGTATAACTCGAGTCTAGTCTAACATCTACTAAGTACACTACAGGTCTATACTAACAGAGTAGTCGAAAATGTAAGGAAGTCATCTAAATCTAAGTCGATATATATATAACATATAATAGTCGGTGATCCCGCCTCAATGGTATCACATATGATACAATATATAACATGACATTCTCAAGTCAAGAGTGCGGATCTATCATCAATATATAGCTCGTACGGTAAGTCCATCGTATGTCATCCCAATCTGGGTACGGGTCAATATCACATTTATCTCATTATTCAACTGGTATCCTTATCATCACATATCGTGAACTGGGGTACTGACCTACGTCTAGTACAATACTGATACCATCTACATATATATATATATATATACATATATATATATATGCGTGTGTATGAAAACACATCGCCTAAAGACCCACTATACTAATCATGTCGTATCTGATAATACGAACCATGTCACATCACCGATCTCATGGCACCATGCCCAATCTCATCGACTCATCTCCAAATATCGTATACTATCCTCATCATCCATGTATATGTATACGTATATATATACATAGTCACATACCTGTGTGTGTGTGTGTGTATATATACATATCCCCATATACGTACAAGTAATAAAAAGTATGCAAGTGTGTGTGTGTGCGCGCGTGTATGTAAACCTTATTCTAGGGTTCGCAACTAGGAAATCAACTAACGACACTATCATCCAAATCTTCTAAAGCAATTAACTAAGTATACACATCTTATAATATCATTTAAGTATATATATCTATATATAACATAACGCATTTGCGTTCTATACTACAAACTGCGGGGGTGCTATACGCCATCCACCCGACTTCCCCCGTAGATATATATCCACTCACCGTGGTCCTCGCTTGCTGGAGTCGATGTTGCCATGCCCATCCTTGTTGCTCCAAGTCCACTCGAGGGAACCTACATATCACACATAGTATCGTAAATCGAAATCGTGCACGAAAACCAAAACGGCACGCGTATCACACATAGGTTAAAACCTATGGTCTAAGCATGCATGAATAATCAACAACTCTCGACGATTGACGTATAAACGTGAATCGGCCGAGATAAAACATAAATACCAAATTCCAGTTCATTAAAAGCCGCAAAACGAATTTAGAAATTTTGTAAAACACTTCCAGATTTTACCCTAGGTGAAATTAGCCAATTTTGCACATATAAAGGGTCTAGTTTACTGGAGATAGGTCCCTGGAACAAACAAGAACCAAATCCCCACTACCCTAGCCGCAATATGCGGCCATAGTGAATAAATCTGCGGCCTGTATGTAGGGGTTAGGTCTCAGGTTTTGGGTAATGCTTCTAGGTTGTATGCTTGTATCCCAGTATTTGCTAAATAATTCCTAGGGTCCCCGGGTGATAGCAGATCTCCAATAACATCTCAAATTTACACAATTTCCCGATATCGAGAATTCTATGTTTTGGGTTTGGGGTTAGTCTCTGGTTTCAGTCCAATATACCATCATTAAAGGGGGTTTAAGGTTACTACTAACTCAATTACACTAACTCAATTCAAGAATTCCTCAAAACCCTAACTTGGAAATTTCTAACCTCACTAAACATCACTATATCACTTCTAAACTAACATAGGTGCTAAAGTAAACGAAAAACTACACAAATGGTGAAGGGAATACCTCATTTAGCAACTCAAGAAATTTCTTGAGTTGCCCCAAGTCTTCAAAATCCGATTTTTTTTGTCCAAAGTGCTAGTGAGGGTCTTGTGCATGTTTTTAATGAAAGTGAGATGAAGTTTTGAGGTGTTTTAGTGGTGTTTGTGAGGGTTGAAGAGGAGAGAACGAAGAAGGCTGCCATAGTGAAGGAGGAGAGGAGAAAGTTGAAGAAATAATGAAGAGGAAAATGGCCAAGACTAAGCTTGACCCCTTGCCCTCTCTCCATCTCTCTCTCTTACCCATACTTCATTTTTTATCATTTTTCTTTTCTTTTCTTTGTTTTCTATTCTTTTCTTTTCTCTTCTCATAAAAACCCAAAGCATGCTTTAAAATGAAGAAAAGCCATGTTAGAAAATGTAACAAGTATTTGTAAATGTGACATGGTGCATGTCATGTGCACAAAACCGGATTAATGCAAGATTAGCGATTTTTAATCGCGATTAGCATTAAAATTGTATATAATTAATTATAAAAAATCATAATTTTCTTAAATCAAATAAAGCACCCTCATTTCAGTAATTCCTATAATTTTCCAAATATTTTCCACTTTATCGGTATTCATTTATACCGCAATATTAAAATATTCATAATATTAATTATTTAATTATAAAAATTCCCAAAAATAATATTATATTTTTCTGAAATGTTACAGTCTTCCCCCTTAAAGAAATTCGGTCCCCGAATTTAAATTTAAACTCCCCAAATTTCCAAAACATTTCAGTAAAATGATCGAGTCGTCGGGGCTCCGAAATCATAAATACATAAAACATGTCGTAGCGCAAAGCATGCGCATGAAAACGAGTATATAATCCAAAATCAAAGCTCCGTCAATCATCCCGCAATCATCGGAGTTATGGTGAAGGCACTAATGTCAAATCCCAATACGAAAACCAACATGATATACATCAACTATGCATGTAAACATCATTAAACATCTTAAAGGAATGCATGCCAAACTCTTTTCAAATCGATGTGCGATGTGCGTATCACTGCACAGTGGCGGACGTCTATTGTAAGAAAATAATTATATATATGTATATATATATCTTTTGTTTAACATACACGTCCCGCCGTTTTGGAAATAATTTAAAAGGGTTCCCTTATAAATTGTTTCGTGTCATCTCGGACACGTAGATAAATACTGAGACTATATCTCTTTCTTGGAAATCCCTTCAATAACTATCAATGCAAGCAAAAATATATTCAAGTACTGTCCTCTGACTAGTCCTGCTCAACTACAAAACCAAATAGCAAGTATCATAAAATATACTGCTCCAAAAGAAATAAATCCCAAAATGTATATATGACTGCCACGTGTGTCTGGTGCGCACGGAAATCGAAATCAAAAAATGTTCCCTACATGTGCACAGAAACAATATATAAGTGCAACGGGTGTGCACGAAAACACCTGTCAAGGGCAACGGTGTGTGCCTGACAACAATATCAGGTGCATCTGATATGCACGAAGAATCTCGATTTAGTGCATCTGGCATGCACCAAAATCGCATCAAGCGTCCAAGTATTCGCAAGAATTCAAATCAAGTGCACAAGGTCCACGAAAACAAATATCGAGTATCACAATCGAAATCGACGGTATACAACATATCTCAATCCAAATCCAAATCAGGTATACCGTGGTATATAATCTTACAACCATGTGCATCAGCGTGCACAAAATCGAATCAAAATACTAAAAGTGCATGAAAACTATGCCTAAAGCATAAGTCAAATTACATGCATACCATAGGTATGAAATCAAAATCAACATCTCGAATGACATCAAATCGAAGTCAAGTGCAACTATGGTGCACAAAATCTCAATCATGCAAATAAATCGTCCAAAATACCGAAATCAAAGATGGCGGAAACAGTCCCGCTCTAGCACAACCTCTAAAGATCTCTGGCCAACTGTCATGGTCACTAATAACATGTCTCATCAACGATGCTAAACTCTGGCCTACTGGGTGTGCGCAATATGATAGCTCCTGGGTCCAAGTCTTCTCGTATAGTATTCCAGAAAGGTTCTGTCGAAGTCTCTCCCAAATCTCATTTCTGCCGAACTGCCCGGAAGTTATCATCCTTTACTAAATCTATTTCTTGTTCCAGAACGGCTGCATACTCGTCACGACTCCTTCTGGAAGGTATATCCATGTACAACGCCTCTGCATGCGTATCACATCTCTGGTGTCAGCGGAGTGGAACGTCATCTCATCAAGATCTCGTATGCACCTTTTACTCCACTTTCTCTAATGTCGACTGATTCGGACTCGTCTCTTCGTGGCTGTATGAACTGCGCTCCAACGGCTATACTCGTATCTGGAGTCTCCTAAGCAATGTATCTCATCACATGATATCCGAATGACATCGAACCTTTCGATCGATTTGTCAAGGTTCAATAATCCCCCAAGAGATCAACATCTTGAGTACAGTTTAATAGTATCCTCGTACATGCCACAGTACCTATGGACCAACCGTAGAAGGGCAAACCCAAGCCACGCTAATGGCACCACGGAACTGCTGCCAATCCAAAGGTTCAAAAGCGTTCCCATGGTTATTATGTCGAGTTAGGGTTTCATTCTTCTAGAGGGTCCACGGAATTACTTGCATGTTTCTTCGAATACTTTAAACTTGGAAAAATGGGTTTCTGACATTCGATCGTTTTCTATCGACTCTCAACGTACCTGCGTGAAGTCGTCTCTATCTAGAATCAATCAAACTGATGACCTTGCACCGGGGTAGGCTGAATCACATGTCCTAATCATTCCTCCTTGGGTGACTGTTCAGACCAGAATATTGCATTTTAATATCGCCCATTCATTATCTATTTTTTGTATATATCGGTACTATTAACCAGTGTTTGCTCAGTAATACAGATTACAGGTATCCGTGACAAAATACTAGAAATACATCCAGAATCATGGATATTACATTTGTGAGCTGACACTGCAGCCAGAACTAGAAACCAACCGATATCCCAAGAGTTATTTTGCAAACAAATAAAGTGGGTGCACATACTTTTGGTCCAACACAATACATGTTGCAAACAATTCTTGGGCATGGACAAAGTGAGGCTGCCATGTCATGATGGCTAATGAGCAAGTGAGCTATATGAAGTGATGTGCATTTATGGTGCATTTATTGCATAAAGTGTGATGTGATTCATAGCAACAATGTTTCCCTCCAAGCCCTGAGTGCGTCCAGAGCTTTTACTGACCAAGCAAACAACACCAGTGGACTTCTGGGGACAACACAAGACTACACTACGAATACGAGCCAGGGGGATCGGATTTCAACCGATCACATTCCACCAAAAACCGGGGTCGCCGGCCCCCTGCTCCAATGGGCTTCATCTTTTTGTGGGCCCCTTCTTGCTGCCACGTAGCCCTATTTTGATTGTTTATTTTCTTTTCTTTTGTGCCTATATATAGCAGGCAGTGGGCAAGGGTTCATGGTCTCACTTTGTCTCATATTGTATCTTTCATTTTACACTTTGTAACTCTTTTATTTTCTTTTTAGTTCTTGTACATAGCTTCCCCTTGAGATCCTTGCCTTCTCTTGATCTTTCAACCTCTTGATTGAGCTTGAAGGTTTAAGGGTTGGTTATTGATTTTAAGGGTTGTATCATTCTTCAAGCTTAATAAAGTTCTCTTTTTGTGCCTTCATTCACCATGAGTTCTTTGCCATCACTTGATCTTGCAATCTCTTAATTGAGCTTGCAAGTTTAAGTGTAGGTTATTGAGTCCATGTATTGTATTGTGATCTTTGGTTCTCATTCTTGCTCTTTTATATTTCTTGCTCTTTTATTACTTGTTCTTTACTTTCTCGCACTTTTATTATCATGCTCTTTACTTACTTGCCATTTCTTACCTTGTCATTTACTTACATGTATTGCTCTTTTCTTCTCTTTGTTTCTCTTTTCTTTTGTTCTCTCTTTTTGGTTGTTTTGTGAATGGTTGTTAATATTGTGTTGTTAGGAAAAGAAACCGATATTGTAAGTTAACGTTTCCGTTTCCCATTTTCTTTTCCCGTTATTTTCCATTGAACTCCGCCCAAACGTTACACAAGCGCTCCGTTAGGCACCCTACCCTACCAAGGTAACGGTGAATCCTAACCGCGACCGGTTGTGTTTGGTTTGGCCAGAGGCGAAAGCAAGAAACAAGAACGGAAGGACAAGGGTCAATAAGCCGGATTCTACGAATACCGTGCTTAAATCCCCTAATCCACGTTGTTGCCGATTGCTCTAGCTTCAATTGGTCAAGACTCGGCTCAAAGGACTTGAATACGGAATTCTTTAACTTACACTATCCTATCGTTTCCTAACAACTTTACACTTTCATATACACATAGGTTATATTTGAACATTCCGCCCTCGCGCATTAACGCGTAACAACAAGAAATATAAAACGCTCCGTCTCCCTGTGGATCGACCCGTGCTCATCCGGCTAGCTGCAAAGCGACACCGTCTTGATTGCGGTTAACTTTAATTCTTTCAATCAAATGACGCCGTTGCCGGGGAGACGGTAACGTTTTTAGTTTTTGTTATTTCGGGTTAATCATTGTACATCACATTTATACTTCTAACACTATTTTTCAAAAACAAACTAAAAATTTCAAAACTTCAAAACCAAACAAAAAACTAACTTTGCTAACTCAATTTGATCTCTGGATTTCATACCTGCTTGCACTCTGGCTTTGAAATAAAAAACCAAACAATACCAGTGAAACACTAGTGGAGCACTGTGAATACAGAAGAAAATTGAAGCCCCTTTGCCAGAAGAAATCCGGCGACATCTCCTCAAAATCCGGCGTCGCCGGCCGTACTGCCTCCTTATGCTTCCAATTTTTCTTCTGTGCTCCATTGTTCTCTTTTTGTCCCATTTGTATTGTTTGCTTGTTTTAAATTTTAGTGTGCGGGTATTTGGGCATTCGTATCGCTTTTTCGCACTAATATTCGTTTTTCCGATATTTGTAGATTTTTGCGGATTTGCGAACTGCGATCGTGGGGAGCAAAGTGTACATTCAACGTTAAGGTGATTGCGAAGTATAGTGCCAAAGATCCGGGTAGTTTGACCCGCGCAAGCGAACTTTTCAAGCTTACCGGATTTGATTCAACAGGGGTTTCCTAACCCAAAAACTTAACGGTACGTATTTCTTAAACACCTTCTTCTCAAATACGACGCATCCAATATACTATTCTTCGCAGGATTCTTTGCAAGTTCGCTGCCAAACGCTAAAAATTGACTAACCCGTATTTGTTGCAGTGCTGTGCTTAACATAAAAAACGATTGTTTAATTCTTTATAGAATTTTTTTGAATTGCGCATTGCATACATTAGTACGGACTTAAGGGCAAGCGAACCCCACAACATACGGTAAAGGATTTCATCACCTTTTCCGTGACCCACAAATCACGAAACTGTGCATAAACGTTTACCCGCACAAATTTTAAAAGAAACTAGACTTTAAGCCTTAAGGACTTCGCGCTCACTAGGAGAGCTTAATTGTGTTTAGAACATCGCTTAACGGTATATTGTTTACGGAGTGTCTAGGAAAGTGTTAACGGCGAAACCGCCAAAAGAGAAAGTGTTATTTAATTAAGGACCTTCGCGAAAGCGTCGGAAAACCTCCCCTTATCTCTGCACTTACCTGGCCTCATGATCAGTATATCTTGAGCCCGTTTCTCGACACAGTTTTACTTCGCCAATCAAGTTCTTGAGCAGGTCTAGTTGACCTAAGTGATCCCTAAAACGATTAGGTGTGTAGTATTTTTGTGTCGTGATTATTTTTGTGTGTATATTTCATTCTTTTGTTAATAACTAACTAAAAATAAAATATAAAAAAACCCACATTATTTTCTCTTCTTCTTCTTCCTCACTTCATATCATGGGTACCCCACCTCGAAAAACTCTTGCCGAACTTTGGTACCCACAACCAGACATTACTTCCTACGGTTCTTGCTTTGGCCGAATTTCAAACGACCCCTCCATGCCCAAAATTTCTTTGAAAGATCGCATAGACGCGTCTAGGACAAACACTTGTACTCCGCAATCCACTTTGTATCAACCTTTTCAACCTCCCCCAACCTCATATGTTGATACCCCTTTTGCAAGTCGTCCTTTGTCCATCGCTGAACATATTGAACAATCTCGTAGCCGATCTTTCACTCCTTTCACCACTTCCAATTCTTGGGATCAACAATTCCATTCACCTCCTTATTCAGATGTTGATCCTATTTCTGTCCAACCATTCAATTCCTACCAGTCCTACCCGACTTTTACACTTTCCCTAGACATTGCTTCTGAACCGCCATTAGGAAATTTTTAGTATCCAAACAACTTTAAATCTTTTACTGAAACCCCGTCACAACCTATGTCTAGTCTGGAACAGTAGTTGGAAGACTTTAGGATAGTATCATGCCAACAGATGATGGATTTGAATGTGTCCATAGCCGCCCTCATACAACCTAGTGACCCGGTAGCTAGTTTTCTACTAGCTCCACATTTTCCAATGTATGAAGAGGCGGTAGGACAGGTTGAGAATTTGAGTGGTGAGAGTGAGCTGTATACCCTTCCAAATCAAACCCAGCCATTTCAACTTGAATCCCACAACTCCGGTTTTGAATGTCTATCAATTATTCCAAATGATTCACCAGTTGAAGATAGAACGTTTAATGAGTTGTGCGACTTTGTAGTGTTTGATTTGCCCGATTATGAAGCGTCCCTTTTGAGTGAAACCACACCCAATCTTTTTGACCTCTACACCTCCATCTTAGAACCAGAATCGATTGAAATCCATGCTTTTGATGAGGTGTCTGAGAAAATTGATTTTCACTTGATTGAGGATATTGACGCTGGGAATGTTTTGGATGATGAACCCACTGCTTTGGATGAGTTTTTGTCTCCAATTCATCATCCCGAGTCATTAACTGTTTTTCCCGAACTCCATATGCGTCTCGATTTTGATGAAATTTGAATGGATGAAATAATTTTTGAGGAGACTTTTGAGGATAGCTTTGAGGATGAACCAGTTTTAATTGATGAGTCAGATTTTCCAATTCATCCTATCCCTTTTATTGACTGTGTACACCCTCCAGAACCCTTAACCGATACCCTTCCTCAATCACTTCCCCACATCCTTTCCTTCGTTCCAACCTTGCAAGAAACTGTATCACTTTCATTTAGTATGTCTGGTTTACCAAGTTCTATGTACCCATGTTTTCTCATGAATCTTGAGGGATTTGACCCCATTTCTCGACGGGTTAATAGATTAGCACAATCACTTTTTACACATCGGTCATTACAAATTATGCTAATTTATTCACTCCATTTTCACCCTCAAATTCGTACTCCATTTCTTTTTCCCTTCCGCCATTCTTCTTCTCATATACCAAGACCGTATCCCACTTCTATTTGCATACGGTCCCGTGTATTCTCAATTTCTTTCGTCCCCGCATTCTTTCACCAACCAGCACACTACAGAGATAGAATTTTTGAATGGTTGGTGCTCACTTTTTGCCTGTGTAAGGCCTTGTATAGATTGATACTGTTCTCCCCCTAACTCTGAACTTTAACGCTTAACAGTGGAAACACTGTTTTACTTATGTTTGGGGGGGACCTTTTTGTGTATATATTTTTGGTTTTCCTTTTTGTTTTGTATATAATTTGTTTTTGGGGAGCGCCGATAATTTTGACCCTCTTGATGTAGCCTAACAGTGAGGGCACTGTCAAGTTTAAGTTTGGGGGTGTGCTTGGTAAACTTTCTTTCTTCGCATTCATTTGTATATTCTGCATACCTTATTAAAAACCCACAAAAATCGAAAAAATTTCCAAAAATATAAAAACTTTATCGTCAAGTTAGCTAATAGGCTAACTGAGATTTTTATTCTGAAAGTTTAGTTGATACATTAGAAATAACTAAATTCTAGCCTTAGGAATTGAAAACCCTAAAAATAACCCTCATTCTGTTTAACTTTGGTAACTATACGTCCTTACAGTTTTTTTGAGAAATAGGTAATCTTGAGTTCAGTTCTTGAGTTAAGTCAAGATGAAGGGAAAGTATTGAAGCTTTACTGAAGGATAAGTCTGAAAAATAGTTTCTATTCTTGAGTCCAAATTTAGAAAGTATATACCCTACAACACTTGCACGCACCTTGAAACTTGTGATAGTAGAGGATACCTAGAAATACTCTTGCCTGAAAACCTAGTATAATAGAAAAAACGGTATTTAAAGATAAACAACTAAAAGAGCGTCATTGAAAAATATATCCGGTTTTGAAAAATAAAAATAAAAATAAATAAATAAAGTCAAGACCTGGAATCTGCTATTTACGCTTTAAGCTCACACATTCAGTAATCGGCTGTTGGTGCCTCAAGAAGCATTAATAGTCGCATAAAATGTGTGTGAGCAAATCCGTCCATCACTTAATAAAAAGAAGTAGTATTAGGTATTAGGGCAAGGGTACTATTGTTTGAATTGAATTCTTGAGTGTAGGGGTGCAAAAATTTACACACACGTAGGGGTATACAATCGATGTTTGGATAAAATATAGAAATGAAGAATAAGACTTATGTTTTCTGTAAACTTGATAAAAAAATTCCTGATTTGAGACCACACTTTAGAAGGAAAACTCAGGAGATACCAACATCTTTCTAAACTTTTTTGGAACGTATAGGATCTGAGATTAAATAGATTAGAGGCGTGAAACATAAGGGTTAGATATTTCTAACTTAGGATAATATAATTTCTAACTTAGATGCTAAACTGTAGGAGTGAAATCGATGTTAACTTATGAAACTAACTTGACGGGATTTTGTGGGTGTAATCCGCTGAAAACCCTCAGGAGACAACACTCCTCCTGCTAGAGACACCTAGAGGTTTAACGGCTTGTTGCACGCGCTCAGTGCAATCACGTTCCATGCGAAAGTGAGACTAGGATTTTGTTTTGCTCGGGACGAGCAAAAGATAAGTTTGGGGGTATTTGTTCATACCAGAATATTGCATTTTAATACCGCCCATTCATTATCTATTTTTTGTATATATCAGTACTATTAACCGGTGTTTGCTCAGTAATACAAATTACAGGTATCCATGACAAAATACTAGAAATACATCCAGAATTACGGATATTACATTTATGAGCTGATACTGCAGCCAGAACTGGAAACCATCCGATATCCCAAGAGTTATTTTGCAAACAAATAAAGTGTGTGCACATACTTTTGGTCCAACACAATACATGTTGCACACAACTCTTGGGCATGGACCAAGTGGGGCTACCATGGCATGATGGCTAATGAGCAAGTGGGCTATATGAAGTGATGTGCATTTATGGTGCATTTATTGCATAAAGTGTGATGTGATTCATAGCAACCATGTTTCCCTCCAAGCCCTGAATGCATCCAGAGCTTTTACTGACCAAGCAAACAACACCAGTGGACTTCTGGGGACAACACAAGACCACACTACAAATACGAGCCAGGGGGCTCGAATTTCAACCGATCACATTCCACCAAAAATCGGGGTCGCCGGCCCCCCTACTCCAATGGGCTTCATCTTTCTGTGGGCCCCTCCTTGCTGCCACGTAGCCCTATTTTTATTGTTTATTTTCTTTTCTTTTGTGCCTATATATAGCAGGCAGTGGGCAAGGGTTCATGGTTTCACTTTGTCTCATATTGTATCTTTCATTTTACACTTTGTAACTCTTTTGTTTTCTTTTTAGTTCTTGTACATAGCTTCCCCTTGAGATCCTTACCTTCTCTTGATCTTTCAACCTCTTGATTGAGCTTGAAGGTTTAAGGGTTGGTTATTGATTTCAAGGGTTGTATCATTCATCAAGCTTAATAAAGTTCTCTTTTTGTGCCTTCATTCACCATGAGTTCTTTGCCATCACTTGATCTTGCAACCTCTTAATTGAGCTTGCAAGTTTAAGTGTAGGTTATTGAGGCCATGTCTTATATTGTGACCTTTGGTTCTCATTCTTGCTCTTTTATATTTCTTGCTTTTTTATTACTTGTTCTTTACTTTCTCGCACTTTTATTATCATGCTCTTTACTTACTTGCCATTTCTTACCTTGTCATTTACTTACATGTATTGCTCTTTTCTTCTCCTTGTTTCTCTTTTCTTTTGTTCTCTCTTTTTGGTTGTTTTGTGAATGGTTGTTAATATTGTGTTGTTAGGAAAAGAAACCGATATTGTAAGTTAACGTTTCCGTTTCCCATTTTTTTCCCGTTATTTTCCATTGAAATCCGCCCAAACGTTACGCAAGCGCTCCGTTAGGCACCCTACCCTACCAAGGTAACGGTGAATCCTAACCGCGACCGGTTGCGTTCGGTTTGGCCGGAGGCGAAAGCAAGAGACAAGAACGGAAGGACAAGGGTCAATAAGCCAGATTCCACGAATACCATGCTTAAATCCCCTAATCCACGTTGTTGCCGATTGCTCTAGCTTCAATTGGTCAAGACTCGGCTCAAAGGACTTGAATACGGAATTCTTTAACTTACACTATCTTATCGTTTCCTAACAACTTTACACTTGCATATACACATAGGTTAGATTTGAACATTCCGCCCTCGCGCATTAACTCGTAACGACAAGAAATATAAAATGCTCCGTCTCCCTGTGGATCGACCCGTGCTTATCCGGCTAGCTGCAAAGCGACACCGTCGTGATTGCGGTTAACTTTAATTCTTTCAATCAATGACTAGCGATCTTCTATCATATCTCTAAGTACAACTCATGCGGCGTTAGCTTCAAACATCTGGGTGACATCTCATCATTCGCAGCATCAACTGGCTCATTTGTCTGCACGCTGAACAGTGCCTCAATCATCAAGAATAGTCGGTGCATTGACGGTCATCACAATCTGGCTGGCCTCTATCAGTGGCCCAATCCTCTGGTGCTGATTTGCACGTTCAAGGAATCTCGTGAAAGCGATCCATCAAACGCTCATGGCACAAAAACACAACAAAACGACGCTTCTATGCAATCGTATGTCCCTGGAATCACCATGGTCAGTCCTCATCCGTGACGAGCTCGTGCTGATGCAACTCTAGCCGTAGCTCTCTCTGCCCGTGTAATCGTGGCAGCAAAAACCGTAAACTAATAATGATGAGGATAGATCATAGGAATGAATATAATGCTGTGTAGGGAATGTACATCCTAAGACTTCTTAAGCGGAGTAGCGTATCATAAGTATACCGCGGAACATACACACGGTACGGCACTCTCCTTAAGTCACCTACTCCATCAACCAAGGTCAACCTACGCGACGAAACTTCGGGTCTAATACCCCCTCGACTAAGTCTAAGTTCCGTAAGGTCAAACCTAGATTCCGTATATATACAAACGCCCTAGGCTCCGCATAGTCAAACATAGACTCGAACCAAGGTTAACTTAGCGCTCTGATACCAACTTTGTCACGACCCGAAATGGCACGTGACTAGCACGTGAATTATATGAAGTCTATAGGACCCCATCTAATTCAAGTAATCCAAAATCCCAGAAATCTAAACCATTTTAAAGAAGACGTGAAGAAAAGTTATTTTAAAGCAAGTGGTTTTAATAACATAAGCCGAATTATACATTTTTAAAACATCATATCATTTCCGAAAATTT
Source organism: Agapanthus africanus (assembly GCA_030015575.1). NCBI lineage: Eukaryota > Viridiplantae > Streptophyta > Magnoliopsida > Asparagales > Amaryllidaceae > Agapanthus > Agapanthus africanus. The sequence goes on along the minus strand of JASDDO010000019.1, from coordinate 517,945,121 downwards.
CGGCAGAGTTTTCTTTGTAAATACTGGCCCCAAAAGGGGTACAACAAGCATAATATGAATAACGGCATCCCCAAGCGGGAGCTAGCTGTTCGTCAATTGACGGTCATAATCACGCAAACAATATAATATACAATGCCGAAAGGAGAGGATCACAACTCAAAAGGAAACTCAAATCAACATGAAAACCATAATAATACAACGCGCGACTCTAAAGTCAAAAGAATAAACAACAGGTCTTCTAAGGTTAAAAAAATAATACAAGTCCGGTTGATGGAGTTTACTAGATACAAATGAAATAAATACATGTACAATGGTGGTCACGATAAAAGTGAGTCCACCTACCAAAACAATCACCCGGAATGAAGCAGTTTGCCAGAAAGCCGCAATGAAACCTGTACGGCGAAAACCTGCAAGAACTGTGGCACAATGGGGGTGAGTTGCCAACTTGTGATTAGAAAACATCACAGAGTAGAAATCGCATGTATGACTCAATCCTAGGTCAATACGATCAGTAATATATATATCCTCAATATGATAAAGTCTGAAGCATGATAAGGTGGCAAACGTAAACATCTATAAATAAGTGTAGTACCAAGTGCTCGTATCAATGCCTCAGTAGCAACGTATCATAAATATGAGGTATGAATGCAATATAATGAAAACAGAATGCATCATGGAAGTGAAACTGTTTTCTTAATTTAGTGAGATTTCTGTATACATTTAAAATCGAGGTATCATCAATGAAATCAACATAGAATCAGTGTCAAGTATCGACACAAAACATAAATCTAATATCTTAATATCTCAGGCTCCGGCAATCCGGACTGGCCTGCAATCTCGAATCTCAATATCTAGGGCTCCGGCTATCCGGACTGATCCATATCAACAAATCTCAAAAGCTCAGGCTCCGACTATCCGGACTGGCCTGAACTCCGATCGGTATCCTCCGGATATCCGTCGAGTCACAAATAAAATCACCGGTTAGTAGTGCTCCCCTGTCACAGGCTCAACGCCGTCATCTACGACCTTCTTGCCCCGAGGTACCGCACCGGGTCCACCATGCACCCACAGACGGTTCCTCCTCCTCCTCGATTCGGGTGTATGATATCGCTCAAGAGCCGAGAAAACTCATGGTGGACATATCTCAAATCATCTCATGAGAAAACCGCAACTTTCATTTTAAAATAATAATCAGTTTATAAAATCCTTGCGGTTTCTCCAAATCCAGAAATCTCATGGAAATCCGAAATCCAAATCTCAAGGATAAATAAACAATGAATCTCATAATATTGGGCTCCGGCAATCCGGACTGGCCCATAATGTCATGGCAAATGAATATATGAATATGCATGAAAATCACAGTAATAAATGCGATGTCTAAGCTATCATATAAAAGCAAGCTCACAGTACCATGTCGAAACTATCAGCTAACATTTTATACTAATGAAGTAGTATTTCTAATGTGTACGTGACATGGCAATTACCGATGATGATGTGTGTAAGCCGGCAAGCAAGTGTACGTGGAGCATACACATCATCGGTAATGGTGCTGGTGTCCTGACAACATGGGTTTCATAATAATTACAAAAGCACAAATAGCATGCGATGCGATGTGAATAATAGAATATGCAGAAAGTGAATGGTAAATGCAGCAATAAGGAATATACATTACTATACATGTGAATCATACAGTTTTGACATTTGAATTAATACGAATCGTGGAGTTTATAAAATAAGGGCTACGGTATTTTTAAGAAAGGTGCGTCCTTTAAAATATCCGTAGGATCCCTTGGTCTGTCTTTAAAAATGCTCACGATTCGTTAGTTTTGAAATAGGTATAACTCGAGTCTAGTCTAACATCTACTAAGTACACTACAGGTCTATACTAACAGACTAATCAAAAAGGTAAGGAAGTCACCTAAATCTGAGTCGATATATATATAACATATAATAGTCGGTGATCCCGTCTCAATAGTATCACATATGATACAATATATAACATGACATTATCGAGCCAAGAGTGTGGATCTATCATCAATATATAGCTCGTACGGTAAATCTATCGCACGGCATCCAAATCTGGGTACGGGTCAATATCACATTTATCTCATTAATCAACTGGTATCCTTATCATTACATATCGTGAACTGGGGGTACTGATCTACGTCTAGTACAATACTGATACCATATATATATATATATATATATATATATATGTATGTATGCATGTGTATGAAAACACATCGCCTAAACACCCACTATACTAATCATGTCGTATCTCATAATACGAACCATATCATATCACCGATCTCATGGCACCATGCCCAATCTCATCGACTCATCTCCAAATATCGTATACTATCCTCATCATCCATGTATATGTATACGTATATATATATATATACATAGTCCCATACATATGTGTGTCTGTGTATACACATATCCCCATATACGTACAAGTAATAAAAAGTATGCAAGTGTGTGCGCGCGCGCGTGTATGTAAACCTTATTCTAGGGTTCGCAACTAGGATATCAACTAATAACACTATCACCCAAGTCTTCTGAAGCAATTAGCTAACTATACACATCTTATAATATCATTTAAGCATATATATCTATATATAACATAACGCATTTGCGTTCTATACTACGAACTGCGGGGGTGCTATACGCCATCCACCCGACTTCCTCCGTAGATATATATCTACTCACCGTGGTCCTCGCTTGCTGGAGTCGATGTCACCATTCCCATCCTTGTTGCTCTAAGACTACTCGAGGATACCTACATATCACACATAGTATCGTAAATCAAAATCGTGCACGAAAACCAAAACGGCACGCGTATCATACATAGGTTAAAATCTATGGCCTAAGCATGCACGAATAACCAACAACTCTCGACGATTGACGTATAAACGTGAATCGACCGAGATAAAACACAAATATCAAATTCCAGTTCATTAAAAGCCGTAAAACAAATTCAGAAACTTTGTAAAACATTTCCAGATTTTACTCTAGGTGAAATTAGCCAATTTTTCACATATAAAGGGTCTAGTTTACTGGAGATAGGTCCCTGGAACAAACACGAACCAAATCCCCACTACCCTGGCCGCAATTTGCGGCCATAGTGAATAAATCTGTGGCCTGTATGTAGGGGTTGGGTCTCAGGTCTTGGGTAATGCTTCTAGGTTGTCTGCTTGTATCCCAGTATTTGCTAAATAATTCCTAGGGTCCCGGGGTGATAGCAGATCTCAAATAACATCTCAAATTTACACAATTTCCCGATATCGGGGTTTCTATGTTTTGGGTTTGGGGTTAGTCTCTAGTTTCAATCCAATATACCATCATTAAAGGTGGTTTAAGCTTACTACTAACTCAATTACACTAACTCAATTCAAGAATTCCTCAAAACCCTAACTTGGAAATTTCTAACCTCACTAAACATCATTATATCACTTATAAACTAACATAGGTGCTAAAGTAAACAAAAAACTACACAAATGGTGAAGGGAATACCTCATTTGGCAACTCAAGAAATTTCTTGAGTTGCCCTAAGTCTTCAAAATCCGATTTTTCTTTGTCCAAAGTGCTAGTGAGGGTCTTGTGCATATTTTCAATGAAAGTGAGATGATGTTTTAAGGTGTTTTTAGTGGTGTTTGTGAGGGTTGAATAGAGGAGAGAATGAAGAGGGCTGCCATGGTGAAGGAGGAGAGGAGAAAGACGAAGAAATAATGAAGAGGGAAATGGCCAAGACTAAGGTTGATCCCTCACTCTCTCTCTCTCTGTCTCTCTCTCTTGTCCATACTTCATTTTTTTTATCATTTTTCTTTTCTTTCTTTTGTTTTCTATTCTTTTCTTTTCTCTTCTCATAAAAACCCAAAGCATGCTTGAAAATGAAGAAAGGCCATGTTAGAAAATGTAACAAGTATTTGTAAATGTGACATGGTGCATGTCATGTGCACAAAACCGGATTAATGCAAGATTAGCGATTTTTAATCGCGATTAGCATTAAAATTGTATATAATTAATTATAAAAATTCATAATTTGCTTAAATCAAATAAAGCACCCTCATTTCAGTAATTCCTATAATTTTCCAAATATTTTCCACTTTATCGGTATTTAATTATACCGCAATATTAAAATATTCATAATATTAATTATTTAATTATAAAAATTCCCAAAAATAATATTTTTTTTTTCTGAAATGTTACACCTGTACACATGTCACCTGGGAACTGCTATCTGACCATAGGTATAATACCAACTAGTACATTCCCGGCGAGTCCGTCCAGCATACTCATAACCCAATGAGCACCTGTATACTATCTTAGGTGAACAAACTAACACCAATGGCTTGTGAGACCTGGCCACTGCCCCTCGGCAGGGTCTCGATCAGTATACACTAGTCTACACTAGAGTATCGATGCCCGGTCTCGATACTCTCGCGACTAGGGACATTTAAGGATGTGCTTATAAACCCCCAGCTCCCACGTATATGATCGCCATCATAATTCTGGTAGTCAGGCAAGAATCCTATGGGCTCTATCAACATGTACATGATGATAAAGACAAACCAAATAGCATACTATCATTACGAGTAAGACTGTTCTGCAGGGTTGTCTAGCACGGCAGCAAGGTTTCGGGAGGCATCGTCCATGACAATTTCAAAAATTTGTCGTTCTAGCTAACCCTAACCCTAGAATCGTTACTAGAAAATCCGACGAAATAAAAAGCAAACAACTTTGCAACTAAAGTGAACAAGGAATACAACCTTTGTAGACCGGTCCTTCACTTCATTAGCTTTGTGTAATAGTCTCTTTGCTACGATCATGAACTCCCGGACTCTAGAGAGGCTCCCATGAAGAAACGAACAAGCTTGCATTCAAGTCTTCGAGGCCAAAGATGATCTACATCGAGGAGACACTAACCCAAGCTACCCCTTCACTAATTGTGGAATTAGTGAAGCAAACACCCTATACTAAATGGCAAGTAGTAGAGGATGATGAAGTAGGAATTTTACTCATTTTAGTTTTCATTTTCTCACTCAATTCCATCACTTGATCAAAAGCTAGTGAGCTTTCAAGTGGAAGATGAAGATGAAAATGATGAAGTGATGATTGAATAATTCATGTGAGGTTATAAATGCAACCATGGTGAGTTAATGTCATGCTTAACCCTTGTAGAGACTAAACCATAGCTATGAGTTAAGAGTTGGGTTAACAAATATCTTAAGCTAGACAAACAAGTGGACTTGGTCAATGAAACCTACAAGCTTCTACAAGCTTTGAACCATGACTCATTATCCAAGTGTTTGAATTACTTAAAACAAATAAAACCCTAACTTTAACCTAGCTTGGTGTGAGTCTCACACTAACATATTGCATGTGTAACCTAGTATGACACAATAATATATATCACATATATATTTTGTGTGCAAAGAAAACAATTAACATATATCACATATATGTTAAGTGTATCAAATGTGAGAAAAAGAAAAGATTTAAGAGAGCTAATATTAGTTAATGTAATTTAAATATATCAAATATATAATTCTACATTAAATTATTAAATCAACACTTGATTTAATAATCCATCTATAGTGTGTATAACCGACTAATATCAAATGCAACAACTTATCGAATCAACACTTGATCCGATAACCTGGTTATATCACATATAACCGACCAATGTCACAAGTCGCGAGAATAGAATGCAGTATCACATATACGCATTAATCTCGGTCCTGCACATATCACATATGTGATCCTACTCCGTTTCGCTTGAGCTAGGAAACTTCTGTGTAGGACTCTAAAGACTCGTCAATACGCCGGCAGTAGGTGATGATCATATCAAACACCCATAAGCCGCAAGCGGTTTGCTAAACGTAACGGCCATCCGGGTATTGAGCGATCAGAAGATCAACAAGAAAGCCAGCTCGTACTCCTGCTAATCCAATCAGTAATACTATCGTACAGTCCGGTCTCTTCGTCTGATATGTCGCATATCATAGCCTGGGGGTGGTATAACATCAGACCCCAATAGACTGATAAGTCATGCCGATGCAAGGTCCATAACGGTTCGAGAAACTACTGATAACACTTACTAGTAAATCTCAGCAACCCTGGCCAGGGATTTCTTGTTATGGCCAATCGAGCATAGCGCAACATCAACTCCCAATACCGGGAGAGACGAAACTCCTCATATCGCTCATTGCCTCCATGTGACTCGGGATTGTACCCAAAAACCACCTTTTTGCACGATCTCTTGACGTAGTATGGTGGAAATCAAAGCACAGTGAGAATCACACAAGACTCTATGACGATCTCGAGTCTACAGACTAACCTGTACCAGTGTCACCAGAGAACTGCTATCCGAAGATAGGTATAATACCATCTAGGAGTTCTCGGCGAGTCCGTCCTGTGTACCCAGTCTCCACTGAGCACCAGTATACTATCTCTGATGTTAAACACCAATGGATATGGGATCATCCATCGCCCATCAACATGAGTCGAGAAGCTATACGCTGGTCTACTCTGGTATATCGATGCCCTGTCTCGATACACCCATGAGTAGGAACATTTGAAGGATGTACTTACCGACTACTCTGTTCCCACTAGTATGATCTACATCATAGTCCTAGTAGTCAAGTATGCATCCTAAGGGCTTTATCAACATGTAATAGAGAGACATTAAGTGTACATGTTAAGATAAAGGGTAACCATATAGCATACTATCATATCGAGTAAGAAAGTCTTCCCTATATGTCCAAGCATCCACTACAATATACATCGCATGTGCAGTAATGGCCTCTAGGGCATACATATAACTAACAATCTTCCACGTGCACTAAGGACATCTGTTGTAGTATCCAATACCCAACAATCAGCAGTGGTTGTAGTATCTCATACACAACTATCCCATAAAAGTCTCTTTTGGGAAAAGGCCTTTGTGAGTGCATCCTCCATGTTTTCCTCTGAGTCTACTCTCCTATCCTCGATCTCCCTAGAGATCAACCATCTCCATGATCAGGTGATACTGTCTTAGAATATGTCTGGATCACTGATAGGACAGGGGTTCCTAGGCCAAAGCCACAACTCTATTGTCATACAATGGTAGGAATGAAGTTCATCTCATGAACTTATATACACCCAGACTGCCTCTTTGGTAGCATCCTTGGTAGCAATGTATTCAACCTTTATCGTCCAGTATGCCACGGTATATGGCATGGAACTTTTCCATCATACCGTCCCTGCACTGAGGGTAAAGACAATGCCTGTGACTGACTCTCAGTCGACCTTATCACTCTGGAAGCTTGAACCAAGAACTTTCTTTTAGTGCTTTTCAAGTACTTAAGAATGTCCTCCACAGCTTTCCAATGATTCTCCCAAGATCCGAATGATTCCTGATCACTACATCTAGTAAGTCATCTACATCTGGTCTGGTACATAACATCGCATACTCTGATAGAGCCTACTGCTGAAGCATAGGATATCCCTTGCACGCGGGCTCTCTCCAAATCAGTCTTGGGAGACATCTTTTTGGAGAGAGTGATCTATGAGTAAGTGGGTGAACCACCACGCTTAGAATCTTCCATACCAAACTCCTTTAGTATGGTGTTAATATACCTGGATTTAGGACACTCCCAACATCCTCTTAGATCTATCACCATAGATCATAATCCACAAGATGTACGAGGTATCATCCAAATCTTCTATTGAGAATTCTTGTCATAAGAGGAGCTTGACCGAATGTAGCATAGGAAACCATTTCCTATCAAGAATATGTTATCTACGTACAATACATGTAAGACAACCTCACTCTCTAACTCCTTCTTGTATATACAAGGTTCATCTACCATTTTGATGAAGTCAAACTCTTTGACTGTCACATCAAAACAGATGTTCCAAATCCGCGATGCATGCATTGATCCTGATGGACTTAAACATAGCTTTGAAAGTCTCAACTTTTCCATCTACACCAAGAATCTTCTCAACATCCATTTGCTCCTAATGGGTTTTACCCTTTCAGGTGCAAATGCAAATTCATACTTTGTTGGTGTATATGGATTCCATATTTGATCGCATAGCATCCAGCCATTTCACTGAGTCCCCACTCGTAATGGTCTTCCTGAACCTAGTTAGTCCATCATCAACCATGATGTAATTCTCGCTCCCACTGTCACCGAGAATACCGCAGTATCTCTCAAGTGGATAAAGAACCCTACCAGATTCGCGGAGAGGCTGAGGTTCGTTGGAGACTATTGAATCCTTTGGTTTCACCAAGTCATCAGCTGTTAGTTTGTTTAGTTGGAACTCCTTCCAATTCTACCTCATAACCACTAATTTCTTTACAAGAAATTCCTTTTTCTAAAAAGGTGGCATGCTGAGAAACAAAACACCTTTTGCTCCTCAGAGTGGTAGAAGATATTCCCTCACAAATGTTTGGGATATCCTAACAAACTTACAGAACTGACCTTGCCTCGAGCTTGTCCGGATTCTGCCTTTCGACATAGGCCGGACAACCTCATATCTTAACTCGTTTAAGACATGGTCTCTTCCCATTCTATATCTCATATGCAGTGGTAGGCCATGATTTGGATGGAACCCCATTCAATAGGTATGTAGCTTCTCAAGTGCATAACACCCAAAAGAAAACAGGTAACTCAGCAATACTCATCATAGAGCGCGCCATATCTCATAGGATGCAATACCTCTGCCCCGATACACCATTGTACTATGGTGTACTCGAAGGAGTAAACTGAGAGAGAATCATATTCTCCTTTTAGAATAATCAAGGATCTCCATGCTCAAGTATTCTCCTCCCTAATCACATCAAAGGACATAATACTTCTACCCGTCTGGTTCTTAACTTCAGGCTATATTCCTTGAATTTCTCAAAAGTTTTAGACTCATGTTTCAACTGGAACACATATCCGAATCTCGAGAGATAGTCAATGAATGTAATGAAGTACCAAGAACCATCCTTAGCATTTGTAAACATTGGACCGAATACATCATCATGTATTCGTCCTAAGAGTTCACTAACTCTTTCTATATTTCCAGTAAATGGAGTATTGGTCATTTTACCTTTGAGACAAGACTGGCAAGTAATATAAGATGAAAATTCGAACAGATTCTCATATTCATCCTTATATAACTTTAGTTGGTCGTGTCGCATTGATATGACCTAGTCTACAATGCCACAAGAAAGATTCGTTCATTTCTGAACTACTCCTCTTGTGTGTGTTCTACTTACATTGAACTGTGGTTTGATTTAGAACGTATATACTATTATGTAACGTGCCTGAACGAATCAACTCTTGATTCAGGAAAATGTTCATAACATTATCTTCCAATACAAAATTATATCTTTCTTTAACTCAGTAAAGAACATGATGTAATGTTGTATATCAGGTTCGGTATGTAACAACATTTGTTCAGAATCAATGTATTAATACAAGGTGATATCTGCCAACAGACTTGGCTGCAACAATTGCACCATCCTATAACACTTAAAGAAATATTGTTGGGTTTCCCTAGCACCTACTGTAGAGTATGGAAGCATCACACATGCCACTTTAAAAATTTTAAAGGTGCTAAGCAAACAAAACATGAATCTTTAACTAGAAGTTTAGGGTAACATCTAAAGTATCACATACAAATTTGATTCTATCACTAAGTGTAGAGATTACAACCTTTGTAGACCTCCCTTAGAGACTCCTTGGATCTTTGAGAGTTTAGAACAGCTTGGTAGAGTCCTTCCTCGTCCACGATGATCCACCCGAAGTCCCTTTGCCCAAAAATCCTTACTTTACTTGATTTGTGAAAGAAGTATAGCAAACACCCTACACAAATGGGCTAGATGTGTGTAGAATGATGAGGTGGTTTGTATTCTTTAATCAAAATCCTTTCTTTTTCACTAACTCACTTAAATGAAAACTCAAGAGAGCTTGGAGGAAGAAGAAGATGATGGCAAAAGCTTTTGTTAAAAAGATAATGATAAGCTTAATGAATAAATGAGAAAAGAAAATATATATATTTTCTTTCTCTCATTTCAAACCATGGTTCAATAATATCTAGATATTTTCCATTTGGGTTAAAGTCCAAATGAAAATTAAACCATGGGTTTAAGCTAGGTCAAAGTCAAGAAGAGTATAGAAAAACCCATTAAAGATTTAATTTCCATTTGCCTTTTATAATCCAAATAGAATATATATATATATATATATATATATTATATATTATATATATATATATATATATTTATATATATTATATATATATATATATATTTATATATATAAATATATATTTATATATATATATATATATATATATATTGAACCATGTAAGTCTTATATTGCCACCAATTGTGTATTATCAACCATGACACTATGCATGTATCTGTCCATGCACATCAACATATCCGTACATACATGCATACATCTTCTTTAAAGAAAAAAAGGGTTTAAATAAAGAATTTAAACTAAAACTCAAATGTTAAATCAACACTTGATTTAACAAACCGGTCATATCACATACGAACCTGTAATACCCCAGGTATTATCCGGTATACCCATATATACCAGATAAGCATGGGGACCCACTGTAAAACAATGGGGAATTTTCTAAATACATTCCGAAAGAGGACAGATCTGTACTATAAATGGAATGATACCGCTCTTCAATACAGAGGCGCCTTTTAAGTGAACTGGCACTACAGGAGTTTGAGAACTCCGCAGTTAAAGCGTGCTCGGGCTAGGGAAGTCCTGGGATGGGTGACCTCCTGGGAAGTGGCCCCTGGTCAGGTCCAGTTTGCCCTGAAGGACAAAACCGTGCGGCTTCGGCTAGAGCGGACAATACTCTCTGTATTGGGGATGGGGCATGACAGAATGGTATCAGAGCTGGTTCCTCAAATAGTAGGTTTGTGGTTCGAGGACGAACCATTGTTCTAAGTGGGGGAGAATGTAATACCCCAGGTATTATCCGGTATACCCATATATACCAGATAAGTCTGGGGACCCACTGTAAAACAATGGGGAATCTTCGAAATACATTCCGAAAGAGGACAGATATGTACTATAAATGGAATGATACCGCTCTTCAATACAGAGGCGCCTTTTAAGTGAACTGGCACTACAGGAGTTTGAGAACTCCGCAGTTAAGTGTGCTCGGGCTAGGGAAGTCCTGTGATGGGTGACCTCCTGGGAAGTGGCCCATGGTCGGGTCCAGTTCGCCCCGAAGGACAAAACCGTGCAGCTTCGGCCAGAGCGGACAATACTCTCTGTATTGGGGATGGGGCATGACAGAATGGTATCAGAGCTGGTTCCTCAAATAGTAGGTTTGTGGTTCGAGGACGAACCATTGTTCTAAGTGGGGGAGAATGTAATATCCCAGGTATTATCCGGTATACCCATATATACCAGATAAGTATGGGGACCTACTGTAAAACAATGGGGAATCTTTGAAATACATTCCGAAAGAGAACAGATCTGTACTATAAATGGAATGATACCGCTCTTCAATACAGAGGCGCCTTTTAAGTGAACTGGCACTACAGGAGTTTGATAACTCCGCAGTTAAGTGTGCTCGGGCTAGGGAAGTCCTGGGATGGGTGACCTCCTGGGAAGTGGCCCATGGTGGGGTCCAGTTCGCCCCGAAGGACAAAACCGTGCAGTTTCGGCCAGAGCGGACAATACTCTCTGTATTGGGGATGGGGCGTGACAGAACCGACCAATAGAAAAACACCCAATTAACATACGATATCATATACTCGCATTCAATCGAGTCCCCGCGCATATCTCATATGCACACCACATCATTTCGCCTGAGCCAGGAAACTCCTGTGTGGGACTCTAAGACTCGTCAATATGCCGACAGTGGGTGATGATCATATCAAACACCCACAAGCCACAAGCGGTCAGCTAAACGTAACGGTTACTCGGGTATTGAGCGATCAAAAGAAAACCAGCAAAGCTGTCAAAACTCCCGTCGAGCCAACTGACAACACTCACCGTACAGTCCGGTCTCTTCATCGGATATGTTGCATATCAAGTCTAGGGATGGAATCGTCGACCCCAATAACTCAATAAGTCATGCCGGTGTATGGCTCATAACAGATCGAGAAACTACTGATAACACTTATCAGTAAATCTCAGTAGCCTTGGCCAGGGACTTCCTGTTATAGCCAATCGAGTATAGCACAACATCAACTCCCAATACCGGGAAAGACGAAACCCCTCCTATCGCTCATTGCCTCCATGTACCTCGGGACTGTACCCAAAGTCCATCTGTTTGCACGACTCAATAGAGCCGTGGTAGGGTGGAGATCAAAGTACAGTGGGAGGACACACAAGACTCTGTGACGATCTTGGGTCTACAGACTAACCTGTACCAGTGTTACCTGAGAACTGCTATCCGACGATAGATATAATACCACATAGGAGTTCTCGGCGAGTCCGTTCAGTGTACCCAGTCTCCACTGAGCACCCGCATACAATGTTTAGTGTCAGCACACCAGATGGATATGGGATCATCAATCGCCCATCATATGGGGCAAGAATGGTATACGCTAGTCTACTCTGGAATATCGATACCCTGTCTCGATACACCCACGACTAAGAACATTTAAAGGATATGCTTATAAACTACACGTGTCCCACTAGTATGATCTACATCATAGTCCCAGTAGTCAAGCAAATATCCTATGGATTTTATCAACATGTACCAAATGAATAAGATGCATGATCAAATGAACATATCAAGATAAAGTAAACCAGATAGCATATTATCATGTCGAGCAATAAATTCATCTATACACATATATATAGGTCCAAGTATCCACTATTGTAACGTTTTGAAAATCATTTCGGTGAAATTTCGGAAAATCGGTAAAATGAGGGGGTTTTCTGTAAAAAGTCAAAATACAAATATCTTTATTATAAAATTAAATATACATATTCTAGCTATGTAATTGCTAGTATTTGGTGTTTATTGAGCCACTGGTGAAATTTCAAATTTTCTGAAAATTTTTCCGAAATTAATTATTTTAATATTATTTTAAGCCGTCACTAATACATTTAATTAGGGAAAATTACAAATTGGAATGAGTTGAAAAAAATTTTGTGCATCATAACACATCAAACAAAATTTTAACACGTTATTTTTGAAATGAAATGAAGTTGTTAATCGGTTTTAGAAAATATTGAAAAAAAAGGCTTTTTTTGTGAATTTAGTGTAAGTGGAAGTGGGGCATAACATTTATCTTTGTTTCTCACCCAAACAAAACCCACACCCATCCCCAAAATTTCTGGGCCGAGCCCATGCTATCCCCCTCCATCTCACACTTCTATTTGGTTTGAAAAGAAAACAAGAGAAGAAAAGGAAATGAAAGGATAAAGAATGTATAAGAATGGGCTTTTGACTTTTATCTTTGACTTTGAAACCAACACCCTCACTCTCTCACCTCCCCCCCTCCAAAGCCGAGCCCACAGCTGGAATTCAGCAGCCCCTCCCCTCTCTTGTCTCCATCCCTTTTCTTCTCCAAAAGTCCACAAAAATTGCCAAAAATCAAAGTAAAACCTCACCAAAATCAAAATCCGACTCCTACCCATTTCTCATTAGCCAAAATTGCATGGATCTTGGTGCAAGGATTTCAAATTGGAGGTCTAGATCTTAAGTTTGATCCATGGTTCATGAGGTATAAATCTTGGCCTTTTGTTTAAATTGTTGCTAAATACTTTAGTCTAGCTTAATTATAAGTTTAATTGTGGTTTAATGGTGTGTTTGAAAGTTCACGAGAGTGGATTGTGATCAAGTTAGGGTTTGTATTGTTTGATCATGGTTTTAATGGGTAGATTAGCATGTTGATTGAATGCAAAACCCAAATTGGTTACTAGTTGCTATTTGTTAGTCTAAAATTTTTGCTAATTGTGTTAATTAGGTTAACTAGGTTTTGGGAATTTAATTAATCGATTGGTATAAAAATCTAATTAGGGTATCCATGGTATCGTTAACATTTTAAATTGTATTTTAATATTTTAGATCATGCAAATCCAAGCTAAATTGTTGTTTATGCTTTTCTTTTTGCTAAAATGGTTGAAATTTGGGTAAAATTGCAAACTAGTTTTTTTGAACGTATATAGTTTGATGAGATTAAATTGTGGTTATGGGTTATATGACTTATTTAAAGTGTTTAATATGTATTATGGCCGCTAGATTTGTTTAAACCTCGAGTTTTGTACTAAAACGGGTAATATTTGCTTGCTAGATTTTCGGAAAAATGGCTTTTAAAGTGAGTTTGAGGTTTTTGTGAATTTTAACCTATTTTATATTATAATTAGTGTTCATGATTGCGCAAATGAGTGTGTTTGGGTTTTTCTCGATGGTTTGACGTGTGTACATCGACATCGAGTGTTGGTTTGGCTATTCTTGCATGCGTAGGCGATAGGTTTTGACCTATGCGTGATACGCGTGCCGATTTGATTTTCGTATGCCATTTCGATTTCGAATTTGGTTTTAATGCGATACGGTGCGTTATGACATGTAGGTACCCCATGTGGACTTCGAGACTACAAGCAAGCGCGTGGCGATGAGGGCACCGGCGAACGAGGACCAGGTGAGTAGATTTATATCTACGGGAAGAATCCGGGTGGATGGCGTATAGCACCCCCACAGTTTGTGGTGATATATACGAATACGTATACACACATATATGTTGATTATATATTGTTGAGTTTATTGATGATAATGATAGATTTTAGATGTGATTGGATAGGTTTAGTGTTGCGATACCCTAGAGTAGAGGTTGCACCACATTTACACACACACACCCATACTTGCATACATTCTTCTTTCATATGTGCTTATATGGGGTTATATTGTTATGTGTTCACATGGGTATGGGACTATGTGTTCACATACTGGAATTGAGGATAGTATTTGGGATTTGAGATGAGTCGATAAGATTTGATTGAGACCGCGAGAACGGTGATATGGCAGGATTCATACTTGAGATACGTCCTGATTTTATAGCGAATCTGGGAACGACGTTACATCTGAATAGTGCTATACATTGAATGGTTGACATGTGATCGTGATATGAGATAAGATATATTAAGATATCTATAATAGGTCGCATTAGGCGATGTATACCTCTATATGACGATATATGATGATGATATCGATTTGTATGAGGCTGTAGATCAGCAGTCAGATCATGACTATATTGATGATATTAGTATCGTACTAGACATAGATCGGTACCCAGATTATAATCTTGGATAGGAAGGATGCCAGATGAATAATGTGATATTGACCCGTAACCAGATTTGGAGATGCCGTACGACGGATTTATATACGAGCTATATATTGATGATTGATCCGCACTCTTGACTTGGGATGTCTGATTATAGATATGGTATCAGATATGATATTATTGAGGCGGGATCGCCGACTATATATATACAGGTATGTATATGTATCGACTCAGATGTTAGGTGGTTTCCTTACCTGTAGTTCAGCTTGTTAGTTCAGCCGTATAGTCTAGTGTAGTTGTTAGACTAGATTAGACTCCTACCTATTTCAAAACTCATGGATCGTGGGTATTTTAAAAGACAGGTCAAGGGATTCTACGGAGATTTCAAAAGGCGTATCTTTTCTTAAAAACACCGTAACCCTTATTTCCAAAACCCCACGATTTGTGTTATTTCAAATGGCACCATAGTATGACGTATATATATATTAAATACAGATTAGTTACCATTGTGTCTAGTATTTAGCTCTCGCTCATTATTGTTGTTCGTTCCGCATCGCATAATTATATTGCTATTTCATATTGCATTGTTGATATTATGCTGTTAGGACACCAGCACCATTACCGATGATGCATAGTACCACGTACACTTACTTGTCGGCTCACACACATCTTCATCGGTAATTGCCATGTCACGTACACCTTAGAAAATATTATTGCTTGACTTAGCTTGTTGGTCAGTAGTTTGATATGATATTAGTGTACCTGTCTTATATGCCAGTTTAGACATTGTAATTATTACTTGTCATTTCATGCATACTGCTATTCATTGTTATGCCGCATTCATAGATTTTCATGCCTATATTCATGGTTTTACGTGCTATTGATGATTTGGATTCGGATTTCATGAGATTTCTTAGATTTGGAGGAAAACCGCAAAAACATAAATAAACTTATTCTCTCTCTTTTAAATAAAAAGTGCGGTTTTCCCATGATGTATGAGTCGTCCACCATGAGTTTGCTGATAGATTTCGAGACCCGAGTTCGAGGAGTGGAGAAACCATTTCGGATACATGGTGGACCCGGTGCGGTACCCCGGGGCAAGAGGATCGCAGATGATGGCGTTGAGCCTGGCAGGGGAGCACTACCGACCGGTGATTTTACCCGACGCGTTAGATATCCGGAGGATACCGTCGTAGTCTTGAGATGGATGGTAGGGGCCGGTCTGGACTGACGGCGCCCTAGATATTGAGATTGAGACATTGAGATTTCGAGATATTGAGGTTCTGAGATTTGATGATACAGGCCAGTCCGGATAGCCGGAGCCTGAGATTTTGAGACATTGAGATTTATGTTTTTTGTCGATGCTAGACACTGTTTATGCTGATTTCATTTATGATACCTCTTTTAAAAAGATACAGAAATCTCACTAATTTATGAAAGCAGTTTTTGTTAGTTATATGTATGCCCTAGAGGCCATTACTGTACATAGGATGTATATTGTAGTGGATGCTGGGACATATATAGGGAGGACTTTCTTGCTCGACATGATAGTATGCTATCTGGTTGAACTTTACCTTAACGTGTATACTGATTGTCTCTCTGTTACATGTTGGTAAAGCCCTTAGGATGTGTGCTTGACTACCTGGATTATGATGCGGATCATACAAGTGGGGACATGGTAGTCCATAAGTACATCCTTCAAAGTCCCTAGTCGTGGGTGTATCGAGACGGGGCATCGATATACCAGAGTAGACTAGCGTGTACCTTCTCGACCCATACAGATGGGCGATGGATGATCCCATATCCATTGGTGTTTGACATCGGAGATGATATACGGGTGCTCAGTAGAGACTGGGTACACTGGACGGACTCGCCGAGAACTCCCAGATGGTATTATACCTCACGTCAGATGGCAGTTCTCTTGTGACACTGGTACAGAGTAGTCTGTTGACCCGAGATCGTTATAGTGTCTTGTGTGGTTCCCACTGTGCTTTGATTTCCATCTTACCACGTCCAAGAGGGCGTGCAAAACGGTGGTTTTTGGGTACAGTCCTGAGTCACATGGAGGCAATGAGCGATAGGAGGGGATTCTTCTCTCCCGGTATAGGGGGTTGATGTTGCGCTGTGTTCGATTGGCTATAACAGGAAGTCCCTGGCCAGGGCTGATCAGAGAATTGCTGGTAAGTGTTACCAGTAGTTTCTCGACCCGTTATGAGCCTCATATCGACACGACTTATCGAGCTATTGGGGTCTGACGTTTACCACCCCTAGGCGAGATATGCGACATATCAGACGATCAGACCGGACTGTACGGTAGTGTTACTGGTCGGATTCACTGGAGTGTGAGCGGGCTTGCTCGTCGATCTTCAGATCGCTCAATACCCGGGTGGCCGTTACGTTTAGCAGACCGCTTGCGGCTTGTGGATGCTTGATATGATCATCATCTGCTGCCGGCGTATTGACGAGTCTTTAGAGTCCTACACAGAGGTTTCCTGGCTCAAGCGAAACGAAATAGGAGCGCATATGAGATATGTGCGGGACCGAGAATAATGCGTGTATGTGATACCGTATTCCATTCTCGCGATGAATGTGTCGAATGGTTGTATGCGATATAACCTAGTTATCGAATCAAGGATTGATTCGATAAATCGATACATTGGATATTAGCCGGTTATATGTGATATGACCGGATCGTTAAATCAAGTGTTGATTTAATGATTTAATGTATAATTATATATTTGATATATTACTTTGCATTAACTAATATTGGTTCACTTTAGATGGATTTTCTCACTCGGATGTGCGCATTATATATGTGATATGATTTTGTGCATTTGCTTGTATCATGTTTGATGATACATGCTTTTTGGTTTGTGTAAAGATTAAACCATGGTTATTTAAATGGTTAGGGTTTTCTTTTCCATATCTATTTATTCATTTATTTATTTATTTTCTTTTTGGAAAAAGAAATGAGAAGAATGGTGGCTTTCTTTGTTTGTAGTTGAAGATTCATGAACCTTTGACTTTGTCCACCATTCTTATCTCATGCTTAACCTAACCATTTGATTTAACCCTAGTTCAATCTCTACACTTGACCATGGTTTAGATTATGATAAGTTTTGATTTTTCTTTTCATTTTTAATTAACTTATCATAACTATCTCCTTCATCTTCTTCATTCTTCAAGTGAAGAAAACCAAGCTCCATCAATGGTGATTGTTGAAAAAAAGTGAGAAATCCAAAACTAAAGTCTACCCACTTCCTATTTCTTCATCCTCTACCTCTTGCCAAGTAGTAGAGTGTGTTTACTTCACAAGTTTCTTGACTTGGTGAAGTTGTGAGCTTGATCTAGCGATGCCTCGACGTAGATCATCTTCGGCATGGACATCGACGACCTAGCTCCCTTTTTCTCCGACGAAGCCGACTCTAGAGCCCGGATTTGATTTGGACAGCGGAGAGGACCTCGTTGCGGAGCCATGGAGGTGGAGCACCAGATCTACAAAGGTTGTATTTCCGTATCCATTAGTTAAGTGTTAACTAGTTAGCTTTTTCGCCTAGAATTCTAGCAAACGATCCGTAGTCGGGTCTCTCGGCACCTAGATTTTTTGAAATTGGCATGTTCGATGCCTTTAGAGACCTCACTAGGGTGCCTAGGAACCCTACAGTGGTATCAGAGCCTAGCTAGAGCCTTAGGCGAAGTCTAGACGCGATTTGAAGTCCGATCGATCGAAAATCCGAACCCAAAATAGCTCTCTGGACATTTCTGTAAAACGTGGTTTTTTGTCAATTAAAAGTGCTTAAAAAATTCAGCAGGGTATTGTATGAATTACCATGAAAAACGAGCCACTAATTCCCCAGGTTGACCGCGGAACCGCGGCGTTGACCCCCCTATAGCGGCGGTTCAGCGGCGAATTGAAGGCATTAGCGACGGTTCTTTGCACTGTAATTCATACCTCTGTTGTTTGTATTTTCTGGGCATTTTTAATACTGTTTCAAGAGTTGAATTTTCTGGAGTTGTTTTGGGGATTCGGTGTTTCGATCGGGGTATCAAATTTGTCTATTTGGCTTTCCGGATAAATTTTAGAATATGTTAAATAGTTCGACCGGATATAAATACCCAACTTTTCCCCTGTCGGGAAATTTCCAAGTGTTGGATTTTTCCGTAGTTTAACGACGTTCTAAGTAGTGCAAGTAACGCGATGGTCCCTCTAGAAGACAACAAACCTTAACTCGATTATGTGACCGTCTTGAACTGCCCTTTGAACCTTCGGGTTTGGGGCAGTACGGCGTGCTACATGTGAGGCGTTGGCTTGACCCTTCTACGGCTGGACCGTTGCTACTGAGGCACGAACTGAATATTGTTAGACTTATTTCATGTGCTGATCTGTTTCGGGAAAACTTGGGTGTTCGACTGTTCGATCGAAAAGTTTAACATTTTCTGTTTATCTGGAATGGGATACAATAATTGGAATTCACAAGTAGTTATGTGATAACTGAATGAATGTTATAAATCTAGCGGTTTAGTCTCACTTGATCGGTTGCCACGGAATTTTGATGTGATCAAAAGTCCGTCGCAATCACGTAGCGTACGCGGATACTCGCCGGATAAACTTAATAGACAGCCTCACTCCATAGCCCCGACCAAGTGACTGTAGGAGAACCCCGTCGCCGAAAGCATCCGTCAGGGTGCTCGCGGTAGCGGTGTTCCGCCTTGGTGCACTTCGTCGACGGCGTCGGGGGTGCGGCCGTCTACTGAAGTTTGCGACGAGTATTCAATCAGGATGTCGGGAATCTTGCTGAATTACCCGACTTGGTATTGAAAAGTGTTTTCGATAATGAGACTAAAATGCGGGGTTTATAATTGTTAGGCATGCGATGTCTAAGGAATTCATTTGATTAGGAATGCGATGTCTATGCAGGTTGCGGATTCCAACTGTTGTAGTTTTACACTTTCTTTTCTGTGACCGTAAGTGTAATATGTGATATCGCCGGTTTCGTTGCTATATGTCAACGACAATTGGGATGCGCATATTTACTTACGTTGATGACATGTGATGTTATGTGTTGCTGGATATGTTATATTGGATCGTCGTGTTTGAATAGCCGGGGGTTTTTATGTGAGATGAGTGTTTTTCATTTTCATTCATGTAAAAACTTGTATGTAATATTCTTTTATTGGGGCACTTCCAGGTTGCGGAAGTTGTCACCTCTTATATATTATTTACTTTTCCGCACTAGGATAGACCCAAGGAGGAGGGCACAAGTAACCGGGTTCTGGAGTCCAGTGGGAGACCAACTCGAGGAGTCGAGTCCGGGTCTCCTAACTCTAGAATTGGTAGGGTTGCTTGCCGCTCTCGTAGGGGTCTAGGGGTGTGGGTTTGGCTATTCATCATGACCGTGGAATCCGTGTTTTATACTGGCTCGTATTGAAAACACGGACGTCCTAGTATATCCAATATTTCATATGATTCTTCTGCTGCGATATCTGTGATGTGATCATGTGATGTTCTGTGATAGATACAGTATATAGTATATATGATATATTATATAGACGTTACTTATGTTTTACACCTGCGCTAGCCCTGCCCCGCTCTGCCGTTAGTTACCTAACCTAACGGTGCACGAGGGGACATCGAGGCGAATGCGGATGGCATAAGTGTACGTCGTATTTATCTGTGATGTTTAGGTAATTAAATGATGGGACTTCATTAATGTGATTAATGAAATAAAAGAAACCTAAGATGTTGTAGAATCGAATTTCAAAATAAAACAGGTAGCTACAGTTTTTGCTTTGCATAGCGGTATATGAGATATATCCTGCACCTTATTCGATGAGGAAAGGACCGAGATCCCTTCACCGGGAGTGACTCCTTTAGCAATAACTGGCAGATGCTACACACTCGGTTTGTCTTTTGATTGCTTTTAAGTGTTTTTGCTTTGCACAGTGATATATCTGATATATCCCGCACCTCATTCGACGAGGAAAGGACCGACGATCCCTTCACCGGGAGTGACTCCTTTAGCAAAACTAGAAAAGCTTCAAAAACACTCCATTTTTAAAATCATTTGATTCTACAACGATATAAAGTTCATTACGCAAAAGGTTTTCTTAAAAACCTGTCGTAGACCTCCGTCATTTCAGATAGGTAATAGTTAGTATTCGTGCTGCGTTTGTTGACTCAGTCAAGACGTAGTGTGCGGTAGCTGATTATTGCTTATCTGCAAAGCATATGATGCGATTGGATTAGGGTAGTCGTGCGGCCTTGTTGACTCAGTCAAGGGTCGTGCGGGTGGGTTTAATTCAATCGAGAAATGACGGGTTGAACTTTACTTGCGGTCTATGGTTTGTTGACTCAGTCAAGGTCATAGATCGCATGGGGCAAAATATTATCGGGAATTTCAAGTGTTGAAATTTGCAATGAGATTGCATACCTTCTATAAGATAGTTGGATCCCGATACCCGCTGCGAGTAAGTGTTACTCCTGGGAGAGTTTTATACATTACAATTAGCCGATCAAGTAGGTGTCTAGAAAGGTGTCAACGGGGTTACGCCTCTGGGAAAACGAGGTTTACATTAATTAGGTTCGTGCGAAAGCACGGGGGACCTCCCTCAAAGTACCGACACTGGCCTGGCTGAAAGATTGGCGAACTTGTAGTGTGTAATTAATCCCGGCTAGTCTTTCCTTTTAGGGTTTGAAGGAAGATTTGATAAAAAGCAGTGGGAGCCATCCTGATTAGATAAAATAATAACCAATCTATTCTTGACAGAGCGCACGCTGAGTGTTTTCTTCTCTCTCTCTCCAGGTAGCGACCATGTCACGCCTTAATCAAGATAATAATACGGAATATTGACCGAACCCGCTTGTTATACTGAGCTGGGGAACGTTGGTCCCGCTCCAACTTATAATTGTTATAAGACAGAGCAGGGAATTGGGGAATACCAGATTTCCCGTGCCGCCCAAACGAAGAGAGTGCATGCTGATGCATCATCTTCGGGTGTGTTCATTACAAAGAACTGTTTCTCAGTGTCCTTTACGTCCTGGGTATGTGATACCGGATCAGGATCCCAGATATGTAATCTGTTACATAGGGCTACAGAAAGGTAGTGAACTGAGAACGGGTGATAAGTTTCATGAGGCAGAAAACGGGGCAAGAGTTGCAGCCAAGTCTGTTGGTCACTGTCACCCTGTATTACAATACATTGATTCTGAACGAATGTTATTAGATACCGAACCTGATATACCAAATCGTATCACTCTCTTTGTTAGAAAAGAAAGGATATAATTTTGTATTGATGGATAATGTTTTGAACATTTCCTATATCAAAAGTTGATCGGTTCAGGCACGTTATCTAAAAGCATTAATGTTCTAAATCAAACTACAGTTCTTAGTATGCGGATCACACACAAGAGGAAGAGTTCAGAAATGAACGAATTCTTCTTGAGGCATTGTAGACTAGGTCAGATCAATGTGACCCGACTAGCTAGAGTTACATATAGATGCATATTTAAATCAGTTTGAATTTACATCTTGTGAAACTCGCCAGTCATTTCACAAAGATAAGATGACCATAGCTCCGTTTACTGGAAACAGAGAAAGAGTTAATGAACTCTTGGGATGTTACATGTTGATGTATGTAGGTCCCCAGTCTACAAATGCCAAGACCGGTTCTTTATACTTCATTACATTCTCTGATGATCTTTCGAGTTTCAGACCTATGTTCCTGTTGAAACACAAGTCCGAACCTTTTGAGATATTCACAGAATATAAGTTAGAAGTAGAGAACCAAAATAAGGGTATAAGTATTATGTCCTATGATGAGATCAGGGAGGAGAATACTTGTGCACGGAAATCCTGGATTATTCAGAATGAGATTCTCTCTCAGCATTACTCCTCTGTATACACCATAGCACGATGGTATATCGGGGCGGAGCAGATACACCCTATTTGATATGGTGTGCTCTATGATGAGTAATACTGAGTAAACCTTTTTCCTTTTGGGTGTTATGCACTTGAGAAGTTGCATACCTATTGAATAGGGTTCGAATCAAATCAATGCCTACCACTTCATATGTGATATGGAAAGGGAAGAGCCCATATCTTAAGTTAATTAAGATTTGGGGTTGTCCGGCCTATGTCTAAAAGCAAAATCCGGACAAACTCGAGGCAAGGTTAGTTACGTAGAACTGGAAAGGTTCCAGCTATGCAAACTACAGAAGATGATTTGACAGAAACAAAGGATTCAGTAGATACCAACGAACCTCAGCCTCTCCGCCGATCTAGTAGGGTTCCTCACCCACCTGAGAGATACTTCGGTTTCTCTATGACAGTGGGAGCGAGGATTGCATCATGAGATGATGACCCAACTAGTTTCGAGCTGGCCATCAGGAGTAGGACTCTGTAAGAATGGCTGGATGTTTAGCGATCTGAGATGGAATCCTTATACACCAACAAAGTATGGACTTTGGTTGCTATATCTGAAGGGTTAAATCCCCATCAGGAGCAAGTATATCTTGAGAAGATTACTTGGTGTAGATGGAAAAGTTGAGACTTTCAAAGCTAGACTTGTTAAAGGTTTTCGTCATTGACCAGGCGTGGATTATGATGAAACCTTTTCTAAGGATCTATGCTTAAGTCCATCCAGATCCTACTTGTCATGGCTACATACCATGACTACGATATCTGGCGGTTGGGTGCCATGACTACTTTTCTAAATAATGATTTAGAAGAGAACGTCTATAAGAACACAGCCAGAGGGCTTCGTAGACAGTGGGAGCAGCGGAAACGTGTGCAAGATGTTTTATATGATAAAGCAGGCATCGCGGAGTTGGAACATCTGTTTTGATGAATTAGTCAAGGAGTTTGACATCATCAAAATAGTAGATGAACCTTGTATAAACAAAAAGGTAATAGGGAGTATGGTGAAAATCCTCGTAGAGTACGTGGATGACATACTCTTGATAGGGAAAGAGTTTCCTAAGCTACGCTCGGTCAATCTCCGCTTATCACAATGATTCTCCACATAGGATCAAAATGATACCTCCTAAATCCTGGGTTTTGGATCTATGAGATAGATCTAATTGGATGTTGGGATTCTCACTAGTTGTAGTGAGATAGTATCAATTGATCCTGGGGAGAATCACTGGAAGTGTTCCAGGGTGATAAAGACGACTGAATGTCAGTCACAGGCATTGTCTTTACCCTCAGTAAAGGGACGGTATGTTGGAAGAGTTCCAAGCTAGATACCGTAACATACTAGACGATAAAGGCATGATACATCGCTACTTAAGATGCTACCATAGAGGCAGTCTGGGTGTATAATAGTTCATGAGATGAACTTCGTTCCTACCATTGTGAGACAATGGAGTTGTGGCTTATGCCAAGGAACGCCCGTCCCATCAGTGATCCAGACATATTCTAAGGCAGTATCACTTGATCATGGAGATGGTTGATCTCCACGGTGATCGAGGTTTGGAGAGTAGACTCAGAGGACAACACAGCGGATCCACTCACAAAGGCCTGTTCCCAGAGAGAGACTTTTATGGGATGGTTGAGTATGAGATACTACAACCACTGCTATACAGATGGCCCTAGTGCAAGTGGGAGATTGTTAGTTATATGTATGCCCTAGAGGCCATTACTGTAAATAGGATGTATATTGTAGTGGATGCTGGGACATATATAGGGAGGACTTTCTTGCTCGACATGATAGTATGCTATCTGGTTGAACTTTACCTTAACGTGTATACTGATTGTCTCTCTGTTACATGTTGGTAAAGCCCTTAGGATGTGTGCTTGACTACCTGGACTATGATGCGGATCATACTAGTGGGGACATGGTAGTCCATAAGTACATCCTTCAAAGTCCCTAGTCGTGGGTGTATCGAGACGGGGCATCGATATACCAGAGTAGACTAGCGTGTACCTTCTCGACCCATACAGATAGGCGATGGATGATCCCATATCCATTGGTGTTTGACATCGGAGATGATATACGGGTGCTCAGTAGAGACTGGGTACACTGGACGAACTTGCCGAGAACTCCCAGATGGTATTATACCTCACGTCAGATGGCAGTTCTCTGGTGACACTGGTACAGAGTAGTCTGTTGACCCGAGATCGTCATAGAGTCTTGTGTGGTTCCCACTGTGCTTTGATTTCCATCTTACCACGTCCAAGAGGGCGTGCAAAATGGTGGTTTTTGGGTACAGTCCCGAGTCACATGGAGGCAATGAGCGATAGGAGGGGATTCGTCTCTCCTGGTATAGGGGGTTGATGTTGCGCTGTGTTCGATTGGCTATAACAGGAAGTCCCTGGCCAGGGCTGATCAGAGAATTGCTGGTAAGTGTTACCAGTAGTTTCTCGACCCGTTATGAGCCTCATATCGACACGACTTATGGAGCTATTGGGGTCTGACGTTTACCACCCCTAGGCGAGATATGCGACATATCAGACGATCAGACCGGACTGTACGGTAGTGTTACTGGTCGGATTCACTGGAGTGTGAGCGGGCTTGCTCGTCGATCTTCAGATCGCTCAATACCCGGGTGGCCGTTACGTTTAGCAGACCGCTTGCGGCTTGTGGATGCTTGATATGATCATCATCTGCTGCCGGCGTATTGACGAGTCTTTAGAGTCCTACACAGAGGTTTCCTGGCTCAAGCGAAACGAAATAGGAGCGCATATGAGATATGTGCGGGACCGAGAATAATGCGTGTATGTGATACCGTATTCCATTCTCACGATGAATGTGTCGAATGGTTGTATGCGATATAACCTAGTTATCGAATCAAGGATTGATTCGATAAATCGATACATTGGATATTAGCCGGTTATATGTGATATGACCGGATCGTTAAATCAAGTGTTGATTTAATGATTTAATGTATAATTATATATTTGATATATTACTTTGCATTAACTAATATTGGTTCACTTTAGATGGATTTTCTCACTCGGATGTGCGCATTATATATGTGATATGATTTTGTGCATTTGCTTGTATCATGTTTGATGATACATGCTTTTTGGTTTGTGTAAAGATTAAACCATGGTTATTTAAATGGTTAGGGTTTTCTTTTCCATATCTATTTATTCATTTATTTATTTATTTTCTTTTTGGAAAAAGAAATGAGAAGAATGGTGGCTTTCTTTGTTTGTAGTTGAAGATTCATGAACCTTTGACTTTGTCCACCATTCTTATCTCATGCTTAACCTAACCATTTGATTTAACCCTAGTTCAATCTCTACACTTGACCATGGTTTAGATTATGATAAGTTTTTATTTTTCTTTTCATTTTTAATTAACTTATCATAACTATCTCCTTCATCTTCTTCATTCTTCAAGTGAAGAAAACCAAGCTCCATCAATGGTGATTGTTGAAAAAGAGTGAGAAATCCAAAACTAAAGTCTACCCACTTCCTATTTCTTCATCCTCTACCTCTTGCCAAGTAGTAGAGTGTGTTTACTTCACAAGTTTCTTGACTTGGTGAAGTTGTGAGCTTGATCTAGCGATGCCTCGACGTAGATCATCTTCGGCATGGACATCGACGACCTAGCTCCCTTTTTCTCCGACGAAGCCGACTCTAGAGCCCGGATTTGATTTGGACAGCGGAGAGGACCTCGTTGCGGAGCCGTGGAGGTGGAGCACCAGATCTACAAAGGTTGTATTTCCGTATCCATTAGTTAAGTGTTAACTAGTTAGCTTTTTCGCCTAGAATTCTAGCAAACGATCCGTAGTCGGGTCTCTCGGCACCTAGATTTTTTGAAATTGGCATGTTCGATGCCTTTAGAGACCTCACTAGGGTGCCTAGGAACCCTACAGTTTTCTCCAGTATATGCTTTCTGTTTCATGCATTCATACATCATCCATATGATACATTGCTACCTGAGGCACTGACACGAGCACTTGATATTACCGTTGTTTAGAGGTATACCCTAGCCTTTGTTATAGGCTGCTGGTTATATATTTGAGGATATATTATGATTGTATGACTTAGGATTGCGTTGTTCATGCGATTTCTGTTCGTAGATGTTTCTATTCACGAGTTGGCAACTCACCCCCGTTGTGCCACAGTTTCTTGCAGGTTTTGCCGTACAGGTTTCATTACGGCTTTACTGGCACTACTTCCATTTCCGGGTGATTTGCTAGTAGGTGGGTTTATTGTATCGTACCCATCAGTATACTTGGTATATATTATTATTCAGTTGTATCTAGAAGTTCCATCAACCAAACATGTATTTATTTTTAAGATAGAGACCAGTGATGTTATTCTTTCGACTTTAGAGTCGCGCGTTATATTTCTGTGGATTTCTTATTGTTTTGAGTTTTCTTTTGAGTTTTGATCCCCGCCCTTGGCGTTGTATATTATATTGCTTGTGTGGTTGTGACCGTCGTTTGACGAAGAGCTAGCTCCCGCTTGGGGATGCCTTTTATTGATTTCGTACACTATTCATGTTGTATCCCGTTTGGAGGCCAGTATTTGCAAAGGAGACTCTGCTGAAATTTTCAGGAAATATTTGATGTTTTTAAAAATGCATAATTTAGCTTATGCTATTAAAACTACTTGATTTAAATTGGTTTTCCTTCACTCTACCACTTTTCTTGGTTTGGATTTCTGGGTTTTTGGCTTACTTAGATTACCTACGCCTCGAGACGTTTCGTAGTTTAAGTGCCGGTCATGTTCCCTACTTTCGGGACGTGACAAAGTTGGTATCAGAGCGTTAGGTTTTACCTTCGGAGCGTAGGATGACCCTTGGTTGATGGAATTTGTGACTAAAGTAGAGTGGCGTACCGTGGGTGTGTTCCGCGGCATACTTACGATACGCTACTCCACTTAAGAAGCCTTAGGTTGTACATTTCTTTGTTCAGTATTATATTCATTCCTGATCTAGCCTCATCGGTACCAGTTATGGTTTTGCTGCCACGATTACAGGCAGGGAGAGCTACGGTTAGAGTTGCGGTCAGCACGAGCTCGTCACGAACGAGAACTGACTAGGGCGTAATTCCAGTGACACACGATTGCGGAGATGTGTCTTTTTATTGTGTTTTCGCGCCATGAGCGTTTGACAGATCGCTTTTACGAGATTTCTCGGATGTGCCGATCAGTACCAGAGGCTCGAGCCAATGATAGAGGCCAGCCAGATTTTGATGACCGTTGGTCTATTGCTTATTCATGATGTTTGAGGCACTGTTCAGCGTGCAGACGAGTGAGCCAGTTATTGCTGCAAACGACGATATATCGCCCCAGATGTTGGAGCTATTGCAGTACGAGCGGTACTAAGAGATGATAGAAGGTCGCTAGTCACCCGAGGATGAATGACTAGGACATGTGGTTCGTTCGCCTACCCCGATGCGAGGTCATCAGATAGATTGATTCCAGCTAGAGACGACTTCACGCGGAGACGTTGAGAGTCGACAGAGACGATCGAATGTCAGAAACCTATTATTCCAAGTTTAAAGTATTCGGAAGAGTATGCAGGCAATTTTATGGACCCTCTAGAAGAATGAAACCTTAACCCGACTTAATGACCGTGTGAAAGCCTTTGAACCTTAGGGTTTGCGGCAGTTCTGCGGCGCCATTAGTAAGGCTTGGGTTTGCCCTTCTACGGTTGGACCATCGATGCTATAGTACGTACTCGATACTGTTAAACTGTACCCAAGATTTTAAGCTCTTGGGGGATTATAAAGTTTTGACAAATCGATCGGATGGTTCGACTTCATTCGGTGCATTCTTGGGAGGCTCCAGATACGAGGATAGCCATTGGAGCTTAGTCCATGCAGCCACGACGAGACGAGTCCGAAGCAGTCGACATTAGAGAAAAGTGGAGTAAGAGGTTCGTACGAGGTCTTGATGAGACGACTTTCCACTCCGCCAACATCAGTGATGCGATACGCATGCCGAGGCATTGTACTTGGATATACCTTCCAGAAAGAGTCGCGATGAGTATGTAGCCGTTTCGGAACAAGAAACAGATATAGTAAAGGACGATGACTTCCGGACAGTTCGGCAGAGACGAGATTTGGGAGAGACCTCGACAGGGCCTTTCTGGAATAAATTACGAGAAGACTTGGACCCAGGGGTTGTCATGTTACACACACCGGCAGGCCAGAGTTCAGGATCGTCGACGAGACACGCTATGAGTGACCACGACAGTTGGCCAGAGATTCTTGGAGGATGTGCTTGAGTGGGACTATTCCGCCATACTTGATTTTGGTATTTTGAGCGATATATGCGCATGATTTGGTTTTGATGATTGAGTTTCATGATATCGATTTCATGCGCCATGGTTGCACCTACTGAGTATTTACGATTTTTGCACAGTTGTTGCACTTGAGATAGTTTTCGTGCCTTGGATTTTCGCGCATGTTGAGCGCATGTTTGAGATGCGATTTTGGTGCACACCAGATGCACTAAATCGAGATTTTTCGTGCATGTCAGATGCACCTGATTTTGCTGTCAGGCACACACATTGCCTATGACAAATGTTGTGTGCACACCCGATGCACTTAGATATTGTTTCTGTGCGCATGTATGGCACATACATGGATTTTGATTTCCGTGCGCACCAGACACACGTAGTATTCATATGCATATTTTGGGATTGATTTCTTATAGAGCAGTACGTTTTTATGATATTTGCTATGTGTTTTCATACTGAGCAGGACAAGTCAGAGGACAGTACCTGAATGTATTTTGCATGCATTGATAGCTATCGAAAGGAATTCCAAAAAGCGAACTATAGTCTCAGTATTTACCTACGTGTCTGATGTGACACGAAACGTCTAAAACAAGGAAACCCTTCTAAATTGTTTGCCAAAACGGCGGAATGTACATTTTGAACAAAAGGTATATATGTATATGGTTATTTTCTTATGATAGACGTCCGTCACTGTGCAGTGTTATGCGCATTTCACAGCGACTTTAAGAGATTTGGCATGCATTTCCTTCAGATATTTACATATATAGATTTGATATTTACGTGTATAGTTTCGAGTTATATCATATTGGTTTTGTATTGGATTTGACATTTGTGTCTTTACCATGACTCCGATAATTGCGAGATGCTTGACGGAGTTTTGATATTGAGTTATATGCTCATTTTTCATGCGCATGCGCTGCGCTACGATTTGTTTTATGTATTTACGATTTCCGAGCCCCGACGACTTGATGGTTTTGCTTAGATTTTTTAGTATTTTGGGGGATTTTTAATTTAAATTCGGGGACCGAATTTCTTTAAGGGGGGAAGATTGTAACGTTTTGAAAATCGTTTCGGTGAAATTTCGGAAAATCGGTAAAATAAGAGGGTTTTCTGTAAAAAATCAAAATACAAATATCTTTATTATAAAATTAAATATACATATTCTGGCTATATAATTGCTAGTATTTGGTATTTATTGAGCCACTGGTGAAATTTCAAATTTTCTGAAAAATTTTCCGAAATTAATTATTTTAATATTATTTTAAGCCGTCACTAATACATTTAATTAGGGAAAATTACAAATTGGAATGAGTTGAAACAAATTTTATGTATCATAACACATCAAACAAAATTTTAACACGTTGTTTTTGAAATGAAATGAAGTTGTTAATCGGTTTTAGAAAATATTGAAGAAAAAGGCTTTTTTTTATGAAATTAGTGTAAGTGGAAGTGGGGCATAACATTTATCTTTGTTTCTCACCCAAACAAAACCCACACCCATCCCCAAAATTTTTGGGCCGAGCCCATGCTGTCCCCCTCCATCTCACACTTCTATTTGGTTTGAAAAGAAAACAAGAGAAGAAAAGGAAATGAAAGGATAAAGAATGTATAAGAATGGGCTTTTGACTTTTATCTTTGACTTTGAAACCAACACCCTCACTCTCTCACCTCCCCCCCTCTAAAGCCGAGCCCACAGCTGGAATTCAGCAGCCCCTCCCCTCTCTTGTCCCCATCTCTTTTCTTCTCCAAAAGTCCACAAAAATTGTCAAAAATCAAAGTAAAATCTCACCAAAATCAAAATCCGACTCCTACCCATTTCTCATTAGCCAAAATTGTATGGATCTTGGTGCAAGGATTTTAAATTGGAGGTCTAGATCTTAAGTTTGATCCATGATTCATGAGGTATAAATCTTGGCCTTATGTTTAAATTGTTGCTAAATACTTTAGTCTAGCTTAATTATAAGTTTAATTGTGGTTTAATGGTGTGTTTGAAAGTTCAAGAGAGTGGATTGTAATCAAATTAGGGTTTGTATTGTTTGATCATGGTTTTAATGGGTAGATTAGCATGTTGATTGAATGCAAAACCCAAATTGGTTACTAGTTGCTATTTGTTAGTCTAAAATTTTTGCCGATTGTGTTAATTAGGTTAACTAGGTTTTGGGAATTTAATTAATCAATTGGTATAAAAAACTAATTAGGGTATCCATGGCATCGTTAACATTTTAAATTTTATTTTAATATTTTAGATCATGCAAATCCAACCTAAATTGTTGTTTATGCTTTTCTTTTTGCTAAAATGGTTGAAATTTGGGTAAAATTGCAAACTAGTTTTTTTGAACGTATATAGTTTGATGAGATTAAATTGTGGTTATGGGTTATATGACTTATTTAAGGTGTTTAATATGTATTATGGCCGCTAGATTTGTTTAAACGTCGAGTTTTGTACTAAAACGGGTAATATTTGCTTGCTAGATTTTCGGAAAAATGGCTTTTAAAGTGAGTTTGGGGTTTTTGTGAATTTTAACCTATTTTATATTATAATTAGTGTTCGTGATTGTGCAAATGAGGGTGTTTGGGTTTTTATCGATGGTTTGACATTTGTACATCGACATCAAGGGTTGGTTTGGCTATTCTTGTATGCGTAGGCGATAGGTTTTGACCTATGCGTGATACGCGTGCCGATTTGATTTTCGTATGCCGTTTCGATTTCGAATTTGGTTTTAATGCGATACGGTGCGTTATGACATATAGGTACCCCTTGTGGACTTCGAGACTACAAGCAAGCGCGTGGCGACGTCGGCACCGGCGAGCGAGGACCAGGTGAGTAGATTTATATCTACGGGGAGAAGTCGGGTGGATGGCGTATAACACCCCCACAGTTCGTGGTGATGTATACAAATACGTATACACACATATATGTTGATTATATATTGTTGAGTTTATTGATGATAAAGATAGATTTTAGGTGTGATTGGATAGGTTTAGTGTTGCGAGACCCTAGAGTAGATGTTGCACCACATTTACACACACACACACATACTTGCATACATTCTTCTTTCATATGTGCTTATATGGGGTTATATTGTTATGTGTTCACATGGGTATGGGACTATGTGTTCACATACTGGTTTTGAGGATAGTATTTGGGATTTGAGTTGAGTCGATAAGATTTGATTGAGACCGTGAGAACGGTGATATGGCAGGATTCATACTTGAGATACGTCCTGATATTATAGCGGATCTGGGAACGACGTTACATATGAATAGTGCTATACATTGAATGGTTGACATGTGATCGTGATATGAGATAAGATAATTAAGATATCTATAATAGGTCGCATTAGGCGATGTATATCTCTTTATGACGATATATGATGATGATATCGGTTTGTATGAGGCTGTAGATCAGCAGTCAGATCATGACTATATTGATGATATTAGTATCGTACAAGACATAGATCAGTACCCAGATTATGATCTTTGATAAGGAGGATGCCAGATGAATAATGTGATATTGACCCGTACCCAGATTTGGGGATGCCGTATAACGGATTTACGTACGAGCTTATATTGATGATTAATCCGCACTCTTGACTTGGGATGTCTGATTATAGATATGATATCGGATATGATATTATTGAGGCAGGATCACCGACTATTTATATACAGGTATGTATATGTATCGACTTAGATGTTAGGCGGTTTCCTTACCTGTAGTTCAGCTTGTTAGTTCAGCCGTATAGTCTAGTGTAGTTGTTAGACTAGATTAGACTCTTACCTATTTCAAAACTCACGGATCGTGGGTATTTTAAAAGACAGGTCAAGGGATTCTACGGAGATTTCAAAAGACGTATCTTTTCTTAAAAACACCGTAACCCTTATTTCCAAAACCCCACGATTTGTGTTATTTCAAATGGCACCATAGTATAACGTATATATATATTAAATGCAGATTAGTTACCGTTGTGTCTAGTATTTAGCTCCCGCTCATTATTGTTGTTCGCCCCGCATCGCATACTTACATTACTATTTCATATTGCATTGTTGATATTATGTTGTTAGGACACCAGCACCATTACCGATGATGCGTATGTACCACGTACACTTATTTGCCGGCTCACACACATCTTCATCGGTAATTGCCATGTCACGTACACCTTAGAAAATATTATTGCTTGACTTAGCTTGTTAGTTTGTAGTTTGACATGATATTATTGTACCGGCCTTATATGCCTGTTTAGACATTGTAGTTATTACTTGTCACTTCATGCATACTGTTATTCATTGGTATGCCGCATTCATAGATTTTCATGCCTATATTCATAGTTTTACATGCTATTGCTGATTTGGATTTGGATTTCATGAGATTTCTTAGATTTGGAGGAAAACCGCAAAAACATAAATAAACTTTTTCTCTCTCTTTTAAATAAAAAGTGCGGTTTTCCCATGATGTATGAGTCGTCCACCATGAGTTTGCAGATGGATTTCGAGACCCGAGTTCGAGGAGTGGATGAATCGTTTCGGGTACATGGTGGACCCGGTGCGGTACCCCGGGATAAGAGGATCGCAGATGATGGCGTTGAGCCTGGCAGGGAAGCACTACCGACCGGTGATTTTACCCGACGTGTCGGATATCCGGAGGATACCGTCGTAGTCTTGAGATGGATGGTAGGGGCCGGTCTGGACTGACGGCGTCCTAGATATTGAGATCGAGACATTGATATTTCGAGATATTGAGGTACTGAGATTTGATGATACAGGCCAGTCCGGATAGCCGGAGCTTGAGATTTTGAGACATTGAGGTTTATGTTTTGTCTCGATGCTAGACACTGTTTATGCTGATTTCATTTATGATACCTCTTTTAAAAAGATACAGAAATCTCACTAATTTATGAAAGCAGTTTTCTCCAGTATATGCTTTCTGTTTCATGCATTCATACATCATCCATATGATACATTGCTACCTGAGGCACTGACACGAGCACTTGGTATTACCGTTGTTTAGAGGTATACCCTAGCCTTTGTTATAGGCTGCTGGTTATATATTTGAGGATATATTATGATTGTATGACTTTGGATTGCGTTGTTCATACGATTTCTGTTCGTAGATGTTTCTATTCACGAGTTGGCAACTCACCCCCGTTGTGCCACAGTTTCTTGCAGGTTTTGCCGTACAGGTTTCATTACGGCTTTACTGGCACTACTTCCATTTTCGGGTGATTTGCTAGTGGGTGGGTTTATTGTATCGTACCCATCAGTATACTTGGTATATATTATTATTCAGTTGTATCTAGAAGTTCCATCAAACAAACATATATTTATTTTTGAGATAGAGACCAGTGATGTTATTCTTTCGACCTTAGAGTCGCGCGTTATATTTCTGTGGATTTCTTGTTGTTTTGAGTTTCCTTTTGAGTTTTGATCCTCGCCCTTGGCGTTGTATATTATATTGCTTGTGTGGTTGTGACCGTCGTTTGACGAAGAGCTAGCTCCCGCTTGGGGATGGTTTTTTTTTATTTTGTATACTATTCATGTTGTATCCTATTTGGGAGCCAGTATTTGCAAAGGAGACTCTGCTGAAATTTTCAGGAAATATTTGATGTTTTTAAAAACGCATAATTCAACTTATGCTATTAAAACTACTTGATTTAAATTGGTTTTCCTTCACTCTACCACTCTTCTTGGTTTGGATTTCTGGGTTTTCGGCTTACTTAGATTACGTACGCCTTGAGACGTTTCGTAGTTTAAGTGCCGGTCATGTTCCGTACTTTCGGGACGTGACAACTATACATATAATGGCCTCTAGGGCATACATATATCTAACAATCTCCCACTTGCACTAAGACCAATTATTGGCGTATCTCATACTCAACATCTCAAAAAGTCTCTCATGCTGCGTCTGTGGAAAGGCCTTGGTGAGTAGATCCGCGGTGTTATTCTTTATATCTACTCTCCGAATCTCGATCTCTTGGCAATCTACTATCTCCTGGATCAAATGATATCGTCTTAGGATGTGTATGGACTTCTGATGGGACCTCGGTTCTTTGGCTAACGCCATAACCCCATTAT
Source organism: Agapanthus africanus (assembly GCA_030015575.1). NCBI lineage: Eukaryota > Viridiplantae > Streptophyta > Magnoliopsida > Asparagales > Amaryllidaceae > Agapanthus > Agapanthus africanus. Next base: position 517,909,594 of record JASDDO010000019.1, on the reverse strand, counting down.
TATCACAATACAATGGTATTGGATCAACAATGGTTAGAACTACTCCGAGTTCCGCGATGAACTTCCTCATCCAGACGGCTTTCCTGGCAGCATCATTTGCAGCAATATACTCAGCTTCCATCGTGGAGTCTGCAACGGTGTCCTGTTTGGAACTTTTCCAACTAACCGCCACTCCATTGAGGGTAAATACAAACCCTGAGATAGATTTGCTGTCATCCTTATCACTTTGGAAGCTGGAATCGGTAAAGGCCGCTATTTGGAGATCACTGATTGATCTAATCTTCGTGTGTATTTGGAAATATTTCACAACCAAAGAAATTTATACCGCAATCAATTGACGGTGTCTATTGTAGTTTCGTCGGTGAATGCGGATAGTCCACTGAGAAAGTGTGATTTGTTCGTTATCGTTTTAGTTGAGTTGAAAATTAAAAGATAAAAGAAAAATGCAAGAAAATTGATTCAAGATTTGTGAGTTTTAATTTCAAGAAACATAAAGAAAATAAAGATCTAGAATCAAGAATCAAGAAATGTCCCAATCACTTTGATTTATCAAGATAATGAAGAATAGCTTGTAGGATTCGATTGAGTTAATAGTTAATGATGAATCTAATAATTCCTAATCTTATCTATTGATAATTTGTAGCTAGATTAATGATTAAGATGAAGATTAGGGATCTATTGAAGAAACTAGGGTTTCTCCTTCTATCCCTTGTCTTTTCATTCATGATCATTCAAATCTAGCCTCTAGCAAAGAAAATCATAAATCGTTTGATCCCTAATTTGCAATGAAATAATCGAGAAGTCATTTCGCTCCAAATTAGGTCATCAACGATTCTTTTTTCTAAGATTCACAAATCTCATAAGAATTAAGACTAGCATTAAGATTTGATCATTATTAGATCTATCAATTCTCTTAAATCCTCCATAAGCGGAGAATTTACTCAAGCATCATGAAAATAAATGAATCAAAGATCAAGAAGTTTCACAACGCAAGAATGTAAAGAAAACAAGAATTTCAATTATCATTTTTATTAAATCGACGACTAATTACACATTCCCTCAATTCGAGGTTACAAGATGTTTCTCTCGATCGCTCTTTTTGAAGAGGTAACTAGATCCGTCGATTTTCGCTCCGCTCGATCTCCGTGAGTCGCGGATCGTCGTGGATCTCTTACTCGGATGATGATTGGCTTCACGGATAAAGGATCGATAGTTGCTTGCTTGATTTGCTTCTCAAAATGATCTTGATTTGGCTTTGAAATTAGATTTGGGCTAGGGTTTTGGATCACAAGTTGTGTCACTCAACTTGTGGAAATTTGGCTTAATATTCAACCACTCAATTAATGAACAACCTTTTCAATGAAGCCCTGGTGCCTTTTTATAGTTTTCCCTTTTAGCTTCCCCTAGAAGCTAAGTCCATCTTCCCTTGGAAGCTTGCTTGTTATGAAGCTTGCATAGGAAACTAGGTAGTTGTAGGAAGTTTCTAGATTAAGGTAGTTAGCTAGCTTGCATGAGAAGACTTGCTGTTGGAGGGAAGTTTCTGTGGATTTCTAGGAACTTTGAAGCGTCTTGAAGAAGTTTTGCCGTTGAGAATAAGCCTCGTGGAGAAAATATAGTCACCGATGAGTCGGATCGGCCGCGGATCCGCGGCGGATCGGCCTAACTCGGCCGCGGATCCGCGACCGTTTTAGGTGATCTCTGCATGAAAATCTCTGGTTTGTTTCATGTTGGCTTTATGGAACTTTCCTGATGTCTGAAATATTTTTATACTTTCTTGTTTACTGCCAGATTTCAAGTCATGGACTTGACGTATTTTATCAGCACTTTTAGCAGTTCCGGCTCTTTTACCTGAATAATTTCCTGCACACAATCTCAAGACAAGTGTTGATATACAAAGATCATGCTGTAGCGTTTTGAAAATCGTTTCGGTGAAATTTCGGAAAATCGGTAAAATAAGGGGGTTTTCTGTAAAAAGTCAAAATGCAAATATCTTATTATAAAAATTAAATATACATATTCTAGCTATGTAATTGCTAGTATTTGGTGTTTATTGAGCCACTGGTGAAATTTCAAATTTTCTGAAAAAAAATTATTTTATTATTATTTTAAGCCGTCACTAATACATTTAATTAGGGAAAATTACAAATTGGTTTGGGTTGATACAAATTTTATAATTCATGACAACTAAAATCTAGTGAGTAATATATTTTTTTTCAATTTTTTTTTTACAAGTTCTAATTAGTTATAATTAAGGGAAATTAAAAGTTAAATAAAATAAGCTAAATCTTGCAATTTTGTAACTTGAGGGGGTTCTTTTTGCATGGAATTCTTTTGTCACTCTCTCACAACTCCCTCACCTCTCTCATGGGCCGAGCCCACTGCAGGAACACCCCTCCTCAATTTGTTTTGAGCTCATTTGGTTGATACAAGGTAATGTGAATATAATATATTAATTTGGGTATTATTATATGAAGTATGGGGTTGTTTTGACTTGGCAAATTCTCTCAACTCACTCTTTTCCTCTCCCCCCACACCTTGGTCGATCCTTCTCTCTCCCCAATCACCAACAACCCCTCTCTTTCCCTATCTCATTATCACCTCAAAAATCATGATAAATTCCTTAAAAAATCCAAATTAAATCCTACAAAATACAAATCTAACCCCTACCCATTATTCCTTGGCTATTCTATTATGGATCTTGATGAAAAGTTAGCATTTTGGAGACATGTTGCATGTGGGATCTCATGATCTTTGAGGTATAATCCTAACCCCATGTTTAATGAGTTGCTAATTACTTCAATTTACCTAGTTTTGATGTATAATTTGAGTTTAATTGATTGGTTGGAAAATCTAGTATGGGTTTATGAAATTCAAGTTAGGGTTTTTATTATGTAATTATGGTTGCAAGTGTAATTTATCATCTTATGAAATGATAAAACTAATCTTGTTGCTATTTATAAACCGCTACTTGTAAAATGTCCAAATTAAGCTTTTTATGCAAACTAGGGTTTTCATGAAATACATATATATGTGAGATTAAAATATGGTTAGGATTTTTATCACATTATTAACATTTTAAGTTAGTGTTTAATAGTTTAGATCATGCTAATCCAAGCTAAATTGTTATTTGTGAATTTTTGCTACAAAATGGTTGAAATTGGTTAAAAATTGCAAACTAGTTTTTGGTTTAATATAATTTAGCAAGATTAAAAATCTAGTAAATGCTTATGTGGCCTAATTAAGATAATTAGTGGGTATTGTGACCACTAGTTTGCTAAATCACCAAGACTTGTAGTAAAACGGTTAACGACCCCCTTTACTAGACTTTTTGCAAATAAACCGATTCGATCAATTTATTAGTTTTGATGATTGCATCCTATTTCATAGATTTTTAGTGAGTTGTAAGACCATGATTGGTACGTTTGGTGTTTTTCTCGATGTTTTGACGTTTGTACATCGACATTGAGGGCTGGTTTGGCTATTCTTGCATGTGTAGGCGATAGGTTTTGACCTATGCATGATACGCGTGCCGATTTGGTTTTCGTATGCCGTTTCGATTTTGAATTGGGTTTTTATGCGATACGATACGTTGTGATATGTAGGTACCCCATGTGGACTTCGAGACGACAAGCAAGCGCATGACGACGTCGGCACCGGCGAGCGAGGACCAGGTGAGTAGATTTATATCTACGGGAAGAAGTCGGGTGGATGGCGTATAGCATCCCCGCAGTTCGTGGTGATGTATACGAATACGTATACACACATATATTTTGGTTATATATATTATTTTGATATGAGACTTGATGATAAAGGTAGATTCTAGGAGTTAATGGATTAGTTTAGTGTTAGTTACGAAACCCTAGAGTAGTTGTTACACCCACACACGCACACACACACATGCATACATATATGTTATTAGCTGTGCGTATATGGGGATATGTGTTTATGTGTTCACCTGGGTATGGGACTAGGTGTTCATATACTGGATTTGCGGATGATACTTGGGATTGAGATGAGTCGATGAGATTTGAGTCGAGGCCGTGAGATCGGTAATATGACAGGGTTCGTATTTGATATACGGCCTGATGTTTTAGCGGGTCCTTTGACGTAGTTTTCACACACGTGCATGCATACTTAGGTGGTATCAGTATTGTACTAGACAGAGATCAGTACCCGGATTTGGACCTTTGATAAATAAGATACTAGATGAATAACGTGATGAACATGATATTGACCCGTACTCAGATTTGGGAATGCCGTACGACGGATTTACGTACGAGTTATATATTGATGATTGATCCGCACTCTTGACTTGGGATGTCTGATTATAGATATGGTATCGGATATGATATTATTGAGGCGGGATCACCGACTAATATATATACAAGTATGTATATTTATCGACTCAGATGTTTGGCGGTTTCCTTACCTGTAGTCTAGTTTGTAGCTTAGCCCTTTAGTTTAGTTAGTTGTTAGATTAGATTCGGTTCCTACCTATTTCAAAGCTTATGAATCGTGCGTATTTTAAAAGACAAGTCAAGGGATTCTACGGATATTTCAAAAAAAGCGTATCTTTTCTTAAAAACACCGTAGCCCCTATTTTCAAAACCCCACGATTCGTGTTATTTCAAAAGGCACCATTGTAGGACTTATATTAGGTTAATGCAGATTAGTTATCGTTGCGTCTAATATTCAGCTCCCGCTCATTATTGTTGTTCGCTCCGCATCACATGCTTATATTATGCTTCATATTCTACTGTTGATATCTTGTGGTTAGGACACCAGCACCATTACCGATGATGCGTATGTACTACGTACACTTACTTGCCGGCTCACACACATCTTCATCGGTAATTGCCATGTCACGTACACCTTAGAAAATATTATTGCTCGACATAGCCTGTTAGCTAATAGTTTAGACATGATATTAGTGTACTTGCCTTATATGTTAGTTTAGACATTGTAGTTATTACCTGCTACTTCATGCATACTGTTATTCATTGTTATGCCGCATTCATGGATTCTCATGCATATATTCACTTTTTACGAGCTATTGAGGTTTTGGATTCGGATTTCCATGAGATTTTCTGGATTTGGGGAAAACCGCAAAACATATACAAACTTCTTCTTTCTCTTTTTAAATGAAAAGCGCGGTTTTTCCCATGATGTATGAGTCGTCCACCATGAGTTTGCTGATGGATTTCGAGACCCGATTCGAGGAGTTGGATGAATCGTTTCGGGTACATGGAGGACCCGGTAAGGTACCCCGGGGCAAGAAGCTCGTGGTGATGACGATAAGCCTGGCAGGGGGAGACTACCTACCGGTGATTTTACCCGACGCGTCGGATATCCGGAGGATACCGTCGTGGTCTTGAGATGGATGGTAGGGGCCGGTCTGGACTGACGGCGCCCTAGATATTGAGATTGAGACATTGAGATTTCGAGATATTGAGGTACTGAGATTTAAGGATACAGGCCAGTCCGGATAGCCGGAGCCTGAGGTTTTGAGACATTGAGATTTATATTTTGTGTCGATGCTAGAAACTGTTGATGCTGATTTTATTTATGATACCTCATTTTAAAAATACAAAGGAAATCTCACTAATTTATGAAAAACAGTTTCTTCATTTACATGTATTCTGTTTTCGTGCATTCATACCTCATTTATATGATATATTGCTCCCTGAGGCACTGACACGGGTACATGAGATCACACTCGGGTTAGATATTACCCTAGCCATTGTTATAGGCTGCATGTTATTCATATATTTGAGGATATATTATGATCATTGACCTAGATTGCGTTATTTATGCGATTTCTGTGCGTAGATGTTTTTCTATTCACGAGTTGGCAACTCACCCCCGTTGTGCCCCAGTTTCTTGTAGGTTTGCCGTACAGGTTTCATTACGGCTTGCGGGCATAGTTTCCTTTGGGTGATTTGCTAGTAGGTGGGTTTACTTGTATCGTACCCCCCATTATATAACTTGTATATTATTACTCTGTTGTATCTAAAAGTTCCATCAACCAAACATGTATTTATTTCAGAGATAGAGACCAGTGATGTTATTCTTTCGACCTTAGAGTCGCGCGTTTTATTTCTGTGGTTTTCTTGTGGTTTTGAGTTTTTGATCCTCGCCGTTGGCGTTGTATATTATTGCTTGTGTGGTTGTGACCGTCGATTGATGAAGAGCTAGCTCCCGCTTGGGGATGCCTTTTATTGATTTCGTATACTATTCATGTTGTATCGCATTTGGGAGCCAGTATTTACAAAGGAGACTCTGCCGAAATTTTCGGGAAATATTGATGTTTTTTTTAAAAACCGCATAACTCGGCTTATGCTATTAAAACTACTTGTTTAAATTGGTTTTCCTTCACTCTACTACTTTTCTTGGTTTACATTTCTGGGTTTTCGGCTTACTTGGATTACGTACGCCTCGAGACGTTTCGTAGTTTAAGTGCCGGTCATGTTCCGTATTTTCGGGACGTGACAAAGTTAGTATCAGAGCGTTAGGTTTTACTTTCGGAGCGTAGGATGACCCTTGGTTGATGGAATAGGTGACTAAAGTAGAGTGACGTACCGTGGGTATGTTCCGCGGCATATTTACGATACGCTACTCCACTTAAGAAGCCTTAGGATATACATTTCTTTGCTCAGTATTATATTCATTCCGATCTAGCCTCATCAGTACCAGTTATGGTTTTGCTGCTACGATTACGGGCAAGGAGAGCTACGGCTAGAGTTGCGGTCAGCACGAGCTCGTCACGAACGAAGACTGACTAGGGCGAAATTCCGGCGACACACGATTGCGGAGATGTGTCTTTTTATTGTGTTTTCACGCCCCGAGCGTTTGATAGATCGCTGTATGAGATTACTTGGACATGCCGATCAGCACTAGAGGATTGAGCCACTGACAGAGGCCAGCCAGATTTTGATGACCGTTGGTGTATTGCTTACTCATGATGATTGAGGCACTGTTCAGCATGCAGACGAGTGAGCCAGTTGTTGCTGCGAGTGACGAGATATCGCCCCGTATGTTGGAGCTATTGCGGGACGAGTTGTACTAATAGATGCTAGAAAGTCGCTAGTCACCCGATGATGAATGACTAGGACAGGTGGTTCGTTCGCCTACCCCGATGCGAGGTCATCAGATAGATTGATTCCAGCTAGAGACGACTTCACGCGGAGACGTTGAGAGTCGACAGAGACGATCGAATGTCAGAAACCTATTATTCCAAGTTTAAAGTAGTCGGAAAGACATGCAGACAATTCTATGGTCCCTCTAGAAGAATGAAACCCTAGCTCGACTTAATGACCGTGTGAAAGCCTTGGAACCTTCGGGTTTGCGGCAGTTCTGCGGCGCCATTAGTGAGGCTTGGGTTTGCCCTTCTACGGCTGGACCATCGATACTGTTAAACTGTACCCAAGATGTTGAGCTCTTGGGGGATTATGAGGTTTTGACGAATCGATCGGATGGTTCGACTTCATTCGGATGCTAGGTGGTGAGATGCATTTCTTGGGAGACTCCAGATACGAGGATAGCCGTTGGAGCTCAGTCCATGCAGCCACGACGAGATGAGTTCGAAGCAGTCGACATTAGAGAAAAGTGGAGTAAGAGGTTCGTACCAGATCTGGATAAGATGGCGTTCCACTCCGCCGACATCAAAGATGCGATACGTATGCCGAGGCATTGTACTTGGATATACCTTCCACAAGGAGTCACGATGAGTATGCAGCCGTTCCGGAACGAGAACAGATCTAGTAAGGGACGATGACTTCCGGACAGTTCCGCAGAGATGAGATTTGGGAGAGATCTCGATAGGACCTTTCTGGGATGAATTACGAGAAGACTTGGACCCAGGAGTGGTCATGTTACGCACACCGGCAGGACAGAGTTCAGGATCGTCGATGAGACATGCTTTGAGTGATCAGGACAGTTGGCCAGAGATTCTTGGAGGATGTGCTTGAGCGGGACTATTCCGCCATACTTGATTTTGCGTATTTTGGGCGAACTATTCGTATGATTGATTTTGATGATTGAGTTTCATGATATTTGGCTTCATGGGCCATGGTCGCACCTGCTGAGTATTTACGATTTTTGCACGGTTGTTGCACTTGATATCGTTTTCATGCCTTGGTTTCTCATGTTTGTGATGTAGGGTTCCTAGGCACTCTCAAGAGGTCTCACAAGGCATCAACCATGCCAATTTTAAACTTTGCGGTGCCGAGAAACCCTAGAGTACGGATCGTTGGCTAGAAATCTAGGCGAAAAGTAAACTAGTTAACACTTAACTAAGAGATACGGAAATACAACCTTTGTAGATCCGGTGCTCCACCTCCACGGCTCCGCAATGAAGTCATCTCCGCTGTCCGAATCAAAATCCGGGCTCTTGCGTCGGCTTCATCGGAGAAGAAGCGGGCTGGGTCATCGACAACGTGCCGAAGATGATCTACGTCGAAGCATCACTAGATCAAGCTCCACCTTCACCAAGCCATGATAACTTGTGAAGGAAACACACTCTACTACTTGGCAAGAGGTAGAGGATGAAGAAATAGGAGTTGGGTTCAATTTAGAATTGGATTTCTCACTCTTTATCATCAATCACCATTGATGACCTCAAGGTTTTCTTCTTGAGTTCAAGGAAGAAGAAGAAGAAAATGATATGATAAGTTGATTAAAAAGGATAAATTATCTCAATACTTATCATAACCTAACTCTAGTTAAGTGTAGAGAATAGACCATGGTTTGCTTAAATGGTTAGGGTTAAGAATGAAGACAAGAAAGGTGACTAAGTCAAAGGTTCATGAATCTTCAACAAACAAACAAACAAAGCCACCATTCTTTCTTTATCTTATCCAAAACAAATAAATAAATAAATAAATAAGATAATCAAAACCCTAATCATTAACTTAACCATGGTTTAATCTTTACACTTAACCAAGTTAACATGTATCATTAAACATGATACAAACAAGTGCACAAAAGTATATCGCATATACAATGCGCACATCCGAGTGAGAAAATCCATCTTAAGTGAACCGATACTAGTTAACGCAAAGTAATATATCAAATATATAATTATGCATTAAATCATTAAATCAACACTTGATTTAACGATCCGGTCATATCGCATATAACCGACTAGTATTCTATGTATCGGCTTATCGAACCAACCCTTGATTCGATAACTAGGTTATATCGCATACAACCTTTCGATACATTCATCGCGAGAATGGAATACGGTATCACATACACGCATTATTCTCGGTCCCGCACATATCTCATATGCGCTCCTATTTCGTTTCGCTTGAGCCAGGAAACCTCTGTGTAGGACTCTAAAGACTCGTCAATACGCCGGCAGCAGGTGATGATCATATCAAGCACCCACAAGCCGCAAGCGGTCTGCTAAACGTAACGGCCACCCGGGTATTGAGCGATCTGAAGATCGACGAGCAAGCCCGCTCACACTCCAGTGAATCCGACCAGTAACACTACCGTACAGTCTGGTCTGATCGTCTGATATGTCGCATATCTCGCCTAGGGGTGGTAAACGTCAGACCCCAATAGCTCGATAAGTCGTGTCGATATGAGGTTTATAACAATTCGAGAAATTACTGGTAACACTTACCAGTAAATCTCAGCAACCCTGGCCAGGGATTTCCTGTTATAGCCAATCGAACACAGCGCAACATCAACCCCCTATACCGGGAGAGACGAATCCCCTCCTATCGCTCATTGTCTCCATGTGACTCGGGACTGTACCCAAAAACCACCGTTTTGCACGCCCTCTTGGACGTGGTAAGATGGAAATCAAAGCACAGTGGGAACCACACAAGACTCTATGACGATCTCGGGTCAACAGACTACTCTGTACCAGTGTCACCAGAGAACTGCCATCTGACGTGAGGTATAATACCATCTGGGAGTTCTCGGCGAGTCCGTCCAGTGTACCCAGTCTCTACTGAGCACCCGTATATCATCTCTGATGTCAAACACCAATGGATATGGGATCATCCATCGCCCATCTGTATGGGTCGAGAAGGTATACGCTAGTCTACTCTGGTATATCGATGCCCCGTCTCGATACACCCACGACTAGGGACTTTGAAGGATGTACTTATAGACTATCTGTCCCTACTAGTATGATCTACATCATAGTCCAGGTAGTCAAGTACACATCCTAAGGGCTTTAGCAACATGTAACAGAGAGACAATCGGTATACACGTTAAGGTAAAGAGCAACCAGATAGCATACTATCATGTCGAGCAAGAAAGTCCTCCCTATACATGTCCCAGCATCCACTACAATATACATCCTATGTATAGTAATGGCCTCTAGGGCATACATATAACTAACAATCTCCCACTTGCACTAGGGCCATCTGTAGCAGTGGTTGCAGTATCTCATACTCAACCATCCCAAAAAAATCTCTCTCTGGGAACAGGCCTTTGTGAGTGGATCCGCTGTGTTGTCCTCTAAGTCTACTCTCCTAACCTCGATCCCTTAGAGATCAAGCATCTCCAAGATCAGGTGACACTGCCTTAGAATATGTCTGGATCACTGATGGGACCGGCGTTCCTCGGCATAAGCCACAACTCCATTGTCACACAATGGGAGGAACATAGTTCATCTCATGAACCAATATACACCCAAACAGCCTCTTTGGTAGCATCTTAAGTAGCAATGTATCCAGCCTTTATCGTCTAGTATGTCACGGTATTTAGCTTGGAACTCTTCCAACATACCATCCCTTTACTGAGGGTATAGACAATGCCTGCGACTGACATTCAGTCGTCTTTATCACCCTGGAACCTTTCCAGTGATTCTCCCCAGAATCATTTGATATCATCTCACTACAACTAGTGAGAATCCTAACATCCAATTAGATCTATCTCATAGATCCAAACTCAGGATTTAGGAGGTATCACTTTGATCCTTTATGGAGAATCATTATGATAAGCGGAGATTGACCGAGCGTAGCATAGGAAACTCCTTCCCTATCAAGAGTATGTCATCCACGTACTCTACGAGGATCGTCACCATACTCCCTACTACCCTTTTTGTTTATACAAGGTTCATCTACCATTTTGATGATGTCAAACTGTTTGACTATTACATCAAAACAGACGTTCCAACTCCGCGATGCCTGCTTTATCATATAAAACATCTTGCACACGTTTCCGCTGCTCCCACTGTCTACGAGGCCCTCTGGCTGTGTACTTATAGACGCACTCTTCTAAAACATCATTTAGAAAAGCAGTCATGGCACCCAACCGCCAGATATCGTAGTTATGGTATGTAGCCGTGGCAAGTGGGATATGGATGGACTTAAGCATAGCTACTGGAAAAGGTTTCATCATTATCCATGCCTGGTCGATGACGAAAACCTTTAACAATTTTAGCTATGAAAGTCTCAACTTTTCCATGTACACCAAGTAATCTTCTCAAGATATACTTGCTCCTGATGGGGATTTAACCCTTCAGATATAGCAACTAAAGTCCATACTTTGTTGGTGTATAAGGATTCCATCTCAGATCGATAAACATCCAGCCATTCTCACAGAGTTTCACTCCTGATGGCCAGCTCGAAACTAGTTGGGTCATCATCTCATGATGCAATCCTCGCTCCCACTGTCATAGAGAAACAAAAGTATCTCTCAGGTGGGTGAAGAACCCTACTAGATCGGCGGAGAGGCTGAGGTTCGTTGGTAACTATCGAATCCCTTGGTTCTTTCAAATCATCAGCTGCAGTTTGTATAGCTGGAACCTTTCCAGTTCTACATTACAGACCTTGCCTTGAGCTTGTCCGGATTTTGCTTTCAGACATAGGCCGGACAACTCCAAATCTTAACTAACTTAAGACATGGGTTCTTCCCATTCCATATCTCATATGGAGTGGTAGGCAACTGATTTGATTCGAACCTATTCAATAGGTATGCAGCTTCTCAAGTGCATAACCCCTAAAAGGAAATAGGTAACTCAGTAATACTCATCATAGAGCACACCATATCATATAGGGTGTGATTTCTCCGCCCCGATATACCATCGTGCTATGGTGTATACAGAGGAGTAATGCTGAGAGAGAATCTCATTCTCCTTTAGAATAGTCCAGGATTTCGGTGCTCAAGTATTCTCCTCCTCGATCACATCAAAGGACATAATACTTATACCCGTATTTTGGTTCTCTACTTCTAACTTATATTCCGTGAATATCTCAAAAGGTTCGGACTTGTGTTTCAACAGGAACATTTGTCTGAATCTTAAGAGATCATCAGAGAACGTAATGAAGTATATGTAGGGTTCCTAGGCACTCTCAAGAGGTCTCACAAGGCATCGAACATGCCAATTTCAAAAATTATGGTGCCGAGAAACCCTAGTGTACGGATCGTTTGCTAGAAAACTAGGCGAAAAAGCTAACTAGTTAACACTTAACTACAAGATACGGAAATACAACCTTTGTAGATCCGGTGCTCCACCTCCATAGCTCCGCAACGAGGTCCTCTCCGCTGTCCAAATCAAATCCGGGCTCAAGCGTCGGCTTCGTCGGAGAATGGGCAAGCTAGGTCGTCGATGTCCATGCCGAAGATGATCTACGTCGAGGCATCGCTAGATCAAGCTCACAACTTCACCAAGTCATGAAACTTGTGAAGTAAACACACTCTACTACTTGGCAAGAGGTAGAGGATGAAGAAATAGGAAGTGGGTAAACTTTAGAATTGGATTTCTCACTCTAATTCTCACTTTGCCATTAATGGAGCAAGCTTTCTTCATGTGAAGAAATGAAGAAGAAGAAGAAGCTAATTATGATAAGATTATTATAAAATAGAAAAATAAAACAATACTTATCATAATCTTTACCTTAGTTAAGTGTAGAGAATTGACTAAGATTGGGTTGATGGTTAGGGTTAAGGATGAGAACAAAAAAGTCATCAAGTCAAAGCTTCATGAAACTTCAACTAAAAACAAAAGTAGCCACCATTCATTTATCTTCCAATTTATTCAAAATGAATTAATAAATTGTAAGATAAATGAATAATTAAAACCCTAATCAACAACTTAACCTCGCTTTAATTCTTTACACTTAACCATAAAGCATGTATCATCAAACATGATACAATCAAGTGCACAAAAGTATATCACATATACAACTTGTGAACTTCAAGTGAGAAAATCCATTTAAAGTGAACCAATACTAGTTAATGCAAAGTAATATATCAAATATATAATTATGCATTAAATCATTAAATCAACACTTGATTCAATGATCCGGTCATGTCGCACACAACCGACTAGTATCCTATGTATCGGGTTATCGAATCAACCTTTGATTCGATAACTAGGGTATATCGCATATAACCTAATCGATACATTCATCGCGAGAATGGAATACGGTATCACATACACGCATTATTCTCGGTCCCGCACATATCTCATATGCGCTCTTATTTCGTTTCGCTTGAGCCAGGAAACCTCTGTGTAGGACTCTAAAGACTCGTCAATACGCCGGCAGCAGGCGATGATCATATCAAACACCCACAAGCCGCAAGCGGTCTGCTAAACGTAACGGCCACCCGGGTATTGAGCGATCTGAAGATCGACGAGCAAGCCCGCTCACACTCCAGTGAATCCAACCAGTAACACTACCGTACAGTCCGGTCTGATCGTCTGATATGTCGCATATCTCGCCTAGGGGTGGTAAACGTCAGACCCCAATAGCTCGATAAGTCGTGTCGATATGAGGTCTATAACAATTCGAGAAACTACTGGTAACACTTACCAGTAAATCTCAGCAACACTGGCCAGGGATTTCCTGTTATAGCCAATCGAACACAGCGCAACATCAACCCCCTATACCGGGAGAGACGAATCCCCTCCTATCGCTCATTGCCTCCATGTGACTCGGGACTGTACCCAAAAACCACCGTTTTGCACGCCCTCTTGGACGTGGTAAGATGGAAATCAAAGCACAGTGGGAACCACACAAGACTCTATGACGATCTCAGGTCAACAGACTACTCTGTACCAGTGTCACCAGAGAACTGCCATCTGACGTGAGGTATAATACCATCTGGGAGTTCTCGGCGAGTCCGTCCAGTGTACCCAGTCTCTACTGAGCACCCGTATATCATCTCTGATGTCAAACACCAATGGATATGGGATCATCCATCGCCCATCTGTATGGGTCGAGAAGGTATACGCTAGTCTACTCTGGTATATCGATGCCCCGTCTCGATACACCCACGACTAGGGACTTTGAAGGATGTACTTATGGACTACCATGTCCCCACTAGTATGATCCGCATCATAGTCCAGGTAGTCAAGTACACATCCTAAGGGCTTTACCAACATGTAACAGAGAGACAAACAGTGTACACGTTAAGGTAAAGATCAACCAGATAGCATACTATCATGTCGAGCAAGAAAGTCCTCCCTATATATGTCCCAGCATCCACTACAATATACATCCAATGTACAGTAATGGCCTCTAGGGCATACATATAACTAACAATCTCCCACTTGCACTAGGGCCATCTGTAGCAGTGGTTGTAGTATCTCATACTCAACCATCCCATAAAAGTCTCTCTCTGGGAACAGGCCTTTGTGAGTGGATCCGCTGTGTTGTCCTCTTAGTCTACTCTCCAAACCTCGATCACCCTGGAGATCAACTATCTCCATGATCAGGCGACACTGTCTTAGAATATGTCTGGATCACTGATGGGACCTGCGTTCCTTGGCATAAGCCACAACTCCATTGTCACACAATGGGAGGAACATAGTTCATCTCATGAACCAATATACACCCAAACAGCCTCTTGGGTAGCATCTTTAGTAGCGATGTATCCTGCCTTTATTGTCTAGTATGCCACGGTATCTAGCTTGGAACTCTTCCAACATACCGTCCCTTTACTGAAGGTAAAGACAATGCCTGCGACTGACATTCAGTCGTCTTTATCACCCTGGAACCCTTCCAGTGATTCTCCCCAGGATCAATTGATACCATCTTACTACAACTAGTGAGAATCCTAACATCCAATTAAATCTATCTCATAGATCCAAAACTCAGGATTTAGGAGGTATCATTTTGATCCTATATGGAAAATCATAGTGATAAGCGGAGATTGATCGAGCGTAGCATAGGAAACTCCTTCCCTATCAAGAGTATGTCATCCACGTACTCTACGAGGATCGTTACCATACTCCCTACTACCATTTTTGTTTATACAAGGTTCATCTACCATATTGATGATGTCAACTTCTTTGACTACTTCATCAAAACAGATGTTCCAACTCCGCGATGCCTGCTTTATCCTATAAAGCATCTTGCACACGTTTCCGCTGCTCCCACTGTCTACGAAGCCCTCTGGCTGTGTACTTATAGACGTTCTCTTCTAAAACATCATTTAGAAAAGATGTCATGACACCCAACCGCCAGATATCGTAGTTATGGTATGTAGCCGTGGCAAGTAGGATCTGGATGGACTTAAGCATAGCTGCTTGAAAAGGCTTCATCATTATCCACGCCTGGTCGATGACGAAAATCTTTAACAAGTCTAGCTTTGAAAGTCTCAACTTTTCGATGTACACCAAGTAATCTTCTCAAGATATACTTGCTCCTGATGGGGATTTAATCTTTCAGATATAGCAACCAAAGTCCATACTTTGTTGGTGTATAAGGATTCCATCTCAGATCACTAAGCATCCAGCCATTCTTATAGAGTCTTACTCCTGATGGCCAGCTCGAAACTAGTTGGGTCATCATCTCATGATGCAATCCTCGCTCCCACTGTCATAGAGAAACCGAAGTATCTCTCAGGTGGGTGAGGAACCCTACTAGATCGGCGGAGAGGCTGAGGTTCATTGGAATCTATTGAATCCTTTGGCTCTTTCAAATCATGTGCTGTAGTTTGTATAGCTGGAACATTTCCAGTTCTACATTACAGACCTTGCCTCGAGCTTGTCCGGATTTTGCTTTTAGACATAGGCCGGTCAACCTCAAATCTTAACTAACTTAAGAAATGGGCTCTTCCTTTTCCATATCACATATGAAGTGGTAGGCAACTGATTTGATTGGAACCCTATTCAATAGGTATGCAACTTCGTAAGTGCATAACTCCCAAAAGGAAAAAGGTAACTCAGTATTACTCATCATAGAGCACACCATATCAAATAGGGTGTATCTGCTCCGCCCCGATATACCATCGTGCTATGGTGTATACGGAGGAGTAATGCTGAGAGAGAATCTCATTCTCCTTTAGAATAGTCCTGGAATTCCGTGCTCAAGTATTCTCCTCCTTGATCTCATCATAGGACATAATACTTATACCCGTATTGGTTCTCTACTTCTAACTTGTATTCTGTGAATATCTCAAAAGATTCTGACTCATGTTTCAACAAGAACATATGACTGAATCTTGAGAGATTATCAGAGAACGTAATGAAGTAAAAAGAACCAGTCCTGGCATGTGTAGACTGGGGACCTACATACATCAACATGTATCATCCCAAGAGTTCAGTAACTCTTTCTCTGTTTCCAGTAAACGGAGTTATGGTCATCTTATCTTTGTGACATGACTGGCGAGTTTCACAAGATGTAAATTCAAACTTATTTAAATATGCATCTATATGTAACTCTAGCCAGTCGGATCGCATTGATATGACCTAGTCTACAATGCCTGAAGAAGGATCCGTTCATTTCTGAACTCTTCCTCTTCTGTGTGTTCCGTATACAAAGAACTGTAGTTTGATTTAGAACATTAATGCTTTTAGACAACGTGCCTGAACCGATCAACTTTTGATATAGGAAATGTTCAAAACATTATCCAACAATACAAAATTTTATCATTTCTTTACTAATAAAGAGAGTGATATGATTTTGTATATCAGGTTCGGTATCTAATAACATTCGTTCAGAATCAATGTATTGATAATACAGGGTGACAGTGACCAACAGACTTGGCTGCAACACTTGCCCCGTTTTCTGCCTCATGAAACTTATCACCCGTTCTCAGTTCTCTACCTTCTGCAGCCCTATGTAACAGATTACATATCTGGGATCCTGATCTGGTATCACATACCCAGGACGTAAAGGACACTGAGAAACAGTTCTCTGTAATGAACACACCCGAAGATGATGCATCAGCATGCACTCTCTTCGTTTAGGCGGCACGGGAATTCTGGTAATCCCCAATTTCCTGCTCTGTCTTATAACAATTATAAGTTGGAGCGGGACCAACGTTCCCCAGCTCAGTATAACAAGCGGGTTCGGTCAATAATCCGTATTATTATCTTGATTAAGGCGTGATATGGTCTCTACCTGGAGAGAGAGAGAAGAAAACACTCAGCGTGCGCTCTTTCAAGAATAGATTGGTTATTATTTTATCTAATCAGGATGGCTCCCACTGCTTTTTATCAAATCTTCCTTCAAACCCTAAAAGGAAAGACTAGCCGGGATTAATTACACACTACAAGTTCGCCAATCTTTCGGCCAGGCCAGTGTCGGTACTTTGAGGGAGGTCCCCCGTGCTTTCGCACGAACCTAATTAATGTAAACCTCGTTTTTCCAGAGGCGTAACCTCGTTAACACCTTTCTAGACACCTACTTGATCGGCTAATTGTAATGTATAAAACTCTCCCAGGAGTAACTCTTACTCGCAGCGGGTATCGGGATCCAACTATCTCATAGAAGGTATGCAATCTCATTGTAAATTTCAACACTTGAAATTCCCGATAATATTTTGCCCCTAGCAGCTATATGACCTTAACATAGTCAACAAATCATAAGTGCTAGTCAAGTTCAACCCGTCATTTCCCGATTGAATTAAACCCACCCGCACGACCCTTAACATAGTCAACAAAGTCGCACGACTACCCTAATCCAATCACATCATATGCTTATGCAGATAAGCACTAATTAGCTACCGCACACTACGCCTTAACATAGTCAACAAACGTAGCACGAATACTAACCAGTACTTATCTGAAATGACGGAGGGCTACGACAGGTTTTTCTGAAAACCTATTGCGTAATGAACTTGATATCGTTGTAGGATCGAATGAATTTTTAAAATGGAGTGCTTTTCAGGCTTTTCTGGTTTTGCTAAAGGAGTCACTCCCGGTGAAGGGATCGTCGGTCCTTTCCTCGTCGAATGAGGTGCGGGATATATCATATATATCGCTGTGCAAAGCAAAAATACTTAAAAGCTATCAAAAGGCAAACCGAGTGTGTAGCATCTGCCAGTTATTGCTAAAGGAGTCACTCCCGGTGAAGGGATCTCGGTCCTTTCCTTATCGAATAAGGTGCTGGATATATCGCATATACCGCTGTGCAAAGCAAGAACTGTAGCTACCTGTTTTATTTTGAAATTCGATTCTACAACATCTTAGGTTTCTTTTAATTCATTAATCACATTAATGAAGTCCCATCATTTAAATACCTAAACATCACAGATAGATATGACGTACACTTATGCCATCCGCATTCGCCTCGATGTCCCCTCGTGCACCGTTAGGTTAGGTAACTAACGACAGAGCAGGGCAGGGCTAGCGCGGGTGTAAAACATAAGTAACGTCTATATAATATATCATATATACTATATACTATATCCATCACAGAGTCACAACACAGATATCGCAGCAGAATAAACATATGAAATATTGGATATACTAGGACGTCCGTGTTTTCAATACGAGCCAGTATAAAACACGGATTCCACGGTCGTAACGAATAGCCAATCCCACACCCCTAGACCCCTACGAGAGCGGCAAGCAACCCTGCCAATTCTAGGGTTAGGAGACCCGGACTCGACTCTCGAGTTGGTCTCCCACTGGACCCCAGAACCCGGTTAATTGTGCTCCCCTCCTTGGGTCTATCCTAATGCGGAAAAGTAAATAATATACAAAAGGTGACAACTTCCGCTACCTGGAAGTGCCCCAAATAAAAGAATATTACATACAAGTTTTTACATGAATGAAAATGAAAAACACTCATCTCACGTAAAAACCCCCGGCTATTCAAACACGACGATCCAATATAACATATCCAGCAACACATAACATCACATGTCATCAACGTAAGTAAATATGCGCATCCCAATTGTCGTTGACATATAGCAACGAAACCGGCGATATCACATATTACACTTACGGTCACAGAAAAGAAAGTGTAAAACTATAACAGTTGGAATCCACAACCACCTCAGACATCGCATGCCTGACCAAATGAATTACTTAGACATCGCATGCCTAACAATTATAAACCCCGCATTTTAGTCTCATTATCGAAAACACTTTTCAATATCGAGTCGGGCAATTCAACAAGATTCCCGACAGTCTGATCGAATACTGGTCGCAAACTTTAGTAGGCGGCCGCACCCCCGATACCGTCGACGAAGTGCACCAAGGCGGAACACCGCTGCCGTGAGCACCCGAACGGATGCTTTCGGCGACGGGGTTCTCCTACAGTCACTTGGTCGGGGCTATGGAGCGAGGCTGTCTATTAAGTTTATCGGCGAGTATCCGCGTACACTACGTGATTGCGACGGACTTTTGATCACATCAAAATTCCGTGGCAACCGATCAATTGAGACTAAACTGCTATGTTTATAACATTCATTCAGTTATCTCATAACTGTTGTGAATTCCAATTATTGTATCCCATTCCGGATAATTAGAAAATGTTAAACTTTCCGATTGAACATTCGAACACCCAAGTTTTCCCGATACAGATCAACACATGAAATAAGTCTAACAACATTCAGTTCGTGCCTCAGTACCAACGGTCCAGCCGTAGAAGGGTCAAGCCAACGCCTCACATGTGGCACGCCGTACTGCCCCAAACCCGAAGGTTCAAAGGGCAGTTCAAGACGGTCACATAATCGAGTTAAGGTTTGTTGTCTTCTAGAGGGTCCATCGCGTTACTTGCACAACTTAGAACGTCGTTAAACTTCGGAAAAATCCAACACTTGGAAATTTCCCGACAGGGGAAAAATTGGGTATTTATATCCGGTCGAACTTTTTAACATATTCTAAAAATTATCCGGAAAGCCACACAGACAAAATTTGATACTCCGATCGAAACACCGAATCCCCAAAACAACTGCAGAAAATTCAACTCTTGAATAATTTTTAAAAATATCCAGAGAACTCAGAAGCTGAAACAATGAATTACTGTGTAAGAAGCTAGGGCTGACGTCATACATCCGCCGCGGAAGCGCCGCATAAGCTAAGTTATGCCGCGTTTCCGCCGCCAAAATCACTGTTCATGAAAAAATATTTCCACCGTAATTCTTAGAATTTCCTGCTGAGTTCTCTGCATATTTTTAATTTGGAAAAATCCACGTTTTCAGAAAAAGTACAGAGAGCAATTTTCCGGGTTAAGTTTTGGTTCGATCGGACTTCAAATTCCGTCTGGACTTCGCCTAAGGCTCTAGCTAGGCTCTGATACCACTGTAGGGTTCCTAGGCACTCTCAAGAGGTCTCACAAGGCATCGAACATGCCAATTTCAAAAATTATGGTGCCGAGAAACCCTAGTGTACGGATCGTTTGCTAGAAAACTAGGCGAAAAAGCTAACTAGTTAACACTTAACTACAAGATACGGAAATACAACCTTTGTAGATCCGGTGCTCCACCTCCATAGCTCCGCAACGAGGTCCTCTCCGCTGTCCAAATCAAATCCGGGCTCAAGCGTCGGCTTCGTCGGAGAATGGGCAAGCTAGGTCGTCGATGTCCATGCCGAAGATGATCTACGTCGAGGCATCGCTAGATCAAGCTCACGACTTCACCAAGTCATGAAACTTGTGAAGTAAACACACTCTACTACTTGGCAAGAGGTAGAGGATGAAGAAATAGGAAGTGGGTAAACTTTAGAATTGGATTTCTCACTCTAATTCTCACTTTGCCATTAATGGAGCAAGCTTTCTTCATGTGAAGAAATGAAGAAGAAGAAGAAGCTAATTATGATAAGATTATTATAAAATAGAAAAATAAAACAATACTTATCATAATCTTTACCTTAGTTAAGTGTAGAGAATTGACTAAGATTGGGTTGATGGTTAGGGTTAAGGATGAGAACAAAAAAGTCATCAAGTCAAAGCTTCATGAAACTTCAACTAAAAACAAAAGTAGCCACCATTCATTTATCTTCCAATTTATTCAAAATGAATTAATAAATTGTAAGATAAATGAATAATTAAAACCCTAATCAACAACTTAACCTCGCTTTAATTCTTTACACTTAACCATAAAGCATGTATCATCAAACATGATACAATCAAGTGCACAAAAGTATATCACATATACAACTTGTGAACTTCAAGTGAGAAAATCCATTTAAAGTGAACCAATACTAGTTAATGCAAAGTAATATATCAAATATATAATTATGCATTAAATCATTAAATCAACACTTGATTCAATGATCCGGTCATGTCGCACACAACCGACTAGTATCCTATGTATCGGGTTATCGAATCAACCTTTGATTCGATAACTAGGGTATATCGCATATAACCTAATCGATACATTCATCGCGAGAATGGAATACGGTATCACATACACGCATTATTCTCGGTCCCGCACATATCTCATATGCGCTCCTATTTCGTTTCGCTTGAGCCAGGAAACCTCTGTGTAGGACTCTAAAGACTCGTCAATACGCCGGCAGCAGGCGATGATCATATCAAACACCCACAAGCCGCAAGCGGTCTGCTAAACGTAACGGCCACCCGGGTATCGAGCGATCTGAAGATCGACGAGCAAGCCCGCTCACACTCCAGTGAATCCAACCAGTAACACTACCGTACAGTCCGGTCTGATCGTCTGATATGTCGCATATCTCGCCTAGGGGTGGTAAACGTCAGACCCCAATAGCTCGATAATTCGTTTCGATATGAGGTCTATAACAATTCGAGAAACTACTGCTAACACTTACCAGTAAATCTCAGCAACCCTGGCCAGGGATTTCCTGTTATAGCCAATCGAACACAGCGCAACATCAACCCCCTATACCGGGAGAGACGAATCCCCTCCTATCGCTCATTGCCTCCATGTGACTCGGGACTGTACCCAAAAACCACCGTTTTGCACGCCCTCTTGGACGTGGTAAGATGGAAATCAAAGCACAGTGGGAACCACACAAGACTCTATGACGATCTCGGGTCAACAGACTACTCTGTACCAGTGTCACCAGAGAACTGCCATCTGACGTGAGGTATAATACCATCTGGGAGTTCTCGGCGAGTCCGTCCAGTGTACCCAGTCTCTACTGAGCACCCGTATATCATCTCTGATGTCAAACACCAATGGATATGGGATCATCCATCGCCCATCTGTATGGGTCGAGAAGGTATACGCTAGTCTACTCTGGTATATCGATGCCCCATCTCGATACACCCACGACTAGGGACTTTGAAGGATGTACTTATGGAATACCATGTCCCCACTAGTATGATCCGCATCATAGTCCAGGTAGTCAAGTACACATCCTAAGGGCTTTACCAACATGTAACAGAGAGACAAACAGTGTACACGTTAAGGTAAAGATCAACCAGATAGCATACTATCATGTCGAGCAAGAAAGTCCTCCCTATATATGTCCCAGCATCCACTACAATATACATCCAATGTACAGTAATGGCCTCTAGGGCATACATATAACTAACAGTATAAAGAACCAGTCCTGGCATGTGTAGACTGGGGACCTACATACATCAACATGTATCATCCCAAGAGTTCACTAACTCTTTCTCTGTTTCCAATAAACGGAGCTATGGTCATCTTATCTTTGTGACATGACTAGCAAGTTTCAAAAGATGTAAATTCAAACTGATTTAAATATGCATCTTTATGTAACTTAGCTAGTCGGGTCGCATTGATATGACCTAGTCTACAATACCTCAAGAAGAATCCGTTCATTTCTGAACTCTTCCTCTTGTGTGTGTTCAGTATACTAAGAACTGTAGTTTGATTTAGAACATCAATGCTTTTAGATAACGTGCCTGAACCGATCAACTTTTGATATAGGAAATGTTCAAAACATTATCCAACAATACAAAATTATATCCTTTCTTTACTAATAAAGAGAGAGATATGATTTTGTATATCAGGTTCGGTATCTAATAACATTCGTTCAGAATCAATGTATTGGTAATACAGGGTGACAGTGACCAACAGACTTGGCTGCAACACTTGCCCCGTTTTCTGTCTCATGAAACTTATCACCCGTTCTCAGTTCTCTACCTTTCTGTAGCCCTATGTAACATATTACATATCTGGGATCCTGATCTGGTATCACATACCCAGGACGTAAAGTATACTGAGAAACAGCTCTTTGTAATGAACACACCCGAAGATGATGCATCATCATGCACTCTCCTCGTTTGGGCGGCACGAGAAATCTGGTATTCCCCAATTTCCTGCTCTGTCTTATAACAATTATAAGTTGGAGCGGGACCAACGTTCCCCAGCTCAGTATAACAAGCGGGTTCGGTCAAAAATCCGTATTATTATCTTGATTAAGGCGTGATATGGTCGCTACCTGGAGAGAGAGAGAAGAAAACACTCAGCGTGCGCTCTTGCAAGAATAGATTGGTTATTGTTTTATCTAATCAGGATGGCTCCCACTGCTTTTTATCAAATCTTCCTTCAAACCCTAAAAGGAAAGACTAGCCGGGATTAATTACATACTACAAGTTCGCCAATCTTTCAGCCAGGCCAGTGTCGGTACTTTGAGGGAGGTCCCCCGTGCTTTCGCACGAACCTAATTACAGTAAACCTCGTTTTCCCAGAGGCGTAACCTCGTTAACACCTTTCTAGACACCTACTTGATCGGCTAATTGTAATGTATAAAACTCTCCCAGGAGTAACTCTTACTCGCAGCGGGTATCGGGATCCAACTATCTCATAGAAGGTATGCAATCTCATTGCAAATCTCAACACTTGAAATTCCCGATATATTTTGCCCCTAGCATCCTATGACCTTGACAGAGGTCAACAAACCATAGGCTGCTAGTCAAGTTCAACCCGTCATTTCCTGATTGAAGTAAACCCACCCGCACGACCCTTGACAGAGGTCAACAAGGTCGCACGACTACCCTAAATCAATCACATCATATGCTTATGCAGATAAGCACTAATCAGCTACCGCACACTACGCCTTGACAGAGGTCAACAAACGCAGCACGAATACTAACCAGTACATATCTGAAATGACGGAGGGCTACGACAGGTTTTTCTGAAAACCTATTGCGTAATGAACTTGATATCGTTGTAGAATCAAATAATTTTTGAAATGGAGTGCTTTTGAGGCTTTTCTAGTTTTGCTAAAGGAGTCACTCCCGGTGAAGGGATCGTCGGTCCTTTCCTCGTCGAATGAGGTGCGGGATATATCATATATATCGCTGTGCAAAGCAAAACACTTAAAAGCAATCAAAAGACAAACCGAGTGTGTAGCATCTGCCAGTTATTGCTAAAGTAGTCACTCCCGGTGAAGGGATCTCGGTCCTTTCCTTATCGAATAAGGTGCAGGATATATCGCATATACCGCTGTGCAAAGCAAGAACTGTAGCTACCTGTTTTATTTTGAAATTCGATTCTACAACATCTTAGGTTTCTTTTATTTCATTAATCATATTAATGAAGTCCCATCATTTAAGTACCTAAACATCACAGATAAATACGACATACACTTATGCCATCCGCATTCGCCTCGATGTCCTCTCGTGCACCGTTAGGTTAGGTAACTAACGACAGAGCGGGGCAGGGCTAGCGCGGGTGTAAAACATAAGTAACATCTATATAATACATCATATATACTATATACTGTATCTATCACAGAACATCACATGATCACATCACAGATATCGCAGCAGAAGAATCATATGAAATATTGGATATACTAGGACGTCCGTGTTTTCAATACGAGCCAGTATAAAACACGGATTCCACGGTCGCGATGAATAGCCAAACCCACACCCCTAGACCCCTACGAGAGCGGCAAGCAACC
Organism: Agapanthus africanus; assembly: GCA_030015575.1. Lineage (NCBI taxonomy): Eukaryota > Viridiplantae > Streptophyta > Magnoliopsida > Asparagales > Amaryllidaceae > Agapanthus > Agapanthus africanus. The sequence goes on along the minus strand of JASDDO010000019.1, from coordinate 517,884,591 downwards.
CTACCAATTCTAGAGTTAGGAGACCCGGACTCGACTCCTCGAGTTGGTCTCCCACTGGACTCCAGAACCCGGTTACTTGTGCCCTCCTCCTTGGGTCTATCCTAGTGCGGAAAAGTAAATAATATACAAAGGGTGACAACTTTCGCAACCTGGAAGTGCCCCAATAAAAGAATATTACATACAAGTTTATACATGAATGAAAATGAAAAACACTCATCTCACATAAAAACCCCCGGCTATTCAAACACGACGATCCAATATAACATATCCAGCAACACATAACATCACATGTCATCAACGTAAGTAAATATGCGCATCCCAATTGTCGTTGACATATAGCAACGAAACCGGCGATATCACATATTACACTTACGGTCACAGAAAAGAAAGTGTAAAACTACAACAGTTGGAATCCGCAACCACCTCAGACATCGCATGCCTGACCAAATGAATTACTTAGACATCGCATGCCTAACAATTATAAACCCCGCATTTTAGTCTCATTATCGAAAACACTTTTCAATGTCAAGTCGGGCAATTCAACAAGATTCCCGAAAAACTGATCGAATGCTCGTCGCAAACTTTAGTTGGCGGCCGCACCCCTGATACCGTCGACGAAGTGCACCAAGGCGGAACACCGCTACCGCGAGCACCCGAACGGATGCTTTCGGCGACGGGGTTCTCCTACAGTCACTTGGTCGGGGCTATGGAGTGAGGCTGTCTATTAAGTTTACCCGGCGAGTATCCGCGTACGCTACGTGATTGCGACGGACTTTTGATTACATCAAAATTCCGTGGCAACCGATCAAGTGAGACTAAATTGCTATGTTTATAACATTCATTTAGTTATCTCATAACTCTTTGTGAATTCCAATTATTGTATCCCATTCCGGATAAATAGAAAATGTCAAACTTTCCGATCGAACAATCGAACACCCAAGTTTTCCCAATATAGATCAACACATGAAACATAAGTCTAACAACATTCAGTTCGTGCCTCAGTACCAACGGTCCAGCCGTAGAAGGGTCAAGCCAACGCCTCACATGTGGCATGCCGTACTGCCCCAAACCCGAAGGTTCAAAGGGCAGTTCAAGACGGTCACATAATCGAGTTAAGGTTTGTTGTCTTCTAGAGGGTCCATCGCGTTACTTGCACTACTTAGAACGTCGTTAAACTACGGAAAAATCCAACACTTGGAAATTTCCCGACAGGGGAAAAATTGGGTATTTATATCCGGTCGAACTTTTTAACATATTCAAGAATTTATCCGGAAAGCCACATAGACAAAATTTGATACCCCGATCGAAACACCGAATCCCCAAAGCAACCCCAGAAAATTCAACTCTTGAATAAATATTAAAAATTCCCAGAAAATCCAGCATTATCAATTAGGAGTTACTTTGTAAAAGATATTAAATAAGGTATCCGTACGGCCGCGGAACCGCCGCACGAGCCATGCTCGTGCCGCGGATCCGCGGCAGTTCAATGGACTTAGGAAGTCGAATTTCACAGGAACTCTTAAAATCACCTGCTGAATTTTCTGCATATTTTTAATGTTGAAAAATCCACAATTTTCAAAAAAGGACAGAGAGCAAGTTTGGTTTGGGGTTTCAGGTTCGTTCGGACTTCAAATTCCGTCTGGACTTCGCCTAAGGCTCTAGCTAGGCTCTGATACCACTGTAGGGTTCCTAGGCACTCTCAAGAGGTCTCACAAGGCATCAACCATGTCAATTTCAAACTTTGCGGTGCCGAGAAACCCTAGAGTACGGATCGTTGGCTAGAAATCTAGGCGAAAAGTAAACTAGTTAACACTTAACTAAGAGATACGGAAATACAACCTTTGTAGATCCGGTGCTCCACCTCCACGGCTCCGCAATGAAGTCATCTCCGCTGTCCGAATCAAAATCCGGGCTCTTGCGTCGGCTTCATCGGAGAAGAAGCGGGCTGGGTCATCGACAACGTGCCGAAGATGATCTACGTCGAAGCATCACTAGATCAAGCTCCACCTTCACCAAGCCATGATAACTTGTGAAGGAAACACACTCTACTACTTGGCAAGAGGTAGAGGATGAAGAAATAGGAGTTGGGTTCAATTTAGAATTGGATTTCTCACTCTTTATCATCAATCACCATTGATGACCTCAAGGTTTTCTTCTTGAGTTCAAGGAAGAAGAAGAAGAAAATGATATGATAAGTTGATTAAATAGGATAAATTATCTCAATACTTATCATAACCTAACTCTAGTTAAGTGTAGAGAATAGACCATGGTTTGCTTAAATGGTTAGGGTTAAGAATGAAGACAAGAAAGGTGACTAAGTCAAAGGTTCATGAATCTTCAACAAACAAACAAACAAAGCCACCATTCTTTCTTTATCTTATCCAAAACAAATAAATAAATAAATAAATAAGATAATCAAAACCCTAATCATTAACTTAACCATGGTTTAATCTTTACACTTAACCAAGTTAACATGTATCATCAAACATGATACAAACAAGTGCACAAAAGTATATCGCATATACAATGCGCACATCCGAGTGAGAAAATCCATCTTAAGTGAACCGATACTAGTTAACGCAAAGTAATATATCAAATATATAATTATGCATTAAATCATTAAATCAACACTTGATTTAACGATCCGGTCATATCGCATATAACCGACTAGTATTCTATGTATCGGCTTATTGAACCAACCCTTGATTCGATAACTAGGTTATATCGCATACAACCTTTCGATACATTCATCGCGAGAATGGAATACGGTATCACATACACGCATTATTCTCGGTCCCGCACATATCTCATATGCGCTCCTATTTCGTTTCGCTTGAGCCAGGAAACCTCTATGTAGGACTCTAAAGACTCGTCAATACGCCGGCAGCAGGTGATGATCATATCAAGCACCCACAAGCCGCAAGCGGTCTGCTAAACGTAACGGCCACCCGGGTATTGAGCGATCTGAAGATCGACGAGCAAGCCCGCTCACACTCTAGTGAATCCGACCAGTAACACTACCGTACAGTCCGGTCTGATCGTCTGATATGTCGCATATCTCGCCTAGGGGTGGTAAACGTCAGACCCCAATAGCTCGATAAGTCGTGTCGATATGAGGTTTATAACAATTCGAGAAACTACAGGTAACACTTACCAGTAAATCTCAGCAACCCTGGCCAGGGATTTCCTGTTATAGCCAATCGAACACAGCGCAACATCAACCCCCTATACCGGGAGAGACGAATCCCCTCCTATCGCTCATTGCCTCCATGTGACTCGGGACTGTACCCAAAAACCACCGTTTTGCACGCCCTCTTGGACGTGGTAAGATGGAAATCAAAGCACAGTGGGAACCACACAAGACTCTATGACGATCTCGGGTCAACAGACTACTCTGTACCAGTGTCACCAGAGAACTGCCATCTGACATGAGGTATAATACCATCTGGGAGTTCTCGGCGAGTCCGTCCAGTGTACCCAGTCTCTACTGAGCACCCGTATATCATCTCTGATGTCAAACACCAATGGATATGGGATCATCCATCGCCCATCTGTATGGGTCGAGAAGGTATACGCTAGTCTACTCTGGTATATCGATGCCCCGTCTCGATACACCCACGACTAGGGACTTTGAAGGATGTACTTATAGACTATCTGTCCCCACTAGTATGATCTACATCATAGTCCAGGTAGTCAAGTACACATCCTAAGGGCTTTACCAACATGTAACAGAGAGACAATCAGTATACACGTTAAGGTAAAGAGCAACCAGATAGCATACTATCATGTCGAGCAAGAAAGTCCTCCCTATACATGTCCCAGCATCCACTACAATATACATCCTATGTATAGTAATGGCCTCTAGGGCATACATATAACTAACATGTGATTATATGGATTTCATACAGGGGAGTTTATTTTGTGCGTATATACGTACACGATTTGGTTTTTGCACTCGGTATAGTTCATATATGCTTGCAGTGCAGTGTTACGTATGTTGTGCATTTAGATGCACTGGACTTCGATTTCGATGGTGATGTTCGATATTTGTTTTGTGCACCTTGTGCACCTGATTGGATTTTGCGTATATTCGGCACTTGATATTGGATTTCATGATTTTGTGCACGATGGATGCACCTGATTTGGATTTTCGCGCATGTTGGGCGCATGTTTTGAAGTGTGATTTTGGTGCACACCAGATGCACTAAATCGAGATTTTTCGTGCATGTCAGATGCACCTGATTTTGCTGTCAGGCACACATGTTGCCTATGACAGATGTTTCGTGCACACCCGATGCACTTAGATGTTGTTTCTGTGCATATGTATGGCACATATTTGGATTTTGATTTCCGTGCGCACCAGACGTACGTAGTATTCATACGCGTATTTTGGAATTGATTTTTCTTATAGAGCAGTACGTTTTTATGATATTGCTATGTGTTTTCGTACTGAGCAGGACTAGTCAGAGGACAGTATCTGAATATATTTTGCATGCATTGACAGTTATTGAAGGGATTTCCAAAAAAGCGAGCTATAGCCTCAGCATTTACCTACGTGTCTGATATGACACGAAATGTTTAAAACAAGGAGACCCTTCTAAATTGTTTCCAAAACGGCGGAACGTACATTTCAAACAAAGGTATATATGTATATAGTTATTTTCTTATGATAGACGTCCGCCACTGTGCAGTGTTATACGCGTTGCACAGCGACTTAAAGAGATTTGGCATGCATTTCCTTCAGATACTTACATATATAGATTCGATATTTTCATGTATAGTTTCGAGTTATATCATATTGGTTTTGCTTTGGATTTAGCATTGATGTCTTCCCCATGACTCCGATGATTGCGGGATGCTTGACGGAGTTTTGATTTGAGTTATATGCTCATTTTTCATGCGCATGCGCTGCGCTACGATTTGTTTTATGTATTTACAATTTCGGAGCCCCGATGACTTGATTGTTTTGGTTTAGATGTTTTAGTATTTGGGGGGAGTTTTACTTTAAATTCGGGGACCGAATTTTTTTAAGGGGGGAAGATTGTAGCGTTTTGAAAATCGTTTCGGTGAAATTTCGGAAAATCGGTAAAATAAGGGGGTTTTCTGTAAAAAGTCAAAATGCAAATATCTTATTATAAAAATTAAATATACATATTCTAGTTATGTAATTGCTAGTATTTGGTGTTTATTGAGCCACTGGTGAAATTTCAAATTTTCTGAAAAAAAATTATTTTATTATTATTTTAAGCCGTCACTAATACATTTAATTAAGGAAAATTACAAATTGGTTTGGGTTGATAAAAATTTTATAATTCATGACAACTAAAATCTAGTGAGTAATATATTTTTTTCCATTTTTTTTACAAGTTCTAATTAGTTATAATTAAGGGAAATTAAAAGTTAAATAAAATAAGCTAAATCTTGCAATTTTGTAACTTGAGGGGGTTCTTTTTGCATGGAATTCTTTTGTCACTCTCTCACAACTCCCTCACCCCTCTCATGGGCCGAGCCCACTGCAGGAACACCCCCCCCCTCAATTTGTTTTGAGCTCATTTGGTTGATACAAGGTAATGTGAATATAATATATTAATTTGGGTATTATTATATGAAGTATGGGGTTGTTTTGACTTGGCAAATTCTTTCAACTCACTCTTTTCCTCTCCCCCCACACCTTGGCCGAGCCTTCCCTCTCCCCAATCACCAACAGCCCCTCTCTTTCCCTATCTCATTATCACCTCAAAAATCATGATAAATTCCTAAAAAAATCCAAATTAAATCCCACAAAATACAAATCTAACCCCTACCCATTATTCCTTAGCTATTCTATTATGGATCTTGATGAAAAGTTAGCGTTTTGGAGACATGTTGCATGTGGGATCTCATGATCTTTGAGGTATAATCCTAACCCCATGTTTAATGAGTTGCTAATTACTTCAATTTACCTAGTTTTGATGTATAATTTGAGTTTAATTGAATGGTTCGAAAATCTAGTATGGGTTTATGAAATTCAAGTTAGGGTTTTTATTATATAATTATGGTTGCAAGTGTAATTTATCATCTTATGAAATGATAAAACTAATCTTGTTGCTATTTATAAACCGCTACTTGTAAAATGTCCAAATTAAGCTTTTTATGCAAACTAGGGTTTTCATGAAATACATATATATGTGAGATTAAAATATGGTTAGGATTTTTATCACATTATTAACATTATAAGTTATTGTTTAATAGTTTAGATCATGTTAATCCAAGCTAAATTGTTATTTGTGAATTTTTGCTACAAAATGGTTGAAATTGGATAAAAATTGCAAACTAGTTTTTGGTTTAATGTAATTTAGCAAGATTAAAAATCTAGTAAATACTTATGTGGCCTAATTAAGATAATTAGTGGGTATTGTGACCACTAGTTTGCTAAATCACCAAGACTTGTAGTAAAACGGTTAACGACCCCCTTTACTAGACTTTTTGGAAATAAACCGATTCGATCAATTTATTAGTTTTGATGATTGCATCCTATTTCATAGATTTTTAGTGAGTTGTAAGACCATGATTGGTACGTTTGGTGTTTTTCTCGATGTTTTGACGTTTGTACATCGACATCGAGGGCTGGTTTGGCTATTCTTGCATGTGTAGGCGATAGGTTTTGACCTATGCATGATACGCGTGCCGATTTGGTTTTCGTATGCCGTTTCGATTTTGAATTGGGTTTTTATGCGATACGATACGTTGTGATATGTAGGTACCCCATGTGGACTTCGAGACGACAAGCAAGCGCATGGCGACGTCGGCACCGGCGAGCGAGGACCAGGTGAGTAGATTTATATCTACGGGGAGAAGTCGGGTGGATGGCGTATAGCACCCCCGCAGTTCGTGGTGATGTATACGAATACGTATACACACATATATTTTGATTATATATATTATGTTGATATGAGACTTGATGATAAAGGTAGATTCTAGGTGTTAATGGATTAGTTTAGTGTTAGTTGCGAAACCCTAGAGTAGTTGTTACGCCCACACACGCATACACACACATCCATACATATATGTTATTAGCTGTGCGTATATGGGGATATGTGTTTATGTGTTCACCTGGGTATGGGACTAGGTGTTCATATACTGGATTTGCGGATGATACTTGGGATTGAGATGAGTCGATGAGATTTGAGTCGAGGCCGTGAGATCGGTGATATGACAGGGTTCGTATTTGATATACCACCTGATGTTTTAGCGGGTCCTTTGACGTAGTTTTCACACACGTGCATGCATACTTAGGTGGTATCAGTATTGTACTAGACAGAGATCAGTACCCGGATTAGGACCTTTGATAAAGAAGATACCAGATGAATAACGTGATGAACATGATATTGACCCGTACTCAGATTTGGGAATGCCGTACGACGGATTTACGTACAAGTTATATATTGATGATTGATCCGCACTCTTGACTTGGGATGTCTGATTATAGATATGGTATCGGATATAATATTATTGAGGCGGGATCACCGACTAATATATATACAGGTATGTATATGTATCGACTCAGATGTTTGGCGGTTTCCTTACCTGTAGTCTAGTTTGTAGCTTAGCCCTTTAGTTTAGTTAGTTGTTAGATTAGATTCGGTTCCTACCTATTTCAAAGCTTACGAATCGTGCGTATTTTAAAAGACAAGTCAAGGGATTCTACGGATATTTCAAAAAAAGCGTATCTTTTCTTAAAAACACCGTAGCCCCTATTTTCAAAACCCCACGATTCGTGTTATTTCAAAAGGCACCATTGTAGGCTTATATTAGGTTAATGCAGATTAGTTATCGTTGCGTCTAGTATTCAGCTCCCGCTCATTATTGTTGTTCGCTCCGCATCACATGCTTATATTATGCTTCATATTCTACTGTTGATATCTTGTGGTTAGGACACCAGCACCATTACCGATGATGCGTATGTACTACGTACACTTACTTGCCGGCTCACACACATCTTCATCGGTAATTGCCATGTCACGTACACCTTAGAAAATATTATTGCTCGACATAGCCTGTTAGCTAATAGTTTAGACATGATATTAGTGTACTTTCCTTATATGTTAGTTTAGAAATTGTAGTTATTACCTGCTACTTCATGCATACTGTTATTCATTGTTATGCCGCATTCATGGATTCTCATGCATATATTCACTTTTTACGTGCTATTGAGGTTTTGGATTCGGATTTCCATGAGATTTTCTGGATTTGGGGAAAACCGCAAAACATATACAAACTTCTTCTTTCTCTTTTTAACTGAAAAGCACGGTTTTTCCCATGATGTATGAGTCGTCCACCATGAGCTTGCTGATGGATTTCGAGACCCGATTCGAGAAGTTGGATGAACCGTTTCGGGTACATGGTGGACCCGGTAAGGTACCCCGGGGCAAGAAGCTCGTGGTGATGACGATGAGCCTGGCAGGGGGAGACTACCTACCGGTGATTTTACCCGACGCGTCGGATATCCGGAGGATACCGTCGTGGTCTTGAGATGGATGGTAGGGGCCGGTCTGGACTGACGGCGCCCTAGATATTAAGATTGAGACATTGAGATTTTGAGATATTGAGGTACTGAGATTTGAGGATACAGGCCAGTCCGGATAGCCGGAGCCTGAGGTTTTGAGACATTGAGATTTATGCTTTGTGTCGATGCTAGACACTGTTGATGCTGATTTCATTTATGATACCTCATTTTAAAAATACAAAGGAAATCTCACTAATTTATGAAAACAGTTTCTTCATTTACATGTATTCTGTTTTCATGCATTCATACCTCATTCATATGATATATTGCTACCTGAGGCACTGACACGGGCACATGAGATCACACTCGGGTTAGATATTACCCTAGCCATTGTTATAGGCTGCATGTTATTCATATAATTGAGGATATATTATGATCATTGACCAAGCTTGCGTTATTTATGCGATTTCTGTGCGTAGATGTTTTTCTATTCACGAGTTGGCAACTCACCCCCGTTGTGCCCCAGTTTCTTGCAGGTTTGCCGTACAGGTTTCATTACGGCTTGCGGGCATAGTTTCCTTCGGGTGATTTACTAGTAGGTGGGTTTACTTGTATCGTACCCCCCATTATATAACTTGTATATTATTACTCTGTTGTATCTAGAAGTTCCATCAACCAAACATATATTTATTTCAGAGATAGAGACCAGTGATGTTATTTTTCGACCTTAGAGTCGCGCGTTTTATTTCTGTGGTTTTCTTGTGGTTTTGAGTTTTCGATCCTCGCCGTTGGCGTTGTATATTATTGCTTGTGTGGTTGTGACCGTCGATTGACGAAGAGCTAGCTCCCGCTTGGGGATGCCTTTTATTGATTTCATATACTATTCATGTTGTATCCCGTTTGGGAGCCAGTATTTACAAAGGAGACTCTGCCGAAATTTTCGGGAAATATTGATATTTTTTTTAAAACCGCATAACTCGGCTTATGCAATTAAAACTACTTGTTTAACTTGGTTTTCCTTCACTCTACTACTTTTCTTGGTTTGCATTTCTGGGTTTTCGGCTTACTTGGATTACGTACGCCTTGAGACGTTTCGTAGTTTAAGTGCCGGTCATGTTCCGTACTTTCGGGACGTAACACATGCGTATAGTAATAAACATACAATTTCCCTCATAATGCCGGTTAGAATGTATAACACATGTTATTTGGTATTTTGCAGACAAATTGCTAATATGTGTTATATTTATACCAAACACCTTTAGATGATTACAAAGAGTAGGGAAATTGATGTGTTAAAAATACAATATTTTTGACTGATCAAATTCCCCCAAACTTAATTTTGGTCGTCTCGAGCAAACTTGTTTTATTTAAGAGAAGGAGAAAATATAAGAAAAAGAAAAACTAACTAGCACACTTTCGTAGGCAACACGATTGCACTGAGCACGTACGACAAGCCTTTAAAACTCTAGGTGTCCCTAGGAGGAGTGTTGTCTCCTAAGGGTTTTTAGCGGATTGCACCCACAAAATCCAATAATAAAAGGAAGACCGTGAAAGTTACATATAAAGATAAGAATTATAAAAGAAAGACTTTGAAAATTAGAGTTTCCAACTACACTAGCTTTTCAGTTGTCATGAGCCATATCTTAATAGTCATGAAAAGATGTTAGAAATCACATCATCCCTCAATAAAACATCGTCTTTATTCTTCATTCCTATCATTCTTCCAAACACCGATCATATACCCCTACGTATGTGTACAAGACATCCCTATACTCGGAGAATTCAATTCAAGCTATCATACTCTTGTCCATCTACCTCAGTATTTTTTAATTGATGAATATTTAGATGAGATTGCTCACACATTTTTCATGCGACCGTTAATACTTCTTGAGGTACTAACCGACCGATTACTCATGTGCTCGCTTATTAGACATATTAGTATCTTTCCTCGTCTTGCAACACCTAAGGCTTAGCAGTGACTCCCAAACCAGTTGGTCTAAGGCACTAGGTGATGAAGCACCCTCGCTATATTTTTTTTATGTTGCCTTGGTGATAACAAAACCAGTGTTCATTTTTCTACACCATTTTATCTTTTTATGCTTCATTTATTATATCCTTCATGCTTTGGCTTTTAGACAAGAGCATTTCAAGGTATCCTCTACTATCCTGAGTTTCAAGACGTGTTTAAGTGCGTATAGTAGGGTATCAACATTCAAATGTTTGGCTTACAGAATAGGAACTATTTTCAGACTTATTTTTATCCTCAGATTAGTGACTTCTTTCATCTTACTAACCCTTAGGACAACGGCTCATAACTACTTATTACTAGTTCGTTTAAGAAAACTTCTAACTTTCTTGGTTTTCTTAAATTTTTCTAATCTTTTGGATTTAATTTTTCACTATCTAATCTTTTATTATCTTATTTATGTACAAAAAAAATTCATTTTTTTTATATGTTTTGTGCTTATGCAAAGTATGAGCAGAGCGATGCGTAAATAAGCACAAACCTCCCCCAAACTTGTTTAGAACAGTGTCCTCACTGTTGCCTTCTGCTAAATCTCAAAAAAACTGTAAGCTTGGGAGGAAATTTATTAACGGGGGCAAGAATAAGATCGTGAAAATCCTCCCCCAAACTGTCACGACCCGTAGGGTACGGAACATGACTGGCACTTAAGTTACGAAACGTCACAAGACGTCCGTAAAATAAGTAAGCCAAAGCCCAGAAATCAAAACCAAAAACCAGAAGAGGGAAGGAAAACCAATCAATTGAAAGCGAGTTTATCAAATAAGTCATATCAAGCCTTTTTAAAAACAATATCAATTTTTCCGAAAATTTCGGCAGAGTCTCCTTTGTAAATACTGGCCCCCAAAATGGGTACAACAAGAATATATATGAATACAACAAATATGGCATCCCCAAGCGGAAGCTAGCTCTTCGCCACAAGGCGGTCACAAATCCCATGCAATGTAAATCAGCAATGTGCATAAATAAACATAAGAAGCACAAGTAAAACAGCATGTCGACTCAAGTGAGCTCGACCCCAAAATACAGCATAAAAAGCCCACAAATATCACAGTCTCGTCTCTAGGTCAATATACAACAATACCGGAAGATACAGTAGATGGAGTACTCTAGATACAAAGAATATATAAGGTGGTACAAAATAATAATACAACCTACCTACGAGCAAAAGCCTCGAGTCCAGGCAAAAGAGGCAAAAGTAGCAAGTGCGCCCGCCGCTACTGTACTGACGGAGCGGACCTGCAAAAGACTGTGGCACAACGGGGGTGAGTTGCCAACTCGTGAGTAATAAATAACATCTATATAGGCTATCGCAAGTATGCACACAAGCATCCTAGCATCTATAATGCAGGTATGGCAGGATATACTAGCAGGTATGTATGCAACATGAAGGTACTAGCAGGTATGAATGCAACATGAAGGTACTAGCAGGTATGAATGCAATATGAATCAACTCGTGATCTGAATATATAGGTACAAGAAGTCATATTCTTTTTCTTTTAGGAATCTCTTTTCTTTTAAAATATCAGCACAATACCAAAAGAATCAACAAGAATCCGTGTCCAGTATCGACACCTCAAAACTGTCTCAATCTCATGTATCCATATCATAGTATCTCTGGCCTCAGCCGTCCGGCTGACCCATCTCAAATGTCAATATCTCATCATCTCGCGGCCACGGTCGGTATCCTCTGGATATCCGCCGTGCCAAAAAGTCACCGGTAGGTAGTCTATCCTCTGCCAGGCTCAACGTCAGCAACACGACCTTCTTTCCCCGGGGTACCTTACCAGGCCCACCATGTACCCGAGACGGTTCATCCAACTTCTTGAAATGGGTCTTGAAAACCACAGCAAACTCATGGTGGACGACACTTACATCAGTAGAAAACCGCAATTTACATATTTTAAAAAGGTAATAAGTTTTAGAAATTTTTCGGCTTTCCCCCGAAATCCAGAAATATCATAAATCTCAAGAAATCCTCATAAGTGCATATGGTATCAATAATCAAGTTGCGATGTATGATTAATAGACTAGGCATGAACAAATAATATGATGAGGTACATGCACATGAATAACAATCCTACGATTTCATTTTAAGGATTTAAAGGCAATAGCACAGGTTTAAGCATCAATTATAGTAAAAGGTTTCAAATTATAGGTTATCTAGTGTGGTGGCATGACAATTACCAGGACGTGTGTGTACGCATGAATAGTGCCCGTACTGCATATAAAAACCCTGACAATGGTGCAGGTGTATTATAGAATGGGTTCGCATATGTATGTCAAATAAAGCATGGATGTAGTTACTAATATTACTAGAAATCTTTAACTACTTAAACTATCGGGCGACTTGCGCAATCCAAACGATAGTCCCCCGTAGATGTTATATCTACTCACCGGAATCCCCAGCTAGTTACGTCCAATCACCGCTTTCCCTTTTCGTGCCGCGTCCGAAGTCTCCGCGACCGATCCTGCAATTTGCACCAATACAAAACATAAGGTTACATATCATGAACGACGCAAATCCCAAATGAAAATATCCACGTTCACAAGCTAGGCACAACGTGCGCAAGGTGCGCGGAACATACACGAAAATCGCAAAACTAACTAGAATCGTCGTTTTGGGACGCCCGGCAAAACTAAAACCCGATCACACAAAATTCCGCACTCACACATCCTAAATGTCGTAGGATATGCTAATAATATCATCAAGATATCACAAATAAATCACCACAATATTTAAATAAAAATCTAGTAAGCACAAAACTTGCTAATTTGGTGCAACATCGAAAATTAACGATAAAGTTATCACAATCCAACACAAATATCCAACCACACAACTAGTTAGCCACAATCACATAATTTCAACTCATTTACCATGTTTCAAAACCCATTTTCCAAACACAACCCTTTTCTTGATTTTCATAATTAGCAATTTCAATCCAAAACTATACATGACAACACCAAATTAACACTAATTTGAAGCTCACACAAATAAAGTAATCTCATTAACTTAGGTTAGCAAACAACTAGATAGCATAATAGATTTAATTAACCAAATAATGGTGTGCTAAAAACCCTAGTTTAAAACAAACTACTCTCTAAAAAAACTAGATTAGAAACTAACACTAAATTAACACTAAAACAATTTAATTTAAGGAACTTAACCAAAAGAATTTAATTAGGTAGAATTTATACCTCAAACTAGAGATCTAGCAAGAACAATTTGCCTCCAATGATGGCTTCATAGCATCATGACCCAAGTTATAAAACCCAAGGAGAATGGAATAAAGAATGGGAATTAAATTGTGAGATTTAATTTTGATTTTAGAGCAATTTTTTTGATGAAATTTGAGAGAGAATGAGAAGAGGAAATGGAGAGGATTTCCTGCAGAATTCTTGGCCAGAGGGAGAGGTGAGGGATGGTGTGGGTGTTGTGAGAAAATGTCCAAGTCAAAGCCATCCCATACCTCACTAAAAACCACCTCAAATTAATATATTTTAATCCTACACTTGAATTCTATTCCCACTTAACAAATGAGTTGAAGAAAATTATTGAGGAGGGGGGGAAATCCTGTAGTGGGCTCGGCCCATGTGAGGGTGAGGAAATTGTGAGAGGTTGCTAAAAAAATCCAAGCAAAAAGGCCCCCCACAAGTTCATATTTGCAAGTTTTAGTTCAAAATAAATATATTTTCGTTTTCCATAATAAAAACCCATTAAAACTTTAAATAAAATAACAAAAATTTATATTACAACTAGATTTTAATTAATATGATTTTAAAGATAAAAATTAGCCCATTTAAATTAGTATTTATCGCTAATTTAATGTATTTTTTTTACCGGCTTAAAATAATATTAAAAATTGAAAAATTAGGGAAAAATTTTAAATGACCAGAAATTTATAAGTAATTTATTAGCTACTAAAAACTACCAATTACCTATCCAAATTAGGTATAATTAGGCCTAAACTGCAAAATAACAAAAAAGACGATTTACGGAAAAATACCAAATTTTCACCGATTTTCGGGAAAACACCAAAACGACTAGTCAAGGCGTTGCACAAACTTATTCTTTGGCTCACCATTTTTGAGTAAAAATTTTATTTTCAAGAGCCAGTTTATACCCCTCCCCCCAAACATGAGTTAAACAATGTTAATTTTTGAAAATCACAAGAGGGGATCAAAATTACTAGTCAATGCTAAGCTTTGCAAAGACCGAAAGTCAACACCAACCATTCGAAGATTTTATCGGTGTAGTGCACCGGTTGGTGGAAGAACATGTTATATGGAGTCAGGAAGAAGTGGAGAAGAGTTAAGTGGTGTGATAGAATGGGTTTGCGTCTCGTTTTGGAGAGACGACACAGTGATTGTGATGATGGATTACTCGCATTCTTGTAATTGTCCAGAAGAAGGGGTGAAGGTTCAATTTCTTCGTTTTGGAGATGATTCATCTCAACACCCGTGTTTGCTAAAAATGAGAGCTCATCAGCGAAAATTTCTTCAAAGCTTTCATCGATTCCCCGAAGAATAATGTCATCAAAAAGTTCGGGGTGATCTTCAAACTCTATAAAAAGTTCATAATAAGTGTTAGATGTTGACCCGGACAACTCGGTGGAACCGTCCGTATGTGTATGATACATAGTTGGGTCAATCAACAACATATGAAAAGAGTCAAGATCAGTATCATGAGGCTCGTCAAATTCGCTGCTGTCGACATCTATTAATTCAACAGAACATGCTTGAGTAGTAGGTTCGGAGGGTACACTTCCCAACTTGTATATGTTAAGCTCTATTGACATCTTCCCGAAGGATAGGGTCATAGAGCCATTACGATAGTTGATTATAGCATTAGAAGTAGCCAAAAAGGGGCGACCAAGGATCACTGGAATTTGATTCTGTGGGTTCACTACAGGCTGTGTATCAAGAACAATAAAGTCCACAGGGAATACAAATTCCCCGATTTTTATGAACACATCCTCCAGTTCACCCTTGGGTTTGGTGATTGATCGGTCGGCCATATGGAGAGTGCAGTGAGATGGTTTCAACTCTCCGATCCCTAACTGCTCATAAACTGAGAAAGGAAGCAGGTTAACACTTGCACCCAGGTCAAGTAGAGCACGGTTAATATGTTTACCTCCAATAGAAATAGAAATTGTAGGACAGCCAGGGTCCTTACGTTTTCTAGGTAATTGTTGGGGAAAAGCTGTGTCTACAGTACTCGACATGAACACCTTTTTTGGCACTTGAGTCTTCCTCTTCCTAGTGCATAAGTCCTTGAGAATTTTTGCATAAGCCGAGACTTGTTGTATAGCATCTAGGAGAGGGATATTTATGTTAACCTGTTTAAAGATTTCAGTGATCTTCTCCATTTGCGGACTTGGTCTGTTTCTCCTTAACCGATTCAGATAAGGAGCTTTAGCAATTAGAGCGGAGTCCAACATTGGAGAAGATCGTGTGGGTAGAAAAGATCCAAGAATAGGAGTGGGGATCGTCTTTGGTGGACTAGAAGAAGTATGCTGAGGGTTCGAGCCTTGGAGAAAATGGAGAATAGGCTCGGGAGAAAATGGTGGGGTGGACAAACTGGGGTCAGAAGTAGAAGTAGAAGTGGAAGGAAAAGTCTCAGCCGGGGTATCATCGATTGATTCTTCATTATTATCAATCTCTTCACCGACATGGTTGTCAAGCACTCTTCCATATCTCAACGTGGTGATAGCGTTCACATGATGTGAATAGCCAAGATTTAGTAGGGGCTGAGCTGGAAGTTTCCCATTCTCTCTAGCACTCAATTCGGCATTTATACGGGCAATTTGTACTTCCATCGATTTAATATTCTCACTTTGGGAGTCAGAGTTTTTCTGGATTTTATTGACGGAAGACTCCATCTCAGCCGAAACTTGCATGATATTTGTCAGAAGCAAATTCATGGTTTGTTCGAGTGAAGAAGAATTATCAGTACCGGTCACTTACAAAGAATTATTATATGGTGCAGGCGTGTTGACCGGATTTTGAAAATTTTGTGATTGGTAGGGGTGCTGACTAATTTGCAGTGGTTGCTGTTGTGGTGGATGACCCCTTTGGAAATTGTTTTGAATTGGAACCGTGTTTTGAGTTTGTTGTTGGTTCCAAGCAAAATTAGGGTGATTCTTCCAACCCTGATTATAAGTGGAAGATTATGGATCGTTTCTAGGTCTTTGTTGGAAAGCAGTATTGATATGTTCTTGACCTTGAAACGGAGAATTTAAAGGACATTCTTCCGTAAGATGAGATGGATCAGAACAGCATCCATAGACAGTTTTGGAGAGTGACATCTGATTTAAGGAGGCTGCTAAAAATTTATGTTCCATAGCTTCGAGTTTCTTTTGCATTGCAGCCATTTCAGCTCTAAATCCTATGGAAATATCAAGTTGATGAATGCCACCCCTAAACGATGGTTGGTTTACACTCTCCCATTGTAATGTTTTTTCAGCGAAATCTTCAAAAAATCTCCAGGCTTCACCATCATCTTTATTCATGAAGGTGCCTTGACACATGGATTCAAAGGTCTGTTTTGTTGTAGGATTAATGCCCTCATATATGATTCTGCACAGATCCCATCTAGGAATTCTGTGATGAGGACATTGAACTAACAGATCCTTGAAGCGTTCAAAACACTTCGAGAATGGTTCATTTGGAAGTCGGGTAAATTGATTTATTTCGCTACGGACTCGAGCTGTCTTATGATTAGGGTAGAATTTCTTTAGGAAAGCTATTACAAATTCTCCCCAGTTTGAAATAGAATGTGCGGCTGTGTTATAAAGCCACTTCTCGTCTATATCGCACAAAGTGAATGGGAGAAGACGTAATCTCATAGCATCCACAGAAAACTGTGAAGTACCCATCATAGCGCATACATTTTTAAATTTGGTATTAAAGACGTATGCATCTTCAGACTCGAGACCGTGATATTTAGGTAAAAGATTGATGTATTGGGGTTTGATTTCAAAATTGTCCCCATTGGCTGGTGGAATGGTGAGACAGGTCGAAAGAGGACCTCGCATAGGGTAACATCTCTCTTGGAGAGAGATATGGGGGGATTCTGCGCACCTACGGGCGGTGGCAGAGTAGTGTTAAAGAAGTTCGATGGAGAACCGTCCATCGAAGTGGGTGTGGTAGTGGGTGAAGAAAAAGTAGACGTAGAATTACCGACTTCGGAGTCGATAGGAGGAACGCAGACAAGACGAGCACTAGAATCTCGTGTCCAGGCGAGCATGCACTAAATGGTTTAGCACAAGTGGGAGCGTTAGGATAATTAGGGGAAAAGTTTTGGATTGGTGTTTGTTTTGAAAAAAAATTACGGATTTTTGAAAAATTCACACAAACAGTGCACAAGCAACCCTAAATCTAATGGTCACCTAGGTCAAGGCTCTAGACCGCTCCTAGACTTCCAGAAGACAAGTCGCAAGATAGATCGTCTACTGCCTCTTTGCCCCTTCTGTGGCCAGGTAAGTGGGAGGTTCTCCACTACGTAAGTAGTGGGCCTAATTAAGTAACCACTTGCCTTAGACACACTTGCCTTAGACACCACAAAAGAAATGCGGATAAGCAATAGATTACCCACGACCTCCTTCTGTCCTAATTGAGCGCGATGGTCCTTAGAGTCATATCTAGGTATTTTTTTAGTTAATGAGGGTGATGCGGATGCAAGTTTGTGATTTTTTTTGGGGGCTTAGTAAGGGTAATGAAATCCCCACCTAATCTAAATTTAGTCTTTGCCCCTTAATTTTCGTATTAAAAATGCAAGAAACCAAGATCAAACACGCACAATTTTTTTTTCTTTTTGCGGCGCTGCAAATTTTTTTGCAAAGAAACCTGCAGAAAATTGGTTGATGGAGCAGATCAGAGAGGAGATAAGAAAGACAGAAATTCACCTAGAAAATTTGGTGCAGTGAAACCCTAAATTCACCGCGGAACCGCCGCGGTATGCTGCAATGTGCCGCGGATGCGTGGTCTTATGACAAGATCCCTGCACAAAAATTTCAGGAACTATTCCACTTGCCTCTCTGTACTTTTTGAGATGCTCTGAAAATTTTTCCTCTCGCTCCACTGATTCCAGATCTTCTTGCAACAAATCACAACAAATCGCTAAGCGCTTATGCGAATTTTGATCTAAAAATTCTGACGGAATAATAAATTTTCCAACTCAAATTACAAAAATGAACAAATTAGCACACGATCCCTGGCAACGGCGCCATTTGATTGATCTAATCTTCGTATGTATTTGGAAATGTTTCACAACCAAAGAAATTTATACCGCAATCAATTGACGGTGTCTATTGTAATTTCGTCGGTGAATGCAGATAGTCCACTAAGAAAGTGTGATTTGTTCGTTATCGTTTTAGTTGAGTTGAAAATTAAAAGATAAAAGAAAAATGCAAGAAAATTGATTCATGATTTGTGAGTTTTAAATTCAAGAAACATAAAGAAAATAAAGATCTAGAATCAAGAATCAAGAAATGTCCCAATCATTTTGATTTATCAAGATAATGAAGAATAGCTTGTAGGATTCAATTGAGTTAATAGTTAATGATGAATCTAATAATTCCTAATCTTATCTATTGATAATTTGTAGCTAGATTGATGATTATGATGAAGATTAGGGATCTATTGAAGAAACTAGGGTTTCTCCTTCTATCCCTTGTCTTTTCAATCATGATCATTCGGATCTAGCCTCTAGCAAAGAAAATCATCAATCATTTGATCCCTAATTTGCAATGAAATAATCAAGAAATCATTTCGCTCCAAATTAGGTCATCAACAATTCTTTTTGCTAAGATTCACAAATCTCATAAGAATTAAGACTAGTATTAAGATTTGATCATCATTAGATCTATCAATTCTCTCGAATCCTCCACAAGCGGAGAATTTACTCAAGCATCATGAAAATAAATGAATCAAAGATCAAGAAGTTTCACAACGCAAGAATGTAAAGAAAACAAGAATTTCAATTATCACCTTTATTAAATCGACGACTAATTACACATTCCCTCAATTCGAGATTACAAGATGTTGCTATCGATCGCTCCTTTTGAAGAGGTAACTAGATCCATCGATTTTCGCTCCGCTCAATCTCCGTGAGTCGCGGATCGTCGTGGATCTCTTGCTCGGATGAAGATTGGCTTCGCGGATAAAGGATCGATGGTTGCTTGCTTGATTTGCTTCTCAAAATGATCTTGATTTGGCTTTGGAATTGGATTTGGGCTAGGGTTTTGGATCACAAGTTGTGTCACTCAACTTGTGGAAATTTGGCTCAATATCCAACCACTCAATTAATGAACAACCTTTTCAATGAAGCCCTAAGTGCCTTTTTATAGTTTTCCCTTTTAGCTTCCCCTAGAAGCTAGGTCCATCTTCCCTTGGAAGCTTGGTTGTTATGAAGCTTGCATAGGAAGCTAGGTAGTTGTAGGAAGTTTTTAGATTAAGGTAGTTAGCTAGCTTGCATGAGAAGACTTGTTGTTGGAGGAAAGCTTCTGGGGATTTCTAAGGACTTTGAAGCGTCTTGAAGAAGTTTTGCCGTTGAGAAGAAGCCTCGTGGAGAAAATACAGTCGCCGATGTGTCGGATCGGCCGCGGATCCGCGGCGGATCGGCCATACTCGGTCGCGGATCCGTGGCCGTTTTAGGTGATCTCTGCATGAAAATCTCTGGTTTGTTTCATGTTGGCTTTATGGCACTTTTCTGTTGTCTGAAATATTTTTATACTTTCTTGTTTACTTCCAGATTTCAAATCTTGGACTTGACGTATTTTATCAGCACTTTTAGCAGTTCTGGCTCTTTTACCTTGAGAATTTCCTGCACACAATCTCGAGACAAGTGTTGATATACAAAGATCATGCGTGTAGTAATAAACACACAATTTCCCTCATAATGCCGGTTATAATGTATAACACATGTTATTTGGTATTTTGAAGACAAATTGCTAATATGTGCTATATTTATACCAAACACCTTTAGATGATTACAAAGAGTAGGGAAATTGATGTGTTAAAAATGCAATATTTTCGACTGATCAATCCCCATTACCATACACCAAGAACAATTCTTTAGTCATTCGCAAGTACTTAAGATTGTTCTTCCCTACTATCCAATGTTTCTCCCCTGGGTTCGATTGATACCTGCTTACTACAGCTAGTGCGTAAGCTACATCAGGGCGATTACATAACATCGCATACATTATAGATCCTATGGCTGAAGTGTAGGGCATAATACTCATGCGAGCTCTCTCTTCATCAGTCTTCGGACAGAAGTCTTTGGAGAGAGTGATTCCATGACAAGCGGGCAAGGCACCACGCTTGGAATCTTCTATACTAAACCTTTTTAGGATGGTGTCAATGTATTTTGATTGGGACAATCCCAATAACCTCTTGGATCTATCTAGGCATCACCCATGTCCTTCATAGAGAACCTTTGCGATAAGAATAATTTGACCGATTATAGCATAGGAATAACATTTCCTATCAAGAGAATGTCATCCATGTACAATACGAGGAATACGACAGTACTCCCTACAATCTTATTATAAGTACATGGTTCATCTATATTTTTGATAAAACCAAACTCTTTGATTGTATCACCAAAGCAGATGTTCCAGCTCCGTGAGGCCTGGTTTAATCCATAAATGGATTTAAGCAACCTACATGCTTTCCCGCTGCTCCCACTGTCAATTAAGCCCTATGGCTGATCCATATAAACGCATTCTTCTAAATCACCATTTTGAAATGCAGTTTTAACGTCCATCTGCCAGATTTCATAATCATAGTGAGCAGCAATAGGAAGTACGATCCGAATAGATTTAAGCATTACTACTGGAGAGAAAGTTTCATCATAGTCCAATCCTGGTCTTTGATGAAAACCTTTCGCTACAAGTCTTACTTTAAAGGTCTCTACCTGTCCATCTACACCAATCTTTTTCTTAAAGATCCATTTGCACCCAACGGGTTTTATCCCAGGAGGTGCAATGTCCAAAGTCCATACTTTGTTGGTATACATGGACTCCATTTCGGATCTCATGGCTTCCAGCCACTTCACTGAGTCACCACTCATGATATCTTGCTGAAAACTAGTAGGGTCATCATCATCCATGATGCAATCTTCTCTATCACCATCAATGAGAAACCCATAGTATCTCTTTGGTGGGCGAGAAGTTCTACTAGATCTCCGGAGCGGCTGAGGTTCTTGAAGTTCTACTGCAACATCAGTTTCAACCAATTCGTCCTAAGTAATTTGTGTCTCTAGAATTTCTTCTAGTTCTACCGCATTGCCATCAGTACTATTTGTAAAGATTTCATTTTCCAAAAATGTGGTATGTTGAGAAACAAACACCTTTTGTTCCTCTTTGTTGTAGAATAGATATCCATATGAATGTTTTGGATATCCTACAAATTTACACATGACCGATCGTGTCTCGAGTTTATCCGAATTCTGCTTTTTGTCAAAAGCCGGACAACCCCATATCCTAACTCTTTTAAGAGATGGTCTCTTTCCACTCCATATCTCATATGGAGTGGTAGACACCGTATTGGTTAGAACCCTGTTTAACAGATACATTGTTGTCTCCAATGCATGCCCCCAAAAGGAAAGTGGTAACTCAGTATCACACATCATGGACCGTACCATATCTAATAGGGTACGATTCCTCCGTTCTGACACACCATTGTGCTGTGGTGTGTAAGGAGGAGTGAGCTGAGAGAGAATCCCATTCTCTTTTAAGAAGTCTGAAAATTGTGTACTCAAATACTCTCCATCTCGATCTGATCGAAGTTTCTTGATACTCAAGCATGTTTGTTTTTCTACTTCAAGTTTATACTCCTTGAATTTCTCGAAAGCTTCGGATTTATGCTTTAATAAAAACACGTGCCCGAATCTTGAGAAATCATCAGTAAAGCTAATGAAGTATGAAAAACCATCTTGTGCATGTGTAGACATTGGTCCGCATACATCACTATGTATGAGGCTTAAGAGTTCCACAGCTCTTTCTCCGTGTCCAGTAAACGGAGTTTTGGTCATTTTACCTCTAATACAAGACTGGCAAGTTGCATAAGATTTATATTCAAAAGGATTTAAATATCTATATTTATGTAGCTTGTTTAGTCTTATTTCATTAATATAACCAAGTTTACAATGCCAATGAAAAGCTTCATTTATATCTGAAAATTTTCTTTTATTAGTATGTTGAATCTTGAAACTGTGTGTTGGTTCAGGACGTAAGTACCGTTATTTAATATACCATACCCAATCAACTGTTGATTCAAGTTAATGTTCATAACATTATTCTGCAACACAAAATGATATCCTTCATTGTCCAACAAAGAAACGGATATTATATTACATAGCATACTTGGTACAAAATAACAAGGGTTCAAAACCATAATACAACCCGAAGGCAACCCCAGATGATACTCTCCTACGAATACAGCATGTACATTAGAACCATTTCCAACTCGCAGAGTATGGTCTCCAGTCTTCAAAACTCTACTGTTTCTCAATCCCTGCATACAATTACATATGTGAGAACCAGAACCGGTATCTAATACCCAAGATGCAGAGTTAATTGAAAAACAGTTCTCAGTTACAAACACACCTGAAGCTGAAGTATCAGCACGCTTCTTCTTCTTGAGATCAGCAAGATACACAGCAAAGTTGCGTTTCCAATGTCCTGACTTGTGGCAGTAGAAACATTCTCCTTTTCCACTTCTCGCTTCCCCAGATATGTCTTTCCCCTTCGCCTTTTTTAACTCCACCTTTCGGTTTGATGGGTTTCTTCTTCTTCTTTCCTTTGGCCTTGGCTTTTCGGACGGAAGAGGAAGATGGCCCAGCAAGCAGAGCGGGAGTCTTCGCTGTCTTAAGCGTGCTCTCTGCAATTCTCAACATATTGAGAAGTTCAGGCAATGATTTCTCCAAATCGTTCATGTTGAAATTCACTATGAACGGAGCAAAGGTGCGGGGGGGGACTGCAGAACAATATCTGTATATTATTCATTATCCATGGTCCATCCCAGTTCCTTAAGTTCTTCTATAAGACCAATCATATTCAGAACATGTTCTCCTACTGATGTGCCAGGGGCCATACGCATCTGAAACAACTTTCTAGATGGCTCATACCGCAAAGTCCGAGATTACTCTACATACAACTCCTTTGTATGAAGAAAGATGGATTGAACATCCATCTTCTCGTGTTGCTTCTGAGGAATACTGTCCATAGAAGCAAGCGCGAGGCACTTGGCCGTGTCACAATCAATATCCCATGTTTTTCGGACATCCCTATCCGAAACAAATGATTCAGGTCCTGGGACGGGTGGGGCTTTGGTAGTGAGGACATATGATACTTTATCATATGTGAGTGCAATGTTCAAGTTCATCAATCATTCTTTATAATTCGGTCCTGTCAGTTTGTTTTTCTCTAAAAGAAGCTTAAGTCCCATCATCGGTATCTGCCATTAAATGCTCTTGCAAAGAATTAGATTGGTTATTATCATATCTAATCGATGTCTCCCACTGCTTTTATCAAATTTTCTTTCAAAACCTTAAAAGAAAACAAGCCAGGATTAATTACATTCTACAGTTTCGCTAACCGGTCAGCCGGCCAGTGTCGGTACCTTGAGGGAGGATCCCCGTGCTTTCGTACGGACCTAATTAAAAGAAACCTCGTTTTCCCAGTAGTCAAGCCCCGTTGACACCTTTCTAGACGCCTACTGGATTAGCTAATTGTAAAGTGCAAAACTCTCCTGGGAGTAACTCTTACTCACAGTGGGATCGGGATCCAACTTTTATATAGATGGTATGTAATCTCATTGCAAATTTCAACTCTTGAAACTCCCGATATGGTTTTTACCCCTGGTTACTTATGACCTTGGCTATGGTCAACATATAATAAGTGTAAGTCCATGTCGCGCACCCCGCGGGATCGCGAGGAGGCGGAATAGGTGAAAAACAATTTTCAAAAGATCGCGGCACGTACTTGGACTCCAGGATCGGTGCTAAACCCTAACTAGCAAACTAAAAGTGAGGTAAACTAAATGTACAGAAGTTTATACCTCAAGATTCCGGTCCTTCGGGTCTTCATTCCTCGCTATCCTTCTTCTTGTTGTTGACTCCATGGATCGATTCGGATCGCCGCTCCCTCATCGGACTCCTCAACTCCAAGATGATCCACCCGAGGAGATCTGCATCGAACTCCTACCTCAACGGAGGCAACTAGGGGATCAAGATCGCTACCCATGATGTCGTAGAGGATGTAGAGATGTGTGTATGGATTTTAATATCTAAGCTTTCCCTAGATCACTCAACACATGAGTTCACTAGAGCTTTGAGGAAGAAGATGGCCTTTTAGGAAATGCTAGTGAGGAAATAGAATAAGAATGAAGATAGCTCTCATATGTTTTCTTAACTGAACCATATTCTCTTTTTCAAAGAATAAATCATATCAAAACATAAAATAAGGTTAGAGTTACAAACAAATGAGTCATGGCTTGAAAACGCACCAAGTGTCTCATGAAGCCATGCCCACTCTCATGCAATTTCCACATCATTTCCTAAATCCATAAAATGAATAATCATTTAAACCAAAATGATAAATACAAATTATGATATGTCATCTTCTAGAAGCATCTTTGACCAATTTACAAAAATGCCCCTCGTCCGTACATACGTAACCGTATCCGTATTCCGAAAAATGCGGATATAAAAGACAAAAACAATCCATCAGTACAATACTAGGATCCGGCTTAAACCAAAGCCCGCTAGTATTGTCCGTCCGAATTATCATGCGCGCACGAGCACACGCACGTGATCGAACCCTGTCGTAAAACTATACGACCTATATATCTTTTGTCCAATGCAGGGAAACCCTCTGTGTGGGACTCTAAAGACTCGACATTACGCTGGCAGTGGGTTTAACCACAGGTCGCAAGCGGCACTAGCTGTAGTAACGACCCCAGGTATATGTCGATAAGAAGACCGATGAGAATAACTCATCCGAACTCCAACTGAGCCTATTTGTGACAATCTCCGTACAGTCCGGTCTGTTCGTCTATGAGTATCGCATGTCGGGCCTAGGGGCTGTAAACGTCAGACCCCTAATAGCGGTACAAGTCATGCTAGAGTATAGCCCAGAACACCCTAAGAAACTACTGGAAATACTACAAGTAAATCTCGCTTGCCCTGGTCAGGGACTTTGTGTAATGGCTCTCCAATACAGCGCGACATCAACCCCCAATACCGGAAGAGACGAATCCTATCTAACAGCCACTGCCTCCAAGTGCTTCGGGACTGCACCCAACTACTACATGTTTGCATGACTCCTTTGAGCCGTGGTAGGGTAGTAATCAAAGTACAGTGGGAACACACTCGAGGCGAAGTGGCAGTGTTAAGTCGACGGACTAAGCTGTACTCATGTCACTTGGGAACTGCTACCTAACGATAGGTATATTACCGACCAGCAGTTCCCAACGAGTCTTGTCCGGTGTACTCATAACCTAATGAGCACCTGCATACTATCTCCAGTACGACGTACTAATGGCTGTGGGACAGACCATCTCCCCTGCTGGGATGAGAAGCGTACACACTAGTCTACTCTAAAGTATCGATGCCCTGTCTCGATAATCCTACGACTAGGGACCTGAATAAGGATGTGCTTACAGACTACCCAGCCCCCACTAGTGTGACTGCCATCACAACGCTGGTAATCAAGCAATGATCCTAAGGGCTCTACTAATATATATAAGCGATATGTTAAAAGAAACACATGCACATATTGAAGTAGAAACAAACCAGGTAGCATACTACCATTTTGAGCAAGATTGTCAATACAACTGTGCATATCCCAAACTTTCATTAAGTAATATACAAACCAGTATGATACAATAATGCCCTCTAAGGCATATACACTAACAATCTCCCACTTGCACTAAGGCCATATACTGGCATATTGCAGACCGAAGGTCTCGAATAGCCTCTCAAATACTGTCTGGGAGATGGTCCTGGTGAGTGGATCTGCAGTGTTGTTCTTCGTATCTACTCTCCTTACCTCGATCTCCTGGAGAAAAGCTATCTCCTTGATCAGGTGTTGCCGCCTTAAGATGTGTCTGGATCACTGATGGGACTTGGGTTCTTTCCCTAAAACTATAGCGCCGATTGTTGTCTCAATACAAAAGTATAGGTGCAACAATGGAAAGAACCACCTGAAGTTTAATTAAGACCTTCCTTATCCAGACTGTCTCTTTTGCGGTGTCAGAAGCAGCGATCTACTCTGTTTCCATTGTTAAGTCAGCAACGGTGTTCTGCTTGGAGCTCTTCCAACAGACCGTCCCTCTACTGAGGATAAATCTATAACTCGATATGGATTTGGAGTCATTCTTATCACTCTGGAAGCTGGAGTCAACAAAGGCCTCGATCTGGAAGTCTAAATTGCTGTACACCATGAACATCTCCTTAGTCTTTTTCAGGCACATGAGAATGTTCAATACTGCTTCCCAGTACTTCTCCCCTGGGTTTGGCTGATACTGGCTTACCATGCTTTTGCTGTGTAAGCAACATCTGGTCTGGTATACAACATCGCATATGTTATAGAGCTTACCGCAGTAGCGTAGGGTATAATCGATATGCGAGCCCTTTCCAAATCAGTCTTGGTAGACATCAGTTTAGAGAAGGTGATTCTGTGACAAGCCGGTAGACTACCGTGCTTAGAATCTTCCATACTAAAATATTTTCAGTATGGCGTTGGTGTACTTTGACATTAAAAAGTCCCACTATCCACTCTGATTTATTACAATAGATCTGGATCCCCAGAATGTGGTTGGTATCACCCAGGTTTCTCATGGAGAACTTCTGTGACAAGAATCCTTTGACTGATAGTAGTATAGGAATGTTATATCCAATTAAGAGAATGTCATCCTCGTTCTTGACGAGGAATCCCTCAGTTCTCCCTACAATCTTACTATAGATGTATGGTTCATCTGAATTTTTGATAAAGTCGAATTCTTTGACTTTCTCATTAAAAACAGATGTTCCAACTCCGCGATGCCTGCTTTAGTCCATAGACTTAAGCATCTTGCACACATACCTGCTGCTCCCACTCTGATTGAAAACCCTCTGGCTGAACCCTATAGATGTACTCTTCTAAATACTGAAAAAGCCATCTATACGTTCATTTTCCAGAACTTACAATCATGGAAGACAACAATGTCAAGAAGGATCCGAATGGATTTGAGCATAGCCACTGAAGAAAAAGGTTTCATCATAGTCCAAACCAGGTCTTTGATGGAAAGAACCCTTTACAATAAGACTAGCCTTATAGGTTTTAACCTGTCCATTTACACCAATCTTATTTCTGACGATCCATTTGCAGCCTATGGGTTTTACCCCTTCTGGAGCAAAGTTCAAAGTCTATACTTTGTTGGTGTATATAGACTCCATTTTGGTCCATTTTGCATCTAGCCATTTTACCGAGTCTCTTCTCTAAATGGCATACTGGAAGCTAGTTGGCACATCATTGTCAATGATGCAATCCTCTCTATCCCCGTCTATAAGAAAACCTCAGTTTCTCTCGGGCGGATGAGACTGCCTACTACTTCCTCGGAGTGGCGTAAGTATGTCCGGTTCTTTTGAATCTTCTGGTTCCACCTCACTTTCAGTAATGGTTTGTGGTTCTGGAATTTCTTCCGGTTCTATTGCGCTCCCACTATTTCCTTTAAAAAGATTAATTTTCCAAAAAGTGGGCATTTTGAGAAACAAAAATCTTTTGTTCCTCCGCGAAAATAGAAAAAATACCCCCTAGAGTCCTTTGGGTATCCCACAAATTTAAACAGTACTGAGTGTGCCTCGAACTTGTCTATATTCTGCTTTTTATAGAAGCTGGACATCCCTAAATCTTCATGTACTGAAGATAGGGTTTCTTCCCAATCCATATCTGATATGGTGAGGTAGGCATAGTCTTGGTTGGAACCTTGTTCAAAAGATATGCAGCTGTTTCTAGTGCATAACCCTAGAAAGATCGCGGTAACTCAGCCTTACTCATCATGGAACGAACCATATCTAATAGGGTTCGATTCTGCCTTTCCGATACACCATTGTGTTGTGGTGTTTATGGAGGAGTAAGCTGAGAGAGAATTCCATTCTCTTTTAAGTAGCCAAGAAACTCGGCACTCAAGTATTCACCACTTCGATTAGATCTCAGTGTCTTGATACTTTTGCCTGTTTGTTTTTCTACTTCATTCTTGTATTCGCGGAATTTCTCAAAGGCCTCGGATTTATGCTTCATCAGGAAGACATGTCCATACCTAGAGAAATCATCCGTAAATGTAATGAAGTATGAATAACCACTTCGCGCATTTGTAGACATTGGTCCACACATGTCACTGTGTATGAGTCCCAAGAGCTCGCTCGCTCTTACTCCATGTCCAGTGATTAGAGTCTTTGTCATCTTTCCTATGAGACAAGATTCACAAGTAGTATAAGACTGATACTCGAACGGATTCAAATATCCCTTTTTATGTAACTTCGTTAACCGTGTCTCATTGATGTGACTCAGTCTACAATGCCATAAGAATGCCTGATTTGTTTCCGGAGATTTTCTTTTAAGTGTGTTCTGGACACTGAAAACCTGAGCTTGATTTATTACGTATATTCCATTTTCTAATGTGCCTGACCCAATCAGAACCTGATGTAGGTGGATGTGTACCACATCGCTTACAAAAGTAAAATCATATCCTTCCTTAGAAAGTAAGGATACGGATATGATATTACAGGCTAGACTAGGTACATATAGACAATTACGTAGAATCAATATCTACCCACTTGTCAATCCAAGGTGATATTCCCCTACGGATTTAGCGTCCACGCTCATTCCGTTAGCAACCCTGAGAGTCATATCACCTAACCTGATAACTCTACGGTTTCTCAAAGCCTGTAATGAATTACAGATGTGAGATCCTGATCCGGTATCTAGTACTCAGGAAGTAGAGTTAATTGACATACAGTTTTCTATTACAAACACACCCGAAACCGAAGCCACAACATGCTTCGAATCCTGGCTACTTTCTTTGTTAGCCCAGCAATCTCTCTGCCAATGTCCTTTCCCGTAACAATAGGAACGTCCCTCCTTCACCACATTTAGTCCAGAAACTTTTGCCCTTCCCTTTCCTTCTACTTCCCTGGTTTTCTTCAGGGTGTAAGTAGAGCGCAGAGACTGTAGAATTAAGTCAGTATTTGACCCGTTCTTCAATGTAGTCTTCATGTACGTGAGCTTATCAAAATAGCTAGTCTCTCTAAGGACGTTGTCCCCTACAGATAACTCGACAGCCAACCTCGCTTGAAGAAATTCGTTTGAGGTCTCATATCTTGCGATACGAGATTGCTCTCCATATAAATCTTTGTTATGGAGGAAGACAGAAACTAAGTCCATCTTCTCATGCTGCCTCTGGTATGTACCATCAACTGAGGCCAACACGAGGCACTTGGCATTCGCACAGTCTTTTTCCGATGTCTTACGGATATCAATATCCGTGACGATGGAAACTGGTCCTGAGACGGCAGGGGTTGGATTAGTGAAGAGGTGTCCTAGTTTGTCATAGGTAATGGACATCTGGACAGACCTTTACCAGTTATTATAGTCAGATTCAGTCATTTTATTATCTAGATGTAACCTATGTCTGGTCACTGGGCCGCTGTAATTAAGAGAGAGAGAAGAAAACACTTAGCATGATGCTCTTGCAAGTTTTAGATTGGTTTTTAGTTTATCTAAACAGGATGGCTCCCACTGTTTCTCGAATCCTTCCTCAAACCATAAAAGAAGAATTAGTCAGGATTAATCTCACCGTACAATTCTTGCTTAACCGTTCAGCCAGGCTAGTGTCGGTACTTCGAGAGAGGTTTTACGACACTTTTGCAAAGTTCCTTAATTAAATAACCACTTTTCCTTGGAGGCATAGCCCCGCTAACACTGTTCTAGACACCTACTTGGTTTATAGCATTGATCGTTAAGTGAAGAGTTTCCCGAGGAGTAGCGAATACTCACGGTAGGATCGGGATCCAAATATCATTGTGAGATAATGCTGAAGGAATCCTACCAACATTATCAAACTCCAAATGGTATGCAGCACTAGCAAGTTTCAGTTTCTTTTGAAACTCCCGATGTGGATTTTTGCCCCATGCTCTTATAAGCTTGACGAAGGTCAACAAATCATAAGTTACATGTCAAGATCTACCCATCATTGTCCTGATTAATTTGAACCCACCCGTATATACCCTTGATGAAGGTCAACAAGGTAATACGACTGTCCCAAACCAACACATCTATCTATGCTACATATGAACACCCAACAACTACCAATCACTATGCATTGACGAAGGTCAACAAACATAGCTTGAATACTATTGAATATACATATGAAATGACGGAGGGCTACGAATGGTTTTTGCGAAACCGTGAACGTAGCGAACTTAATATAATCGAAGGACCCTTGATGGCTTTTAAAAGGAGTGGTTTAAGCTCCGCGATTTTAAAAGTTTTGCTGTTTGTAGAAAAAACCGAGTGGTTTTGAAATTGTTCCAACGATTCAGCTTTGGTTTGTTTTCATTGCATTAATATAATGCGTCCCATCAATTTAATCCTACCATTGCAGAAAACAACGAAAATATGGCGTATGCTTATGCCATCCGCATTCGGCACTGGGCCCCGTCATCACCCGTTAGGTTACTTAACTAACGACAGAGCGGGGGCTGGACTAGCGTGGATGCAAAACATAAGCAACGCCTACTAGATATCATATATAGATATAAACATTCGTCAGATGCAATGATAGCCATTCCAGATCACAGATGAACACATTGGATATGCTAGGAATCCGTGTTTCGTTCGAGCCTGCACGACAAATGGATTACACGGTCGTGATGAATAGCCAAAACCACACCCTAGACCCCTACGGGTGCGGCAAACTACCCGCCAAATACCAGAAGTGGAGCAGCCTCCCTCAATAAAGTGAGTAGACCACTCGGCACTTCAAAGTACCCGGTAGTCTGTGCACCCCACCTTGGGTCTATCCTAAGAGCAGAAAACAGTAAAAAGAAAATAATACAACGGTGGCTACAACCTCAACCCGGATGTGCCCCGCAAAATAATATTACATCAATTTTACAATTTACATGAATGAAAGATAAAAAACGCTCATCTCACATTCCCGGCTATTCATCATTGACAATCCAATAAGCTCATATACACAAACCAACAAATATGTGCAACTTCAAACTAACAGACATATAGCAATTAAATGAAGTTTAAAACACATATAAACATTACAGAAGAACCGGTTAGCCAAGTACAATTAGAATTTCGATCGAAAAACATTTTCTGTAACCACCCCAAATGCAAACCAGCATTCAGAAACATACTGGGTAGAAACCAAATATTCCAGAGAACTAAACACCTTAAGAAAGAAATAACAGAAGAAGAATGGCCTGAATCGGCCTCGACTCTGCCGCGACTCCGCGGTGGATCGGTCCAATCCGCCGCGGTTCCGCGGTCGTCTTGGGGATTCAGGGGACCATTTTTCTTCAGCCATCTTAAAAAACACTGCACGTATTTTTAGTACACCTGAAATAATTTTTACAGCACTTTTAAAATTCGACAGAATGTAGGGTTTTCGGTGTTTTGTTTTCCAGTTTTTCCGACGATTGAATTTTTAAAGCTTGCTAATGAACTAGTTCGGGTTTAGTAGGCTTTGATACCACTGTAAGTCCATGTCGCGCACCCTGCGGGATCGCGGGGACGCGGAATAGGTGAAAAACAATTTTCAAAAGATCGCAGCACGGACTTGGACTCCAGGATCGGTGCTAAACCCTAACTAGAAAACTAAAAGTGAGGTAAACTAAATGTATAGAAGTTTATACCTCACGATTCCGGTCCTTCGGGTCTTCATTCCTCGCTGTCCTTCTTCTTGTTGTTGACTCCATGGATCGATTCGGATCGATTCGGATCGCCGCTCCCTCATCGGACTCCTCAACTCCAAGATGATCCATCCGAGGAGATGTGCATCGAACTCCTACCTCAACGGAGGCAACTAAGGCATCAAGGTCGCTACCCATGATGTCGTAGAGGATGCAGAGATGTGTGTATGGATTGTAATATCTATACTTTGCCCTAGATCACTCAATACATGAGTTCACTAGAGCTTTGAGGAAGAAGATGGCCTTTTAGGAAATGCTAGTGAGGAAAGAGAATGAGAATGAAGATAGCTCTCATATGTTTTCTTAACTGAACCATATTCTCTTTTTCAAAGAATAAATCATATCAAAACATAAAATAAGGTTAGAGTTACAAACAAATGAGTCATGGCTTGAAAAAGCACCAAGTGTCTCATGAAGCCATGCCCACTCTCATGCAATTTCCACATCATTTCCTAAATCCATAAAATGAATAATCATTTAAACCAAAATGATAAATACAAATTATGATATGTCATCTTCTAGAAGCATCTTTGACCAATTTACAAAAATGCCCCTCGTCCCTACATACCTACCCGTATCCGTATTCTGAAAAATGCGGATACAAAAAGACGAAAACAATCCATCAGTACAATACTAGGATCCGGCTTAAACCAAAGCCCGCTAGTATTGTTCGTCCGAATTATCATGCCCGCACGAACATACGCACGTGATTGAACCCTGTCGTAAAACCATACGACCTCTACATCTTTTGTCCAATGCAGGGAAACCCTCTGTGTAGGACTCTAAAGACTCGACATTACGCTAGCAGTGGGTTTAACCACAGATCGCAAGCGGCACTAGCTGTACGTAACGACCCCCAGGTATATGTCGATGAGAATGCCGATGAGAATAACTCATCTGAACTCCAACTGAGCATATCTGTGACAATCTCTGTACAGTCCGGTCTGTTCGTCTATGAGTATCGCATGTCGGGCCTAGGGGGACGGTAAACGTCAGACCCCTAATAGCGGTACAAGTCGTGCCGGAGTGTAGCCCAGAACACCCTGAGAAACTACTGGAAATACTACCAGTAAATCTCGCTTGCCCTAGCCTGGGACTTTGTGTAATGGCTCTCCAACACAGCGCGACATCAACCCCCAATACCGGGAGAGACGAATCCTATCTAACCGCCACTGCCTCCAAGTGCTTCGGGACTGCACCCAACTACTACCTGTTTGCACGACTACTTTGAGCCGTGGCAGGGTAGTAATCAAAGTACAGTGGGAACACACTCGAGGTGAAGTGGCAGAGTCAAGTCGACGGACTAAGTTGTACTCATATCACCTGGGAACTGCTACCTGACGATAGGTATATTACTAACCAGCAGTTCCCAACGAGTCTTTTCCGGTGTACTCATAACCTAATGAGCACCTGCATACTATCTCCCGTACGACGTACTAATGGCTGTGGGACAGACCATCTCCCCGACTGGGATGAGAAGCATACACACTAGTCTACTCTGGAGTATCGATACCCTGTCTCGATAATACTACGACTAGGGACTTGTATAAGGATGTGCTTACAGACTACCCAGCCCCTACTAGTGTGACTGCCATCACAACGCTGGTAATCAAGCAATGATCCTAAGGGTTCTACTAATATGTATAAGCGATATGTTAAAAGAAACACATCCACATATTGAAGTAGAAACAAACCAGATAGCATACTACCATTTTGAGAAAGATTGTCAATACAACTGTGAATATCCCAAGCTTCCATTAAATAATATACAAATCAGTATGATACAATAATGGCCTCTAGGGCATATACACTAACAATAAGCACTAGTCAAGTTCTACCCGTCATTTCGAGATTAACTAGACCCACCCATATGACCCTTGACTATGATCAACATAATCATATGAATGTCCTAACTGATCGCATCATATGCTTTGTAGGAAGACGTCACTTAGCTACCGTACAATACGTCTTGACTATAATCAACATACGTAGCACGGATACTAAGTACTCTGTTTCCTAAAATGACGGAGGGTTGTGGATGGTTTTTTATGAAAACCTTTAACGCTTTGAACTTGATGTCATTGTAGAATCAAAACGGTTTAGAAAAGGAGGGTCGAGATCCCTTCACCGGAAGTGACCCCTTGGACAGAAGTTTGCGTCAGGGTAATAACTTCACTATAGCCGATTAGTTTTTGCTTTGCATCGTGGTATTAAGTTGGAATATCCTGCACCTCATTCTACGGGGAAAGAGCCGAGATCCCTTCACCGGGAGTGACCTTTTTAGCAAAGGTTTTCGCTATTATATATTTATAAAAGCTATGCAGTTCCTTCAACGATATCAAGTTCATTACGGTAAAAGGTTTTTCGCCAAAAACCATTCGTAGCCCTCCGTCATTTCAGATTAGTATTGCTTAGTATTCGTGCTACGTTTGTAGTTGCTGTTCGTCGAGGCGTAGTGTGTGGTGGCTCTGTAATGCTTTCTGTCGAATGGTTAGGACGGTCGTACGACTTTGTTGATTATTCGTCAAGGATCATGCGGGTGGGTTTAACACAATCAAGATAATGACGGGTTGAACTTGACTAGGACATTTTGATTTGTTAATTATTCGTCAAGGTCACTTGGGTCCTATGGGTAAAAATCACATTGGGAGTTTCTAAAGAAACTAAAACTTGCCAGGCATGCGCATACCTTCTGGAGTGTGTTAACGTGAGTGGATTCCATCACTTTATCATGCGATGATAGTTGGATCCCGATTCCTACTGATGAGTTGGTTTACTCCTCGGGTCATCCCGACTAATTCTTCTTTCAGGTTTGGAGGAGAATTTGAGGTTACAGCGGGAGGTTTCCTGATTAGATAAATTGGTAACCATTCTGATCTAGGTTAGAGTGCACGCTGAGTGTTTCTTTTCTCTCTCTCTCTCTCTTTGGCAACGACCATGGCCCGACCCTAGACTATGACTCAGTGACCAAGTTAACCGAACCTTCTTAAAACACTGGCTTTTGGATTGTCAGAGTTGCATACCTCATTGCCACTCCTACTTTTACCCTTTTCTCCAGAACACCCCGTATTACTACGAACATCCACTTCCATTGGATAAAACCATCGTATGGTTATATATGAACTTGAAGGAACTTGTTCCAGATTCGAGGATGGTTTCCGGTTCTGGAGAAAATGAATAGGAATATTCAGTTGTCTTTTCCTTTTACCTTCTCTTGGTTGCGAGTGCTCCTTGGATTAGGACAGTACACCTATTACGCTAATTGGATAGTCTTCTTCCAAACCATAGGCTGGTGCCGAACGGTAGGGAAGGAAGAAGACCATTTAGCCTAAAAAGGTGTACAAAAGGTATTAAGTAAAGACAAATAAAGGGATTAGTGAAAGGGCAAAGTAAATTGCGACTGCTATTCACGACCAAACCGAGTATTTCATCGCCACTCCTACTTCACCTTTGTATTTCTCCAGAACACTCTGTATCACTACGAAAATCCACAGTTTATTGGATACTCCATCGTATGGTTATATACAAACTCGAAGGAACTTGTTCCAGTTCGGGGATGGATTCTGGTTCAGGAGAAATAGGAATAAGGATTATTCAATTGTCTTTTATCTTTACCTTCTCTCGCGTTGCGAGTACTCCTAGGATTAGGGGAGTACACCCATTATACTTATTGGATAGTCTTCTTCCAAACCATAGGCTGGTGTCGAACGGTAGGGAAGGAAGAAAATCATTTAGCCTAAAGGGGTGTACAGAAGGTAATGACTAAAGACATATAAAGGGATTTGGAGAGATGGCAAAGAAATATACGGTTACAGTTGTGAATCTAATAATGGAAGAAGCATTACCAAGAATACCCAGATACCCCTTCGAAACATTTACATGTTTCAGTTTCACTGTGTATTGTTAAATGAAAACTGATTTCCCAATTAGCTCTTGCTCCAGGGTATGTATTTACCAGGTTTGATCCTCATATCTGTATAGTTTTACAGATAATGAGTGGGAGTAAGTTATTGGGAATTGGGTGATCATCCTCATTATAACGGGATTCATTGTAATTGGTGATATTTGAGGAGATCGCCTGGGTTGTTTGCCGGACGGCAAATATTTGGTTTTGAATATCCGTTGTTATGCACCAATTTCAAATTGATATATCTGTACGTTTATTTTCATAAAGTGAGATATAACCTTTTGAAATTATGTCTATGACATTTACCTATATCAGTGGATGGTTAGGTAAGGAGCATTAAAACAGCGGTGTAATTCTTCTTAACCATAAGTACAGTTTTCAACCTACGACACACAGGGAATGAGTTATTAGACTCAGGAGACTTATACAGAGTATTGTATGTTGTCCAGTGTCTATGAGGACTGAGGGTTAGTACTCGTACTATATTCTATTTACTTGTGACTTCTCTAGTTCTTAGACATGTGTTTCGTAGAAATACAAGGTCTAAATTTTGAGAAGTTATAGGTATAAGAATAAAGTAGAGAACCAGGCGTTGCAAGTATCAGGATTCTTCAAGGTGATCGAAGATGTAGATACTTGTGTATGGTATTCAGTTGATAGTAATGATTATGAGAACTTGCTTCTTTTTCAGGTTACTCATATCTGGATGCATTCCTAAGTTGAGTAACGCTGATCGGCCTCCTTCCATTTAGTTTACATGCACTGGAGACAGCTGCATGATTTGAGTCTGCTTTCAATTAAATCAGTGCCACTGTTTCTATATTGGATATAGAACGGTTCATATCTTAACGATGTTAAGGTACGGGGAGTTGTCCGGCTTATGCTTAAAACCAGACTCTGGATAACTCAAGGCACATTTCTGTAATGGCTGTTTGTGGGTTGACCCGGGCTATGACGAGGGTTGAATTTCTACCATCTGGAAGATCAATAGTGATATTGTTCTTGACTCGCCACAGTTTTAGTAAAATTGATTTTTTCAGAAAACAGTAGTGGTAGTATGGTAGAACTGGAAGTGATTCCAGAATCGCAAACGATTACTGAAAATTTGATAAGATCCTAAAGATTCGATCTGGTTTGACATTCTATTGGCCACTCCGTAAATAAGGTGGGTAACCTCAGGCACTCGAGAGGTACTTCGGTATGCTCAAAAACGGTGACAGGGAGGTTCTTGTTTACCCAGACTTGACACTACTGTTGTTCCAGATTATGAGACCCGGCAGGAGAATGAATATAGCGTCGTTCTAAACTAGCTTTAGAGGTGTGCGTGTATATGACTCTGCCAGAGGGTTGTCGTAGTCAGTGGGAGTAGCGGAAGCATAGTGGACAAGTAGCTTATGTCTATTTATAGACTAAAACAGGTATAGCGGAGATAGATCATCTATTTCTAATGTAACAGTCATAGGTTTGACTTCATCAGAATAGGGGATGGATCTGTTAAGAAGGTAGTAGGGTGTGATGTCCTGGTATCTGGATGACATACATAGAGTAGGAAGTGAAATTGCTATACTACGATCGGTTATACTTTGGTTATCACACAGTGGTTTCTCCATATAGGACTTGGATATTATATCAGAAATTCTGGTTGCTAGATCTATGGTTTTAGATCAAGATTTAGGTAGTTTCCCAATCTGGGTACTTGACAGCATTCTACAGGTGTTTTAGAATGGACGACTCCTGGCACGGTAGTGTACCTGCATGTAACACCTTAGAATGTGTTTTGTAGGTAATTATATTTTAATATATGGATTTTAACAAAAAAAAGTTTACCAAATTAAGTTTTAAATATTTTATCCTATTTAATGAGTATTTTATTGGAATTTTGTTAGGCACACACACACTTGTGCATGTAAACTAGGGTGTTAATTGTGGTTTAACCATTGCTTAATCTAGTTTATTATTGTTTAGGTGTTTTGGGTTAAATAGTTATGGTTGTTCTTTTAAAAAAAAAATGAAAAATGAATTTAAAAAGGGGTTTAATTTTGGATAAAGTGTTGACTTTGGGGGAGAGAGAGAGAGGGAAAGCATGGGGCAACATGGCTCATGCCATGCTCATTAAATGAGGGAAGAGAAAGAGAGTGGAGGGGTTTTTTGCATTTCCTCTCATTTCTCTCTTTGTTCTCTCTTTTCACTCACTCTCTCACTCTCACACACACACACACACACACACTTACCTACATCTTCAGCAGAAGCAGCAGCCATCACCAGCAGCAGCAGCATCATCACCATCAGCAACAGCATCATCATCATCATCAGCAGCAGCAGCAGCAGACATCATCAACAGCAGCAGCAACAGCAGGTAGCAACAGCAGCAGAAGGAGCTCCAGCATCTTGCAACAACTCATTTCACTTCTTCACCTGCTTCTTGGGGGCCTTTAGGGTATAACTCTTGAACCCAATTTCCCTTTTTGCCTAGTTGTGTGATTGTTAGCTTCGGTTTGTGTTAATTTGCTAGTTTAGTGCCATTTAAGGTTATTTGTGTGGAATTTTGGTTGGAATGTGTTGGAATTGGTTAACCTAGCTCATTTTAGTGTTGTTAGGCCACCTCAACTGAGATTCAACCCAGGTTTCACTAAAATACCTTAAGGTTTGTGTTTTGTGCAATTTGGTGTTTCTAAAGCGATATAATGGCAATCTGGAATCTACTATGGACCGGATGCCTTCAGGTCAAAATTGAGGAAACTAGGACATGATACCTAGGTTTAGATCACACCACCAGAGCACGAACCCACCCTTCCCTAACCTGGCCGCCAATTTATTCATATTGGCCGCAAATTGCGGCCAAGAAGGGGACTGGGGTGTTGGGATTTTGTGTAGGGTTCCCTGCTGTGTAGTGTAGTGTTTTGGCATGTCTAGTTTTGTAAGATTTGGCCTGTAGGAAAATCTGGGGTCATATATCGCTTTTGGTGTCCGTTGTGTTTGCGCGATACGCGCGATACGTGAGTGGGTTCTGTGATCCAGCGTATCGCGGCGTGTCGCGATGGTTTTAGACGCGTACACATACGTTTCAGCGTATCGTGCACACGCGCGTTTAGTTCGCGACGCGAGTTTCTCGTTTTGGTTCGATATCGCGTTTCGCGGAATATTTGGCTTATATGTGATTTCCGTGTCTTATTTGCAGGTTTGCAGACAGGGACTACGGACACTACTACAGAGGGAGCAGATGGTAGGATTCACCTAGTGTGGAGTGTAGGTGAGTAGATTTAACATCTACAGGGGAATCGCCCGCATGGCGTTATGCGTCTGGGCTAGGATTCAAATACCTGTCGCACATTCTACGTCATTGTAGAATTGCGCCTTTACTTTATTCCCTTGATATAGTGTACTGTGACTAGCAGCCGTAGGACACTGCACACATTATTGACGGTTCATGTTGCACGAGCACGGATTGTATGCTACACACACACCGTCAATAATTGCCATGTCACACACAACCCCTTATTGATACTATATTGCCTATCACACTTGACATCTAGCTTATGGCATACCTATAATGTATCATACCTTTAGTGATAGGTACATATACACCTAGAGATACAGCTACAGGTATACCATGCACATATTTTAGTTATACCGGGGGGGGATTTCCTACATATGTTACTTATACCCAGGGGGTATACGGCATCCTTTACTTATAGGTAGATACCCATACTTGGCTGTACCTTATTGATTTTGCATACATCTGGTTCAGCTATATACTTTTGTTTACCTGCTCGCATCCAGATATATCGCATATATTTATTCCTGGATTTGCGCATTATTTATCTGGATTTTATATGATGTTTTCGGGATTTGGGAACCGCGGGGTTCATGAAATTATGCATACATTGAACAACCCGGTTTCCTTGATATGATATTTGCGCATCCACCATGAGTTTTATCGGTGCTGATTATATGCTCCATACGAGGTGTGGTTGCCGTATGAGAGTACATGGTGAGGCCCGGTATGGTTCCCCTCGGCAAGAAGATCGATGGGTTTGCCGATTGAGCCTGGAGGCGGGTGAGTACCTACCGGTGACTGGTTGAACCTGGCAGTTGTCCGGAGGATACTGGCCAGAGTCGAGAGATGGATGCGGGATGATCTGTACTGCCGGGCCGAGGGCCGACACCGCAGACGGACCCCGTGGGCCGATCCGGACTGACGGAGCCCGATATACGAGGATTTCTGTGTCGATGCTTGGCACACTGTTTTCATGATATTTCTTTTAATACCTTTGTATATATAACAGGGGATTTAGCCGTTGTTATATATACCCTTACACCAATATTAGTGGAATGGGACGCTAATATATGTGTATTGCCCCCATCATATTTATTTCTGTATATATATATGTTTAGGATGTTAAAGATTATTTGAGATTTGACTTGGGTTATTAGGTGATTCATTGAGATTGGATATTGGATATGAAAGGGACGATTGATTGGTACATTCGAGATATAGGAGAGCTATTCGATATTGTACCTTGAGGTGATGTGAGATCTATGTGATGTGAGAGCCCAGTTTGGGGGCCGATTTGGCGATTTGGGATGTGAGTGTCATGATGGATTGTGATCCTACCACGATGTCAGGTTTCCGTGGGAAATGACATATTCCCCCTATACCTCACCCTTACCTACCTTATGCACAGATTCATATATTGGTAGTACTTGTAGTATACCCTTATGATAGTTGCATATCTAATTTCTCATATCCCTATTGCATGGTTATTGCATATTATTGTCATGTTATTACTGCTTTACATATGGATTGTACCTGTTACTGTACTTCCCTTATTTCAGCATTTGCATGACATGTTATTACTGTAATCGCATATCTTAGATTCATGCTGTACGTACATTCCTGCGATTACCTGCATATGTTATCTACTATTCACGAGTTGGCAACTCACCCCCGTTGTGCCACAGGTGTTTCAGGTTGTTCCCCAGAGTAGTCGAGGCAGGCTATTCCTCTATTCAGCTATCCAGCTATCATCTTTTGCTACAGATACCGCATCAGCTCACAGTACTATTTTGCTTAGGTGGGTTTTGGTGGTCATCTGTATTTTGTATTGTACCTTCGTTGTATTTTGTACTCTCCATCTACTATTGTATTATTGACTTAGAGACTTGGTGAGGACGTTAATGTGTATCTTTGTGGATTTGATGTCTTTTACATACAGCTTCTTCTCTACTGTCCTTATTTTTGTGTTGTATTCATCTTGACTAGTCTTTACAAAAAGGGGGTGTTGCTAAAATTTTAAAGAAAGAAAGTACGACTTTTTAAAGAATTTGGGTTGTGATTTCAAATGTTTCAAAACTTATATTATCTTTTCCGTATTTTCATGGTTTAGATTTCTGGGTTTAGCTTTCTTTTACTACGTTGCGTCTTTAGGCGTTGCGTAGTATTAGGGCCGTCACGGGCCAATTTTGGGTCATGACAAAGTTGGTATCAGAGCGTTAGGTTTTACCTTTCGGAGTGTAGGATGGCCTTAGTATGATGGAGTAGGTAGCTTAAACAGAATAACGTAGTGTGTGTATGTCTGCAGCATACCCACGAATCGGTACTTTGCATTAAGTGACCTAAGTACAATTTGCTTGAAATTCCTTCCTTGATATTCCTATCCTTAAGATTCGATTTCCTTATTCTCGTCGGATCTTATATCTATTTATAGCCTTGCCGCCGATGACTATGGGGACTCAGAGTGATGCAGCGAGGGCCGAGGTCAGAGTTGGCTCGGGTGAGACGAGTACTGACCAGGATGGCACTCTAGTTGCACAGGTGCAGACGGATCAGCCTACGATCTATACTATGGATAGACCTTTGGCAGAGATGCAGGACTTCCGCCAGACGTTGAGTTCTTTGGTTGATGTCGTTCGGGAGCTACGACAGGAGGTTGCCACCCCTGTTACTCAGCTGTCCCTTACGATTAGCCTGCAGCGGTCCGTCACCTATATAGCACCAGTGGTTGCAGCTCCAGTTGACGAGGCGCATATTCCAGAGGCTCAAAGAGTTCCAGGACAGTGGAGGACTCATACCAGCGTACCAGTCCAGAGACAGAGGTTTGGTCATCGAGACAGATTTCGTAGCCGTCGCGGGAGTAGCAGAGGCTTAGGACGAGGACAGTCATTCAGCTCTCATCCCCAGGATGGTCAGCAGTCAGCGCGTGGATGTTTCCGATGCGGGAGCCTTCAGCACTTCGTCAGGGATTGTTCCTTAGCACCTCGTCAGAGTCGTATTCAGAGAGGCCGTGGACGTGGAAGATTCGCTCAGAGGGCTCAGTCAACCAGAGGAGTTCATCCAGCTGCGAGGAGAGGGCAGACGCGGGAGTTTGCTTCTACTCATCGGGACGCGCAGACGTCCAATATGGAGTTTTCAGGTATCTTTTATTTATATGTTCTTTTGATGTATTCGTTTGTTCTTCATGCTTGTATCGTGGTTGGGTAGATTAGTCGTAGTTGTTTTAACTTCTGTCAGCGATCCTTTTGTTGCGCGACGCGTATTTCAGTTGTGTGCCAACCGAGATGGAGATTCGTCCGTCGTTTTAATCCTTCTAGAGAAGTTGGATTTGACGTTCTCCTGGGCACGG
The DNA here is from genome assembly GCA_030015575.1 of Agapanthus africanus. Taxonomy (NCBI): domain Eukaryota; kingdom Viridiplantae; phylum Streptophyta; class Magnoliopsida; order Asparagales; family Amaryllidaceae; genus Agapanthus; species Agapanthus africanus. The sequence continues at coordinate 517,841,580 of JASDDO010000019.1, read as the reverse complement.
ACTGGTTAACTACGTGTTAGGCGTCTATGGACTACCGTAAGGAAAACAGTCAAGTTTGTTTTTCCCGGCAGGTCAGTTCTTGTTGTGCAGGTGGATAGTTATGCCGCCTCTCACAGCTTGAATTCAGCCTTTTTCGCTAGTCGGCTACTGAGGAGATGTCGTGGATTCTTGGGGTTCATTCGTGATACCGGAGCCACAGTTAGGATTGTTGGACCGAGTTCCTTTCGTGCAAGAGTTTTTCCGACGTTGTTCCGGATGAGCCGGCGAAGATTGGGAGCTAAAGGATCAGCTGCAGAGTTGTTGTTTAGGGAGTTTTGTGCGTCGGAGTGTTTCGCTTTTGGAAGCTCCTATTTCGGTTCGTCAAGAAGAAAGACGGCAGTTTAGGGTTGCGTATCGACGGATCGTTAATTGAACCGGCTTACGGTGCGGATAGGTATCCTTTACCTCGCCGTGACGATTTCTTCGATCAGCTCCACAGTGCGAGACATTTCTAAGTTTGCTGGAGATCAGGTCATCATTATTGCGGATTCGGGGTGATGGCATTCCGAAGACTTCCTTGTGCGTGCTACGGGCTTTGCGTGTTTTGTGAGTCGTTGGATTCACTGTTACCCTAGCAGCATTCGTAGATGTGATGAACCAGATTTCTTCAGGCCGTTCCTCGACCAGTTTCTGTTGTGTTATTTACGACATTCTGGTCTCTTAATGTGTCTTGAGGGACAGTTGTAGCACTTGAGGATTTGTTATGCAGGTACTGGGAGAGTACCAGCAGTTTGCTAAATTCTCAGAGTGTTTCTTCAGGCTTGTTTTGTGTTGACTCCTAGGTCTTATAGTCACGGGAGACGGTTTCATATGGTTTCGAGGGAGATCGTGACCGTACAGCTTAAGTCCAGACATGTGTGCAGGACGGAGATCCGCAGATCGTTGGGCTTAGCAGGTTTTTACCGCCGTTTCGTGCAGGATTGCTAGAGTAATGCTGCACCGTCGACTGAATGGATTAGAAGGGAGGTTTCTGTTCTGTGGACTGAGGCATGTGTACGGAGTTTTCGGCAGTTGGAGATTCCGTTAACAACTGCATCAGTTCTTTCTCTGCTTTTGGCTCGGGCGACCTTGTGGTTTAACTGTAATGTTTCTTGAGTGGGCTCGAGTGTGTTCTGATGTGACACTACAGAGTTATCGCTTTTGCTTCCCTATATTTGGAGGAAGTAAGAGGAGGATATTCAACTCCTGATCTGGAGATGGCCGCGGTGGTTTTGCGTTGGAGATTTGGGGACACTACTTGCTTGAGAGTCGTGTCAGATTTTCCACGGACCACTAGAGCTTAATGAACATCTTCCTGCAGCGGATTTTGACTGTTGTGATAGTCGCCTGCAGATTTACAGTTCTTGTGTGATCATTGAGTACAGCTTGAGTTCGTCTCTATGGAGGGGACAGCTTGCTCATGTCCGCGCCCGACCACTTTCCTTAAATCGTTTCGCGAGACACTGCCCGCCGATACTCGTTCGTCAGTGATACTTGAGCATACTCGGCTGGGTAATGATTCGGAGACCTTGATTGTGACAATGATGTGCTAAGTTAAGGGCGCGTTTGTATACCTGGTTTCATCAGGTAGAGACGTGCAATCCTAGAACATGCACATCTGTCAACTCTCTGTTTTCATTCAAGTTTCGCCAATAGTGACGTGACTTGTGAGATGGTTACGGGTGGACAGGATGTATAGAGAAGTTTCAGGTTTTGTTTCAAGGTGTCTGTCTTGTTGTGTGCTTGAGTCGAGCATCTGAGGCCGGCTGGAGAGTTGCAATCTTTTACCGTTCCGAACAGGGATGGGAGCAGATCTCCATGAATTTCGTTATGGTTTCTACCCAAGTTTAGTTAGGGTGTGACTCCATTCGGATTCTTGTCGTCCGGTTATACTCAGTTTGCTCAGTTGTTTTGTTAAGTTGTGTGTTTGTTTGGTTGTTGTCTGCAGTTGGGGATCGTCACTCGCCATCGTTAGGGTTCTCCTTCGATAGACGTTATCAGGAGACACTCCAATTGGCCACCTTTAGGCTTAGGGGTTAGGTAGTGTCGATCACCAGTCTGTTGTTCTTCTGACTCTGCGTAAGTAGGACTTTGGACCCCAGCTATGTCTAGAGACTTCGGAGATAGTCCAGTTGTGTTAGGTCAGGATGGGAATTGTCCATTACGAACTGAGGTCTTATGACGACTGTGTTGGTCATAGACTCGAGTTCACAGGGACAGATCATGTATTCCTACGGACTTTCCGATGAATGGCTGTGTTGGATTTTGGGAAGCTTGTCCCAGGATTTAGGTCTTTCTGAGATCCTATAAGCGAGTTAGTTCCGTTGCCTTTAAATTGGCACCTCCACCCAGATTATTGGATTTTCACCCCGTATTCCTTGTGATAATACTTTACAATTACCTTCTTGACCTTTCTCACATGATTTGGCACCAGACCAATTAGCTTGGGCGCGACCTTTCGTTCACCAGCAGCCATGTGCGTTAATGGCTCGATTGGTGGAGGAACATTGGTCAAGGGTCTTGCCGTCTGTGAAGGGTTTTCTTGGACGTAGCCGTATAGTGAGATAGTCACTTGGGAGGCTGCGAGCAAGATTGAGGATTTTAATCTTCTCTTTGAAGGTACGCGTATCAGTATATTTTTAAATTCGGGGACGAATTTCTTTTAAGGGGGGAGATTGTAACACCTTAGAATGTGTTTTGTAGCTAATTATATTTTAATATATGGATTTTAACAAAAAAAAGTTTACCAAATTAAGTTTTAAATATTTTATCCTATTTAATGAGTATTTTATTGGAATTTTGTTAGGCACACACACACTTGTGCATGTAAACTAGGGTGTTAATTGTGGTTTAACCATTGCTTAATCTAGTTTATTATTGTTTAGGTGTTTTGGGTTAAATAGTTATGGTTGTTCTTTTAAAAAAAAATGAAAAATGAATTTAAAAAGGGGTTTAATTTTGGATAAAGTGTTGACTTTGGGGGAGAGAGAGAGAGGGAAAGCATGGGGCAACATGGCTCATGCCATGCTCATTAAATGAGGGAAGAGAAAGAGAGTGGAGGGGTTTTTTGCATTTCCTCTCATTTCTCTCTTTGTTCTCTCTTTTCACTCACTCTCTCACTCTCACACACACACACACACACTTACCTACATCTTCAGCAGAAGCAGCAGCCTTCAGTAGCAACAGCATCATCATCATCATCAGCAGCAGCAGCAGCAGACATCATCAACAGCAGCAGCAACAGCAGGCAGCAACGGCAGCAGAAGGAGCTCCAGCATCTTGCAACAACTCATTTCACTTCTTCACCTGCTTCTTGGGGGCCTGTAGTGTATAACTCTTGAACCCAATTTCCCATTTTGCCTAGTTGTGTGATTGTTAGTTTCGGTTTGTGTTAATTTGCTAGTTTAGTGCCATTTAAGGTTATTTGTGTGGAATTTTGGTTGGAATGTGTTGGAATTGGTTAACCTAGCTCATTTTAGTGTTGTTAGGCCACCTCAACAGAGATTCAACCCAGGTTTCACTAAAATACCTTAAGGTTTGTGTTTTGTGCAATTTGGTGTTTCTAAAGCGATATAATGGCAATCTGGAATCTGCTATGGACCGGATGCCTTCAGGTCAAAATTGAGAAAACTAGGACATGATACCTAGGTTTAGATCACACCACCAGACCACGAACCCACCCTTCCCTAACCTGGCCGCCAATTTATTCATATTGGCCGCAAATTGCGGCCAAGAAGGGGACTGGGGTGTTGGGGTTTTGTGTAGGGTTCCCTGCTGTGTAGTGTAGTGTTTTGGCATGTCTAGTTTTGTAAGATTTGGCCTGTAGGAAAATCTGGGGTCATATATCGCTTTTGGTGTCCGTTGTGTTTGCGCGATACGCGCGATACGTGAGTGGGTTCTGTGATCCAGCGTATCGCGGCGTGTCGCGATGGTTTTAGACGCGTACACACACGTTTCAGCGTATCGTGCACACGCGCGTTTAGTTCGCGACGCGAGTTTCTCGTTTTGGTTCGATATCGTGTTTCGCGGAATATTTGGCTTATATGTGATTTCCGTGTCTTATTTGCAGGTTTGCAGACAGGGACTACGGACACTACTACAGAGGGAGCAGATGGTAGGATTCACCTAGCGTGGAGTGTAAATGAATAGATTTAACATCTACAGGGGAATCGCCCGCATGGCGTTATGCGTCTGGGTTAGGATTCAAATACCTGTCGCACATTCTACGTCATTGTAGAATTGCGCCTTTACTTTATTCCCTTGATATAGTGTACTGTGACTAGCAGCCGTAGGACACTGCACACATTATTGACGGTTCATGTTGCACGAGCACGGATTGTATGCTACACACACACCGTCAATAATTGCCATGTCACACACAACCCCTTATTGATACTATATTGCCTATCACACTTGACATCTAGCTTATGGCATACCTATAGTGTATCATACATTTAGTGATAGGTACATATACACCTAGAGATACAGCTACAGGTATACCATGCACATATTTTAGTTATACCGGGGGGAGGGGGATTTCCTACATATGTTACTTATACCCAGGGGGGTATACGGCATCCTTTACTTATAGGTAGATACCCATACTTGGCTGTACCTTATTGATTTTGCATACATCTGGTTCAGCTATATACTTTTGTTTACCTGCCCGCATCCAGATATATCGCATATATTTATTCCTAAATTTGCGCATTGTTTATCTGGATTTTATATGATATTTTCGGGATTTGGGAACCGCGGGGGTTCATGAAATTATGCATACATTGAACAACCCGGTTTCCATGATATGATATTTGCGCGTCCACCATGAGTTTTATCGGTGCTGATTATATGCTCCATACGAGGTGTGGTTGCCGTATGAGAGTACATGGTGGGGCCCGGTATGGTTCCCCTCGGCAAGAAGATCGATGGGTTTGCCGATTGAGCCTGGAGGCGGGCGAGTACCTACCGGTGACTGGTTGGACCTGGCAGTTGTCCGGAGGATACTGGCCAGAGTCGAGAGATGGATGCGGGATGATCTGTACTGCCGGGCCGAGGGCCGACACCGCAGACGGACCCCGTGGGCCGATCCGGACTGACGGAGCCCGATATACGAGGATTTCTGTGTCGATGCTTGGCACACTGTTTTCATGATATTTCTTTTAATACCTTTGTATATATAACAGGGGATTTAGCCATTGTTATATATACCCTTACACCAATATTAGTGGAATGGGACGCTAATATATATGTATTGCCCCCATCATATTTATTTCTATATATATATGTTTAGGATGTTAAAGATTATTTGAGATTTGACTTGGGTTATTAGGTGATTCATTGAGATTGGATATTGGATATGAAAGGGACGGTTGATTGGTACATTCGAGATATAGGAGAGCTATTCGATATTGTACCTTGAGGTGATGTGAGATCTATATGATGTGAGAGCCCAGTTTGGGGGCCGATTTGGCGATTTGGGATGTGAGTGTCATGATGGATTGTGATCCTACCACGATGTCAGGTTTCCGTGGGAAATGACATATTCCCCCTATACCTCACCCTTACCTACCTTATGCACAGATTCATATATTGGTAGTACTTGTAGTATACCCTTATGATAGTTGCATATCTACTTTCTCATATCCCTATTGCATGGTTATTGCATATTATTGTCATGTTATTACTGCTTTACATGTGGATTGTACCTGTTACTGTACTTCCCTTATTTCAGCATTTGCATGACATGTTATTACTGTAATCGCATATCTTAGATTCATGCTGTACGTACATTCCTGCGATTACCTGCATATGTTATCTACTATTCACGAGTTGGCAACTCACCCCCGTTGTGCCACAAGTGTTTTAGGTTGTTCCCCAGAGTAGTCGAGGCATGCTATTCCTCTATTCAGCTATCCAGCTATCATCTTTTGCTACAGATACCGCATCAGCTCACAGTACTATTTTGCTTAGGTGAGTTTTGGTGGTCATCTGTATTTTGTATGTACCTTCGTTGTATTTTGTACTCTCCATCTACTATTGTGTTATTGACTTAGAGACTTTGTGAGGACGTTAATGTGTATCTTTGTGGATTTGATGTCTTTTACATACAGCTTCTTCTCTACTGTCCTTATTTTTGTGTTGTATTCATCTTGACTAGTCTTTACAAAAAGGGGGTGTTGCTAAAATTTTAAAGAAAGAAAGTACGACTTTTTAAAGAATTTGGGTTGTGATTTCAAATGTTTCAAAACTTATATTATCTTTTTCGTATTTTCATGGTTTAGATTTCTGGGTTTGGCTTTCTTTTACTACGTTGCGTCTTTAGGCGTTGCGTAGTATTAGGGCCTTCACGGGCCAATTTTGGGTCGTGACACTGCAGGTAATGGAGTCACCCTCTCTAAAGGTGTCTTACAGACTAAAGGGGAGAGGGATGTGCATGATTGGCAGATCACTTGCTTAGGCAATTGACTCAATCATGAGATGTCAAGTATCACACCAGATGTTGTTTTTGCACGAGATGCAGTAAGCTGATATTAATCCTATCTTGGAAAGACATTCGGAAGCAGTTTTAGAACATAAGTGGATGTTCTAGGGATATGATAACGACAACCTCCTTCGGGAGACGGTTATCATTCCAGGCTTCCAAGGTGACCTGAATGACAGAGTGACTGTCAGAGTTAGAGTTTTTCTTCTGACGAGGGGCAGTAGTTTGGACAGGTGGTCCAACCGAATACTGAGGGAGGCATGGCGCAGGATACTGATTAAGTTCAGTTGACGATACAGTCTAAGAAGTTTGGATTTGGAGTTCATTTATGAACTAGGTCCCATCAGATATCCAGACAAATTCTAAGACGGGTATTGCTCATTTCGGGAGATGGCTTTCTCCGCGAACTTGAGATAAAGAGAGACATAGAAAGAAACATCAGGGCGGATCCACTCACTGAGGCTATTCCTCGAACGTATTAGTTTCGTAAACGGGCTTTGTGAGACTGATTAGTAGAGGAGTTGGGCGTTCGGTATCACACGGGTTGTGAGTATGCGACATCGCAATAATTAGCCTTGAGTGCAAATGGGATATTGTTGGATATAGTGCCCTCAGAGTCAATTATTGGATCACAGGCACGTGATTGCAATGATTGAGGGAGGACCTATACCGGTAGGACAGTCTTACTCAACATAATAATATGCTATCTGGTTTATCTTTATCATCGTGTACAGCTTTAGGTGACATTTCAGGTCACTATTACACATTGATGGAACCCTTAGGATTCTTGCTTGATGGCCAGCAGTATGATGGCGATCATATACGTGGGAGCTGGGGTCTATAAGCACATCTTTAAAGTGGTCCCTAGTCGTGGGAGTTTCGAGACTGGGCATCGATACTCCATTAGTAGACTAGTGTATACAGTCGAGACCCCGACGAGGGGTGGTGGCCGGTCTCACAAGCCATTAGTGTCAGTTGGTTCACCTAAGATGTATACATGTGCTCATTGGGTTATGAGTACACCGGACAGGACTCGCCGGGAACATGCTAGTTGGTATTATACCTGACGTCAGATAGCAGTTTCCTGGTGACATGTGTACAGGTTAGTTCATCGATCTGAGATCGTCATTTGTCTCGTGTGAGTTCCCACTGTGCTTTGATTATTACCCTACCACGGCTCAAAGGAGTCGTGCAAACAGGTTTTAGTTGGGTACAGTCCTGAGCCACATGGAGGCGGTGAGCGGATCGGCAGGGTTTTCGTCTCTCCCGGTATTGGGGGTGAGATCGCGCTGTGTCTAGGAGAGCCATTACACGAAGTCCTTGGCCAAGACAAGAGATTTACTGGTAAATATTCCAGTAGTATCTCAGGGTGTTCTGGGCTACACTCCGACACGACTTGTATCGCTTTTGGGGATCTGACTTTTACCAACCCCCTAGGCCCGCCATGCGATGCTCATAGACGAACGGACCGGACTGTATGGATATTGTCACTGACAGGCTCAGTAGAGTGTCAGGATGAGTTCGCTCATCGACCTCCCTTTTGGTCAATACTTGATAGCCCGTTACGTACGGCTAGTAACTCTAACGTGCTAGTGGTTAAATCCACAGCCAAAGTATTGACGAGTCTTTAGAGTCCCCCACAGACAGTTTCTCAAGTTTCAGGCGAAACGTTGTAGAGGCCGTATGATATATGGCAGGGTCCGATCATATACGTGCAGTAGTGCACAGATCATGATCGGACGGATCATACTAGTGAGCTTTGGTTTAAGCCAGATCCTAGTATTAGATTTGTTGGATTACTTTAGTCTCATCGCATTCGTATTCAGTCGGAATGCGGATGCAGGTATGTATATACAGGTGAGGGGTATCCTTGTGATCCGCCATGAGTTTACTTTAGATGTTGCCGTATCTTTTTATTGTTGTAAACATTTGGATTAATGTTTACAAATGGAAATTGTGAGATAGAATTCATCATGAGGTGCATTTATTGTGACACATGCAACCTAGTGACTCATGGTCTCTTTTATTGTGCATATGTCACATTTTGTGATGGATTTGAGTGATGAAATGAGAGGAAGAGAGAGAAGGGCAGCCATATCCCTTTGGGATTGCTCTTGTATTTCTTATTCTTGCTTTCATTTTTATCATACAATTCAAGAAAGAAAAGGCTTTTTCTTCTTCCTCTTGCTCTAGCTCACAACCTCCATTAATGGCATTATCTCTAACCTCCATCCATACAATGGATGAAAGAGACAAAGTTATCACACACATTCTCTACATCGCCTTGGACATGTCGGCTAGCAAACTTCGTGCCCGAGTTGCTTCGGACGAAGCGGGAGCCCGTAAAAAGATTCGAAGATGTGGTGCCCTTTCCGACGAGGAGATCGAGACCGGAGATACCGCGAGGAGCTTGGGATGGTGGCCAAAGACCGAAGGACACGGATCAATCGGTATAGCTTTCCAACCCTTTCTCTTCTTAGATAGTTATAGGTTAATGGTTCGATCCGGATTTAAAGTATACGATTGCGCCGGTTTCTAGTTTGAAAAAAGTTTTCGTTTCCACATTTTGGCCTCGTACAGACGGCCGGGGCGCTACCGTAGACTTACAACAAGAACCTCCCTGTCACCGTCTTTAAGAATACCGAAGTATCTCTCGGGTGTCTGAGATTACCCACCATATCTGCGAAGTGGCTAATGGAATGTAAATCCGGATTGAATCTTTAGGTCTTATTAAATTTTCAGTAATCGTTTGTGGTTCTGGAATCACTTCCAGTTCTACCATACTCCCACTACTGCTTTCTGAAAAAGTCCATTTTACTAAAACTGTGGCGAGTCAAGAACAATATCACTGTTGATCTTCGAGATGGTAGAAAGTTAACCCTCGTCATAGCCCGGGTTAACCCACAAATAGCCATTACAGAAACGTGCCTTGAGTTATCAAGAGTCTGGTTTTAAACATAAACCGGACAACTCCCCGTACCTTAACATCGTTAAGATATGAACCATTCTATATACAATATAGAAACAGAGGCACTGATTTAATTGGAACCAGATTGAAATCATGCAGCTATCTCCAGTGCATGTCAACTAAATGGAGAGAGGTCGATCAACATTACACAACTTAGGAGTGCATCCAATTATGAGTAAACTGAAAGAGAAGCATGTTCTCAAAACCATTACTATCTACTGAATACCAAATACAACTATCTACATCTTCGATCACCTTGAAGAATCCTGATACTTGCAACACGTGGTTCTCTACTTTATTCTTGTACCTATAAGTTCTCAAAATTTAGACCTTGTATCTCTACGAAACACATGTCTAAAATTGGTGAAGTCACAAGTAAACAGAATATAGTACGAGTACCAACCCCTCTGTTCTAATGGACACTGGACAACATACAATACTTTGTATAAGTCCCCTGAGTTGAATAACTCAAACACCGTGCGTCGTAGATTGAAAACTGTATTATGGTTATGAAGAATTACACCAATGTTTAATATACGTTACCTAACCATCAACTGATATAGGTAAATTTCATGGACATAATTTCAAAAGGTTATATCTCACTTTATAAAATAAACGTACATATATATCAGTTTGAAATTGGTTCATAACAACGGATATTCAAAACCAAATTTTTACCGTCCGGCAAACATCCGGGCGATTTCCTCAAATATCACTAATTACAACGAATTCTGATATAATGAGGATAATCACCTAATTCCCAATAACTTACTCCCACTCATCATCTGTAAAACCATACAGATGTGAGAATCAAACGTGGTAAATACATACCCTGGAGCAAGGGCTAATTGGGAAATCAGTTTTCCATTAACAATACACAGTGAAACTGAAACATGAAAATGTTTCGAAGGGGTATCCGGGTATTCCTAATAATGCCTCTTCCATTATCAGATTCACGACTGTAACCATATATACGCGGTTTGGTCGTGAATGATAGCAGTCGCAATTTACTTTGCCCTCTTTCTGATCCCTTTATTTGTCATTACTTATTATATCCTGCACAACACACTTAGGCTGATTGGTTTTCTTCATTCCCTACCTTTCGGCACCTGCCTATGGTTTGGAAGAAGACCATCCAATAAGCGTAATAGGTGTATCCTCTCCTAATCCTAGGAGCCCTCACAACCTGAGATAAAGTAAAAGGAAAAGACAACTGAATAATCCTATTCAATCTCTCCAAAACCAGAATCCATCCTCGAATCTGGAACAAGTTCCTTCGAGTTCGTATATAACCATACGATAGATTTATCCAATGGAAGTGGATGTTCGTAGTGATACGGGGTGTTCTGGAGAAATGCAAAGGGTAAAAGAAGGAGTAGCAATGACAAATGCAACTCAGACAATCCCTAAGCCAGTGTTTTAAGAAAGTTCGGTTAACTTGGTCACTGAGTTATAGTCTATGGTAGGGCCATGGTCGCTGCCAAAGAGAGAGAGAAAAGAAACACTCTGCGTGCACTCTAACCTAGATTAGAATGGTTAATCACTTTATCTAATCGGGATGTCTCCTACTGTAATCTCAAATTCTCCTCCAAACCTGAAAGAAGAATTAGTCGGGATCACCCGAGGAGTAAACCAACTCATCAGTGGGAATCGGGATCCAACTATCATCGTATGATAACGTAATGGAATCCACTCACGTTATCACACTCCAGAAGGTATGCGCATACCTGGCAAGTTTCAGTTTCTTTAGAAACTCCTGATGTGATTTTTATCCCATGCTCTTATGATCTTGACGAAGGCCAACATATCATAAGTCACATGTCAAGTTCTACCCGTCATTATCCAGGTTAATTTGAACCCACCCGTACATACCCTTGACGATGGCCAAAATAGTAGTACGACTGTCCTAAACCAATGCATCTATCTATGCAACAGAAAAGTAACAAATGGCTACCATACACTATGTCTTTACGAAGGCCAACATACATAGCATGAATACTAAGTGTTACCTGTCTGAAATGACGGAGGGCTACGAATGGTTTTTGACAAAAAACCTTTAACGTAATGAACTTGATATCGTTGAAAGAACCGGATAGCTTTTTACAAAAATATAGTGGCGAAAACCTTTGCTAAAGAGGTCACTCCCGGTGAAGAGATCTCGGCTCTTTCCCCGTAGAATGAGGTGCAGAATATTCTAAACTGAATACCGCGATGCAAAACAAAAAGTAATCGAGTATAGTGAAGTTATTACCCTGACGCAAAACTCTGTCCAAGGGGTCACTCCCGGTGAAGGGATCTCGGCCCTTGCCTCGTCGAACGAGGTGCTGGATATTCATAACCGAATACCACTGTGGAAAACAAAAGAGAACGTCCTTATAATAACATTTTAAAATTGTTCCAACAACATAGAATAGGTTTGTTTTCCTTACATTGATCTGAATCAACGCAGTCCTATCAATTAATCACACCACAAAAGAACGAAAATATGATGTACGTATATGCCATCCGCATCCGCCATTGGGTCCCGTCATCACCCGTTAGGTTACTTAACTAACGACAGAGCAGGGACTGGACTAGCGCGGGTGTAAAACATATACAATATCTGTTAGTATATATATTAATATATAATAATTGCTCCAGGCATGATAAATGCAACATCACAGAAAAGTAATAAGTATCACAGAACAATACAGATAAAATGGAATCCCCGGGTTTCATTGAGCCGCAAATGAAACCCGACGTTCTCATGGTCGTGTGGATAGCATGTGCAATGTAAAGCTAGACCCCTACCAGTGCGGTAAGTTACCCGCCAAAACCAGAAGTGAGACAGCCCCCTTCATCAAAGTGAATGGGCCACCCGGCACTTCACGGAATCCGGTAACTTGAGCACCCCACCTTGGGTCAACCTGTACCCCCTACGAGTACGGCGAATAGTCCGCCAATTTTAGAGTGAAGCCGCCTCCGGCTCAAAGCCATGAGATGCGGCCCCGTTGCCCTCTAGAACCCGGCTATCCGTGCACTCCACTGCGGGGTAATCCTAGTACAGAAAATAAAATATGTAAAACGGGTACATCGACCTCAATCCGGTCATGCCCCAAAAGAATAATATACAAACAGGCAGTGACGGCAGTCCACATGTCGGACGCTCGCCCCGCGGTACCAAATGTACAAATATATCCAAACCGCACTACCATTGCACGCAAGCTATCCACCACGACAAACCGCAACAGCACAGCACAACACAGAACATCAACGTGAACGTCACGTTCGCAAACTCGTCTAAAAGAGCTATAGCAATTAGACAAGATTTACCGCTCGAATGATATTCACGGTCGCAGATAGAAATGTAATGCACTGTAAACTTTAAAAAGTGTTAGAAAATATCGACTTCGAAATAATCCCGAATATGCCCAAACAACTAGATAAATTCATATCAAAACTGAGCTAAATAAGCAATACCAATAAACAATGTTACTTTTGAAGATGCCATGGATGGAAAATATAAGCTCAAGACTTGACACAAAAGGAAAAGGCAAGTCAAGAAATTAAGTGGCAGTTCTTTCCTTTTTTTGAAGAATGGCGTGGCTGTTGAAAATCCTTTAGTGAGATTCAGAAAAAAAAAATTCCATCACAAATCAACACCCACGAAATTCCCTGCACGCCAAAAGAACATTCTCTCAATTTCCCTTCACCAAAATCAAATCCATGAAATTTCATCATCACCAAAAATATCATTGGTATTGTTTCGAGATTGTTTCGGTTTCGATATTTTAACATCGTCTAAAAACACTAGTATCCTGTTAACGGGTTGGCTCTGATACCATGTAAGGCTACGGCGGCGTTTCGGCCGTCTTTCCGAGGCCAAATACGGAACAAAAACTTTTTTCAAACCGGCGCTATCGTAACCCTAAAATCCGGATCTTTTCATTAACCGTAAACAAGTAAACTGTAAAAGAGTTTGGAGAGATTATACCGATCGATCCGTGTCTTTCGGTCTTCAATCTCTGTGCCAAGCTCCTCGCTGCTGCGCCAACGAAGTACGCTCTCTGATCTCGCTCGTCGAAATGGTTCCATGTCGAGAATTCTTTATACGGGCTCCCGCTTTAAACCGAAACAACTCGGACATGAAGTTTGCTAGCCGACATATCCAAGATGAAGTAGAGATGGTGTGTGAATATTTTGTCTTAAGGGACCCAAGGAATTGGTTGGAGGTAAATGAGATTGCCAAAAGGAAATTGTGAGCAACGGAAATTTTGTTCTTGGAGAAAAAATGGGGGTCGGCGACTCTACAGAATGGTTCTCTGGGGATCCTATTTGGGTGGTGAGGGAGAATGTTGTGTATAAATTAATCCCCAAAGAAAATAAATCCCTCACTCTTGCACACTAAAATCAACAGCCCCCTCTGAAAAAATATCTCATGAAAATACCTTTAACTATGCAAAAGCAATCAATGCCAAAGTATGTGTCATCACCCACTCCATGAGTTTTGAAAGAGGCAGCCACGAAATTTCCCACAAAATTTCCATGCTCGCTAAAAATTCCTCAGCCCACCAAAGCCCACGAATTGCTTTCTGGCCTCACAAAAATCTCATGCAAACTAAACAATGCATGCACCAATAATTAAAAGCACACACAAATTTGCATGCAAACTAAAATTTCCAAAAAAAAAAAAACAAAACTCACAGTTCACATTAAAATATTAAACTAAATATTTAAATCGGAAGATAAGAAAATGACAACTTCAAAAAGTAATATTGTAACGGATCAGAAAAAAACCCCCCATCCATATATACATACCTACATCCGTATTCGACTGAATACGGATACAACGAGACGAAAATATTCTAACAATCTAATACCAGGATCCGGTTTAAACCAAGATCCGTCCGATCATAATCCGTCCGATCACTATTAAGATCCGTCCGATCATAATGCGTGCACAAATGCACGAATATGATCGAACCCTGCCATAAACCCATACGGCCTCTACAACGTTTCACCCAAACTTAGGAAAACTTTCTGTGAGGGACTCTAAAAACTCGTCAATACGCTGGCAGTGGGTTTAACCACAAGCACGTCAGTGGTACTAGCAGTACTTAACGGCTGCCTAGGTATTGAACAAAAGGGAGGCCGATGAGCGAACTCATCCTGAAACCCTACTGAGCCTGTCAGTGACAATATCCATACAGTCCGGTCCATTCGTCTATGAGTATCGCATATCAGGCCTAGGGGGCTGGTAAACGTCAGACCCCCAATAGAGGTATAAGTCGTGTCGGAATGTAGCCCAGAACACCCTGAGAAACTACTGGAATACCTACCAGTAAATCTCATTTATCCTGGCCAGGGTTTTCGTGTAATGGCTCTCCTAAACACAGCGCTATCTCACCCCCTCAATACCGGGAGCGACAAATTCCCGGCCGATCCGCTCACTGCCTCCATATGGCTCGGGACTGTATCCAACTAAAACCTTTTTGTACGACCCCTTTGAGCCGTGGTAGGGTAGTAATCAAAGCACAGTGGGAACTCACACGAGACAAATAACGATCTCAGGTCGATGGACTAACCTGTAAACATGTCACCAGGGAACTGCTATCTGACGACATGTATAATTTCCAACTAGCATGTTCCCGGCGAGTCTGTCCTGTGTACTCATAACCAAATGAGCACCTGTATACATCTTAGGTGAACCAACTGGCACCAACGGCTTGTGTGACCGGCCACCGCCCCTCGTCGGGATCTCGACTGTATACACTAATCTACTAATGGAGTATCGATGCCCAGTCTCGAAACTCCCACGACTAGGGACACTCTAAGGATGTACTTATAGACTACCCAACTCTCACGTATATGATCGCCATCATACTGCTGGTAGTCAAGCAAGAATCCTAAGGGCTCTATCAACGTGTAATAGTGATCTGTAATATCATCTAAAGCATGTACACAATGATAAAGATAAACCAGATAGCATACTATCATCTCGAGTAAGACTGTCCTACCGGTATAGGTCCTCCTTCAATCATTGCAATCACGTGCCTGCGATCCAATAATTGACTTTGAGGGCACAATATCCAACGGAGCCGTGGTAGGGTAGTAATCAAAGCACAGTGGGAACTCACACGAGACAAATGACGATCTCAGGTCGATGAACTAACCTGTACACATGTCACCAGGGAACTGCTATCTGACGCTAGGTATAATACCAACTAGTATGTTCCCGGCGAGTCCTGTCCGGTGTACTCATAACCCAATGAGCACCTGTATACATCTTAGGTGAACCAACTGACACCAATGGCTTGTGAGACCGGCCACCGCCCCTCGTCGGGGTCTCGACTGTATACACTAGTCTACTCCAGAGTATCGATGCCCTGTCTCGAAAACTCTCACGACTAGGGACCATTTTTAAGGATGTGGTTATAAACTACCCAACTCTCACGTATATGATCGCCATCATACTGATGGTAGTCAAGCAAGAATCTTAAGGGCTCTATCAACGTGTAATAGTGATCTGTAATATCACCTAAAGCATGTACACGATGACAAAGATAAATCAGATAGTATACTATCATCTTGAGTAAGACTGTCCTACCGGTATAGGTCCTCCTTCAATCATTGAAATCACGTGCCTGCGATCCAATAATTGACTTGAGGGCACTATATCCAACAGTAGTGAGGGTGTACAAGACCCTAGAGATCAATTTGTGGACCTAGAATAGAGAATACAAACTTAGAATTTTTTCCATGTCGGTTTTGTTGCATTTGGTGTGCCTACAGTGAATCTGGAGAAACCCGGGGAATTTCTGAGCTTACCAAACAATACCAGAGACCAAATTAGGGTACTAGGAGACCACCCTGACCTTGCGAACCCCATCTGAGCATTGGGGGCCGAGGAGGCCGGATTTTAGGGCCTTGTGGCCGACCACATGGGGGAATATTGGGTCCAGGTTGCTTCTATAGGTCAAATACTCTATACACATTACCCCAGTATTGTTTGTTCATCCCAATTTCACCTGAGTCAAAATCTGGGAGCACTTTGGTGTGGGTTTTTGTTATGTTTTCCGTATTTTTAGTGCTTGGTTTTGATGTTTGGATTTGCATTTGGTTGTTGGATGTTTGTACATCAACAACGAGGGATGATTGGTTGGTTTTGCATGCGTGGGCTATAGGTTCTAACCTATAGGCGATCCGTGTGCCGTTTTGGTTTTCCGAATTCGATTTTAATAGCGATTGCGATTGTGTGTTATTATAGGTACCTTCGCGTGGATTCCGAGGCGACGGAGCATAGCGTCATCGACTTCGGCAAGCAAGGTGAGTAGATCTATATCTACGGGGGAAGTCGGGTGGATGGCGTATAGCACCCCCGCAAGTTTTTTTGATGGAAACCGATTCATAGAATATGGTTAAGAAAACCTAGATTTAGGAACTAGGGTTATAGTTAAAAAGGATAGTTAGAGATGTTATGAGTGATTGAATATGTATATTGAGATATAAAATGAAAACTTAGGGATATGAAAGGTGAATGTGAATCACGATGTATAGATGTGTAGTTACACTAGAACAAGTACTAGTTTTAGAGTAACATGAAACTAAATTAATAAGGTAGAATGTATATATATAAAATTGACTTAATGTGATGAAAAGAAAATACGATGTGAGATGATGACTTGATGATATGTTGGTATACGGATGCGAGTTGATTGAGAGGATTGATACTTTTGCCGGTCCGCTGATATGAGATTGTTATAGATGTGACCTGGGATATAGGTATATAGATATATATAATGTGGTGAATCATGAATGATAGGCCGTATGTGACGTTAGGTCCGTACCTTCATTGTCGTAAAGGTTGATAGGATCCCTAATGGTTTAATGCCGCCGTACGATGATTTTCCGTACGCGATGAGTTTGACTTGATGATTGATCCATACCCTTGACTAGAGGATGCCGTACGATGGATTATACCGTATGTGATGTTTTGAGGCTGGATGCCGATTGATAGATTCACTGATTCGATCATGTTAGCTTTGTATACCTTATAGCTTTTAGCTGATGATTTACCTTATACTGCATTCATGTTATTCTCATTTCATTGCAGATACCTGTGCTAGTACACTTACACCATTATCGATGATGCATATGTTACATGTACACAGATTGTAGGCTCACACACTTCATCATTGATAATTGCCATACTACTACACAGTAGGATTGCTGCATCATGATATGACTCTTTGCATAATTTACTTACTATAGTTGCATATGCACCTTTATACGATGTTGCATTGGACTTTGGAGAATCTGGGAACTGCAGGATATATTTTAAAATTGGATTCATTTAAAGGAACGGTTTTCCTTCGATATGTGCATAGTACTGTTCCATATTGCATGATATACGGATATGCTTACATTTCTGTTATATGTCGCATACATCATGCTTTACGATTATACGCATTGAGATATGCTGTTTTCATGAGATTTCTGGATTTAAGAACCGTTGTTATTTCAAAAGAATGTATGTACTGTTTAAAAAACCCGGTTTCTCTTGATATGATAATTCAGTGCGTCCACCATGCGTTTTCTCGGTTCTGAGACATGTGACAGTGATACCCGATTCGAGGAGCTGGATGAGGCCGATTGCGGGTACATGGTGGACCCGGTATGGTACCCTGGGGCAAAAAAGGGATGTCGCGCAGTAGACGATGAGCCTGATAGGGGAGTACTACCTACTGGTGATAGTATTTAGGCTTGGCGGATATCTGGAGGATACCGACCGGAGTCGAGAGATGATATGGGCCGATCCGGACTGACGGAGCCCGAGGGCTGATCCAGACTGACGGAGCCCGAGATATGAGGATTTACGTGTCGATACTGGACACGGGTTTCATGATGTTTAGAGTGTTGATGCTGGGCACTCAGGTTCCATGATTTTAATGTGTCACGAGGGGCACACGTTGATTTATATTCTCATACTTTCATGCATATGCTTTTATGATATTTACGTGCATGATATTGTTGTGTTATTGGTTGACACATGGACGGGATTCACATGCATACAGACATTGATAATATGGTTGGACGAGATCCACAGGCATACAGGCATTGATTATATGGTTGGACGAGATCCACATGCATACATACATTGATTATATTGTTGGATGATATCCGCATGCTGATAGGCATTTATTTATAGTGTTGGCACATATACAGACCCGGTCACCCTAGATATCATAGTATTACCTTTATGATATAGACCTAGGAGTTGTTGTTTATTCGATTTCTATCTGTAGATGTTTTTCTACTCACGAGTTGGTAACTCACCCCCATTGTGCCACAGTTCTTGCAGGTTGACCGCATGGATCAGTAGCGGCATCGCTGGCACACAGTTGCATTCGGGTGTTTTGCATTGGTAGGTGGGACATTTGTATCATGCCCACTCCTGTATTTACTATTTATATTGTATCTAGTCAACTCCATCAATCAAATTAGTATTTGTATAAGTAATGAGACTTCGTGAGATTTGTGGTTGCGAGACTTAGAGCGAGGGTATTTCCGCTACTTGTGGTTTTGATGTCTTTCTTATTTCTTTATCTTTCATGGTGAACTTCGCTGTTGGGCATCGTATACTTATATATATACTGTCTTGCATGGTTGTGATCCGCCGTTTGGCAAAGAGCTAGCTCCTGCTTGGGGATGCCTTTATTATCATTATCTATTTGTGGCTTTGGATCAAAAAATACAAAGGAGGTGCTGCCCAAATTTTTTTTAAAAGACGAAACATGTTTTCAACTAATAAATTCCACTTGCATTATTCATGTTCCTTTTTTTGGTATTTAAGAAAAATTATGATTTTCACCATACCTTTATTTCAAAACATCACCTCTTTTATTTTCTTTAAAAGGTTTAGATTTCTGGGTTTCAGCTTACTTGAATTGCGTTACGCCTTTAGACATTGCGTGATTTAAGTACTGATCACGAGCTAATATTTCTGGTCGTGACACCAAGCTACCAGATCCGGCCTGGCCGGCCCTCTGCCCCCTTTGCACCCCGTATTTCTCCAGTGCTATGTTCTTCTGTATTTGGGGTTTCATGTATTGTTTGCGTAGCCTAAATTTTCATGTGATGATTATTTTGATTAGGGGCTAATTCGTAGTGTTTCGTAGTCGTATAATCTAACACTATATTGGTAACCTTGACAATGTCTAGCATTTCGAACGAACTTCAAAACTCCACATCTTGACCCTGCTGAAATTTCCAAGTGTTGTAATTTTCCTAAGTTACTTTCATATTCAATAGTTGCGCAAGTATCCTATGGACTTTCTAGAAGAACATAATAGCCTTAACTCGATTCTATGCCTACGGAACCACGATCGAACCTTAGGATTTGCCGTAGTTTCGTGGTGTCATAGGTGAGGCGTTGGTTAACCCCTTCTACGGCTGGTCCAAAGACATTGTGGCACGTTTTTGAGTATTTGTAACTTTGCTCAAGTGTTGAGCTCTCGGGGTAATTTGTGGGTGTATGATGATTCGATCAAAATGTTAAACATCGTCTTGATATATGTGATTGTGATAATTACAATTGTTGTTTTTCACTTTCTTTTCTGCGACCGTAAGTGTAGTATGTGGTGTATCGCCAGTTTCGTTGCTATACATCAACGACAATCGGGATATGCATACTTGCTTACGTTGATGATATGAGATATTATGTGTTGCTGAGATATGGTGTGCAGGATTGTCGCGATCGAATAGCCGGGGGTTTTATTTGAGATGAGAGTCTTTATTTTCATTCATGTAAATATCAATTGTATATAATATTCTTTTATTTGGGGCACTTCCGGGTTGAGGATGATGTCACCATTATTATATATTATTTATATTTCCGCATTAGGATAGACCCAAGGAGGGGAGCACAAGTGACCGGGTTCTGGGGTTCAGTAGGAGGCCATCTCGAGGAGTCGAGACAGGGTCACTTGCCGCTCTCGTAGGGGTCTAGGGGTGTAGGCTTGGCTATTCATCGCGACCGTGGAATCCGTATTTTCTATTGTTGGCTGAATACAAAATACGGACCTCCTAGATATCCTTTTATTTTCATATATGCTTCTGCTGTTGATATTCTGTAATGTGATTACTTAGTATCTGAGACGAATGGATTATTATTATATATATAATATATAATAAACATTCCTTATATTTTACACCCGCGCTAGTCCCGCCCCGCTATGCTGTTAGTTAAGTAACCTAACGGTGCATAACGGGACACTGTGGCGAATGCGGATGGTATAAGTATACGTTCTATTTTCGTTTCTTTTCTGCGATGGCTTAGGAAATTAAATGATGGGACAACATTAATAAGATTAATGTAAAGAAAAAGAAACCTAAAGATGTTGTAGAATCGGATTTGAAACACACTCGACCTTTTTGTGAGTGCTGGATATTCATAACCGAATACCACTGTGCAAAGCAAAAGAGAACGTCCTTGCAATAACAGCTTTTTGAAAAATGTTCCAACAATATCAAACATGTTTGTTTAGCTTGCATTGATCCGAATCAATGCAGTCCCATCAATTAATCACACCATAAAGAACGAAAATATGATGTACGTATATGCCATCCACATTCGCCACTGGGTCCCGTCATCACCCGTTAGGATACTTAACTAATGACAGAGCGGGGACTGGACTAGTGCGGGTGTAAAACATATACAACATCTACTAGTGTATATATATATATCAATATATAATAATTGCTCATGGCGTGATAAAATACAACATCACAGAGAGTAATAAGCTTCACAGAACAATACAGATAATCTGGGATCCTCGGGTTTCATAGAGCCGCTACTGAAATCCGACGTTCCCCTGGTCGTGTGGATAGCCTGTGCAATGAAATCCTAGACCCCTACGGGCGCGGCAAGTTACCTGCCAAAACCTGAAGCGAGGCAGCCCCTTTCAACAAAGTGAATGGACCACCCAGCACTTCACGGAATCCGGTAACTTGAGCACCCCTCCTTGGGTCAACCTGTACCCACTACGAGTGCGGCGAATAGCCCGCCAATTCTAGAGTGAAGCCCCCTCCGTCTCAAAGCCATGAGATGCGGGCCAGTTGCCCTCTAGAGCCCGGCTACCCGTGCACCCCACCGCGGGGTAATTGTAATATAAAAAGTAAAATATATACAACGGGTACATCGACCTCAGCCCGGCCGTGCCCCAAAAGAATAATATACAAACAGGCAGTGACGGCAGTCCACATGTCGGACGCTCGCCCCGCAATAACAAATGTACAAATACAACCAAACTGTACTACCATTGCATCCAGGCTATCCACCACGACAAATCCGCAACATCACAGCACAACACAGAACATCAACGTGAATGTCACGTTCGCAAATCCGTCTAAAATAACTATAGCAATTAGACAAGATTTACCGCTCAAATGGCATTCACGGTCGCAGATATAATGTAAATACTGTGAACTAACATGTTTAAAATTTTCGATCGACAAAATTTCCCGAAGTGGGCCCCAAGTACAATTCCCAGTACTCAAAATAATCTGGGCCAAAAATAAACATACCAGAAACCCTATTTCCATGTCAGAAACTACTATAGGAAAATTGGTGGACTGATACTACAGTACGGCGGCGGAACTGCGGCCAAAACGTGGGTACGGCCGCGGTTCCGCGCTGCTACAGTGGAATCAGTGAACCAATTTTTCTCAGATTTCTTAAAAAAGTCTGCCTGATTTTCTACAATACTCAAAATAATTTTTCGACGACAAAAAAAATTCGACAGAAACTCAGAATTGGAAATGCAGTTTTTGGAAATTTCGTCCGATCGAAGTTCTAAACACGCTAGAGCAAACTAGTAAAGGTTAATGGCGTGGCTATGATACCATGTAAGGCTATGGTAGCGCCCTGGCCGTCTGTACGAGACCAAAATGCGGAAACGAAAACTTTTTT
Organism: Agapanthus africanus; assembly: GCA_030015575.1. NCBI lineage: Eukaryota > Viridiplantae > Streptophyta > Magnoliopsida > Asparagales > Amaryllidaceae > Agapanthus > Agapanthus africanus. The sequence continues at coordinate 517,819,164 of JASDDO010000019.1, read as the reverse complement.
CAAACTAGAAACCGGCGCTATCATATACTTTAAATCCGGATCGAACCATTAATCTATAACTAGCAAACAAGAGAAAAGGTTGGAAAGCTATACCGATCGATCCGTGTCCTTCGGTCTTTGGCCACCATCCCAAGCTCCTCGCGGCATCTCCGGTCTCGATGTCCTCGTCGGAAAGGGCACCACATCTTCGAGTCTTTTTACGGGCTCCCGCTTCGTCCGAAACAACTCGGGCACGAAGTTCGCTAGCCGACGTGTCCAAGGCGATGTAGATAATGTGTGTGATAACTTTGTCTCTTGCATCCATTGTATGGATGGAGGATAGAGATGATGCCATTAATGGAGATTGTGAGCTAGAGCAAGAGGAAGAAGAAGAAGCCTTTTCTTTCTTGAGTTGTATGATAAAAATGAAAGCAAGAATAAGAAATACAAGAGCAAACCCAAAAGGATATGGCTCCCCTTCTCTCTCTTCCTCTTATTTCATCACTCAAATCCATCACAAAATGTGACATATGCACAATAAAAGAGACCATGAGTCACTAGGTTGCATGTGTCACAATAAATGCACCTCATGATGAATTCTAGCTCACAATTTCCATCTGTAAACATTAATCCAAATGTTTACAACAATAAAAAGATACGGCAACATCTAAAGTAAACTCGTGACGGATCACAAGGATACCCCTCACCTGTATATACATACCTGCATCCGCATTCCGACTGAATACGAATGCGATGAGACTAAAGTAATCCAACAAATCTAATATTAGGATCCGGCTTAAACCAAAGCCCACTAGTATGATCCGTCCGATCATGATCTGTGCACTACTGCACGTATATGATCGGACCCTGCCATATATCATACGGCCTCTACAACGTTTCGCCCGAAACTTGAGAAACTGTCTGTGGGGGACTCTAAAGACTCGTCAATACTTTGGCTGTGGATTTAACCACTAGCACGTCAGAGGTACTAGCCGTACGTAACGAGCTACCAGGTATTGACCAAAAAAGAGGTGATCGCACGCTTTTGGCGTGTCGGATGTTCAAAGTTCTAAAGTATAACCGCGATCAAGACGGTGTCGCTATGCAGCTAGCCGGTTGAGCACGGGTCGGTCCACAGGGAGATGGTGGTATTTTACCTTCTTGTTTTAGACGAGTCAATAAAGAATTTGTATGTGTTTGTCCAAGACTAACCTATGTGTATTATTTGCAAGTATAAAGTTGTTAAGAAAAGATACGAGATTGTAAGCTAAGTAATTCCGTACTCAAAACCTTTGAGCCGAGTCTTGACCAATTGAAGCTAGAGCAATCGGCAACAACGTGGATTAGGGGATTTAAGCGCGGTATTCGTGGAATCCGGCTTATTTACCCTTGTCCTTCCGTTCTTGTCTCTTACTTTCGCCTCCGGCCAAACCGAACGCAACCGGTCGCGGTTAGGAATCACCGTTACCTTGTTAGGGTAGGGTGCCTAACGGAGCGCTTGCGTATGGTTTGGGCGGAGTTCAATGGAAAATAACGGGAAAAGGAAATGAGAAAATAAAATCTTTAACTTATAATATCGTATTTCTTCTTAACAACAATAATTACAACATTCACAAAATGAACAACAAAGAGAGAACAAAAAGAACAAAGAAAAGAAAAGATTACAAGTAAGTAAGGGCATGGAATTTAAAGTGCAAGAAAGTAAAGCATGAATGTAAGAAAGCAAGTAATAAATAAGCAATAAAAAGAACAAGAACTAGAACTCAAGACAAGCATGTGATCAATAGCCAACCCTTAATCTTGCAAGCTCAATCAAGAGGTTGCAAGATCAAGAGAAGGGTAAAGAACGCATGTGAAGTGAAGAACTAATCCCGTAAGAAAAATACGAAATGATACAACCCCTTGAGACCAATGACCAAAGCTTAAACTTGCAAGCTCACTTAAGAGGTTGCAAGATCAAGTTAAGGTAGAGAGCTCAAGGGGAAAGCTAAGAAAAAAGAATGATACAAAAAACCTTCATCTTTATTCACATCCACTCAATGCTCTCACTACATTTCCATGGAGGAAGAATGAAGAAGAAGAAGAAGAACTAAAACTTACAAAAAGAATACAAGTTTATGGACTAAGAATTGGACCCTTGGCTTAGCTCAATTCTGGAGTATTTATAGGCAGAGGGTTGAAGACCTAGGGCAAGAATCTGCCACTATATAAAATCCCAAAACTACCCCCAAAAGACGACACTGTGAGGAGCCCACATGGCCGCGGATCCGCGGCCAATACCCCCTATTGGCCGCGGATCCGCGGCCGTATTGATGAGTTGGGTCGTGGGCTTTTTGGTGCTTCCCTGGTTTCCTGTGCCCTTTATTCTGGTATATGATTTTTCTGATAATCTTTCCACATTTCTTCCAGAATATCTGTTGACTAAAGGGTGATTGAAAGTGGATCTTTTGCCATGATTTTCTCGAGCTCCGCGTAGATTTCTCGGATCTTGTGCTGCCATTGAGCCTTGTGCATGAAAACGACATTGATTTGCCATTTTGTCTTCTTAAACCGGTGTGTGGCAACATACGGATAAAGAGCAGAGACCTGTGTTTCATCTGTGGTTGGCAGTAATCCGGAATTATCGTGCTTTTTCATGAATTTCACCTTTTAGAGCCGAGACCCTGTATTCTGCAATTATGTAGCAAACACGGCTCAAGAGCACCTGCCTATAAACAAACGAGCGTAAGAATGGGCGGTATAAAATGCAATATTCTGGTATGAATAAATACCCCCAAACTTAACTTTTGCTCGTCCCGAGCAAAACCAATTATTCACAAAAATAAAATCCTAACCGCACTTTCGCAGGGAACGCGATTGCACTGAGCGCGTGCAACAAGCCGTTAAACCTCTAGGTGTCCCTAGTAGGAGGAGTGTTGTCTCTTGAGGGTTTTCAACGGATTACACCCACAAAATCCCGTCAAGCTAGTGTCATAAGTTACCGTCGATTCTACTCCTACAGTTTAGTAATTACATTAGAAATTCTATCATCCTAAGTTAGAAATATCCAACCCTTATTTTTCACGCCTCCTATCTATTTAACCTTGGATCTCCTGAGTTTTCCTTCTAAAGTGCGGCCTCAAATCAGGGATTTTTATCAACTTTACAGAAAACACAAGTCTTATTCTTTATTTCTATCTTTTATCCAAACATCGATTGTATACCCCTACGTGTGTGTATATTTGCACCCCTACACTCAAGAATTCAATTCAAGCTATAATACCCTTGCCCTAATACCTAATACTACTTCTTTTCATTAAGGATGGACGGATTTTGCTCACACACCTTTCATGCGACTATTAATGCTTCTTGAGGCACTAACGACCGATTACTGAATGTGTGAATTTTAAAGCGTAAATAGCAGTTTCCAGGTCTTGACTTTATTCTATTTTTTCTTTTTATTTCTTTTTCTTTTTCTTTTTCAAGACCGGATATATTTTTCAATATGCTCTTTTGGTGTTTTAGCTTTAAATACCGTTTTTTCTTTCATACTAGGCTTTCAGGCAAGAGTATTTCTAGGTATCCTCTACTATCCCAAGTTTCAAGGTGCGTGTAAGTGCAGTTTGTAGGGTATATACTTTCTAAATTTGAACTCGAGAAAAGAAACTATTTTTCAGACTTATCCTCCAGTAAAGCTTCAATACTTTCCCTTCATCTTGACTTGACTCAAGAACTGAACTCAAAAATTGTAGGGACGTATACTTACCAAAGTTTGACAGAATGAGGGTTATTTTTAGGGTTTTCAATTCCTAAGCCTAGAATTTAGTTATTTCTAATATATCAACTAAACTTTCAGAATAAAAATCTAAGTTACCCTACTAGCTAACTTGACGACAAAGTTTTTTATATTTTTGGGAAAATTTTCAATTTTTGTGGGTTTTTAATAAGGTATGCAAATGCAAAATATACAAATGAATGCGAAGGAAGAAAGCTTACCGAGCACACCCCCAAACTTAAACTTGACAGTGCCCTCACTGTCAGGCTACACCAAGAGGGTCAGAATTGTCGGCGCTCCCTAAAAAAAATTATATACAAAACAAAAAGGAAAAAATATATACAAAAAAAAGTGCCCCCCAAACTTAAGTAAAACAGTGTTTCCACTGTTAAGCGTTGAAGTTCAGGATTAGGGGGGAAAGAGAAGTATCAAGCTATACAAGGCCTTACACAGGCCAAAAGTTAATACCAACCATTCAAAGATTTTATCATGGTGAAGCAGTGGTTGGGGAAAGAAGGTGAAGAGGTAAGAAATGGAGAATACGCGAGACCGTATGGAGATAGAAGCGGGATACGGTCTCGGTATATCAGAAGAAGAATGGCGGAAGGGAAAAAGAAGTGGAGTACGAACTTGAGGGTGCAAATGGAGTGAATAGATTAGCACAATTTGTGATGAGCGATGTGTAAACAGCGATTGTGCTAATCTATTAACCCGGCGAGAGATTGGGTCAAATCCCTCAAGATTCGTAAGAAACCATGGGTACGCCGAACTTGGTAAACCAGACATACGAAATGAAAGTGAGACGGTTTCTTGCAAGGTCGGAACGATGGAAAGGATGGAGGAAAGTGGTTGAGGAAGAGTATCGGTTAAGGGTTCTGGAGGGTGTGTACACAGTCAGTGAAAGGAACAGGATGAATTGGAAAATCTGACTCATCATCTAGAACTGTTTCATCCTCAAAAATATCCTCAAAATTTTCCTCAAAGTTAAGCTCATCCATGCATATTTTATCAAAGTCCAGACGCATATGGGGTTCGGGAAAAACATTTAATGACTCGGGATGATGAATTGGAGAGAAAAACTCAGTCAAATCTACGGGTTCATCATCCAAAATATTCTCGGCGTCAATATCCTTGATCAAGTGAAAATCTATATTCTCATACACCTCAACAAAAGCATGGATATCAATCAATTCAGGTTCTAGAGTGGAGGTGTAGAGGTCAAAAGGATTGGGTGTGGTTTCACTTGGCAAGGTCCGTTCACAATCTGGCAAATCAAACACTACAAAGTCGCACAACTCATTAAACATTCTATTTTCAATCGGTGAATCAATTGGAATACAAGATAGACATTCAAAACCGGAGTTGTGGGATTCAAGTTGAAATGGGTAGGCTTGATTTGGAAGGGGGTACCTCTCATTCTCACCACTCAAATTCACAGCCTGTCCTACCGCCTCTTTATACATTGGAAAATTTGGAGCTAGCTGAAAACTAGCTACCGGATCACTAGGTTGTATGAGAGCGGCCATGGACGCATTCAAATGTTAGTAGTATGTATGCCCTAGAGGCCAGTATTGTACAGATGATGTATATTATATTGGATGCTTGGACATATATAGAGATGACTTTCTTGCTCGACATGATAGTATGCTATCTGGTTGCTCTTTATCTTAACATGTACACTAGTCTCTTTGTACTGTCTTATAGTTACATGTTGGTAAAGCCCTTAGGATATGTACTTGACTACCTGGACTGTGATGCAGATCATACTAGTGGGGACATGGTAGTCCATAAGTACATCCTTCAAGGTCCCTAGTCGTGGGTGTATCGAGACGGGGCATCGATATACCAGAGTAGACTAGCGTATACGCTTCTCGACCCATGAGATGGGCGATGGATGATCCCACATCCATTGGTGTTTGACATCAGAGATGGTATACAGGTGCTCAGTGGAGACTGGGTACACTGGACGGACTCGCCGAGAACTCCCAGATGTTATTATACCTCACGTCAGATGGCAGTTCTCAGGTGACACTTGTACAGGTTAGTCTGTAGACCCAAGATCGTCATAGAGTCTTGTGTGATTCCCACTGTGCTTTGATCTCCACCTTACCACGTCAATGAGGGCGTGCAAAACGGTGGTCTTTGGGTACAGTCCCGAGTCACATGGAGGCAATGAGCGATAGGAGGGGTTTCGTCTCTCCCGGTATTGGGGGTTGATGTTGCGCAGTGCTCGATTGGCCGTAACAGGGAAGTCCCTGGCCAGGGCTGATCAGAGATTTGCTGGTAAGTGTTACCAGTAGTTTCTCGACCCGTTATGAGCCTCACATCGGCACGACTTATCGGTTATTGGGGTCTGACGTTTACCACCCCTAGACTTGATATGCGACGTATCAGACGAACAGACCGGACTGTACGGTAAGTGTTACTGGTTGGATTCACAGGAGTGTGAGCGGGCTAGCTCGTCGATCTTCTGATCGCTCAATACCCGGATGGCCGTTACGTTTAGCAGACCGCTTGCGGCTTGTGGGTGCTTGATATGATCATCATCTGCTACCGGCGTATTGACGAGTCTTTAGAGTCCTACACAGAGGTTTCCTGGCTCAAGCGAAACGAAATAGGAGCGCATATGAGATATGTGCAGGACCGAGAATAATGCGTGTATATGATACCGCATTTCATTCTCGCGATATATGTTTCGATTGGTTATATTCGATATGACCTAGTTATCGAATCATTGATTCGATAAATCGATACATTGAATACTAGTCGGTTATGTGCGACATGACCGGATCATTGAATCAAATGTTGATTTAATGATTTGATGTATAATTATATATTTGATATATTACTTTGCATTAACTAGTATTGGTTCACTTTATATGGATTTTCTCACTTGATGTGCAAATTGTATATGTGATATACTTTTGTGCACATAGATATATCATGTTTGATGATACTTGATTATTTAGTTAAGTATATAGAATTAAACCATGGTTAATTTGATAATTAGGGTTTTGCATATTCATTTATTTATTTATTTCTTCATTTATTTATTTGAAAAAGGTTGAGATAAGAATGGTGGAGAAGTTTGTCTTTAGTTGAAGCTTCATGAAGCTTTGACTTCTTAACCATCCTTGTCTTCATGCTTAACCCTAACCTATCCAACTAACCATGGTCTATTCTCTACACTAAACTATGGTTTGTAAATGATAAGTATTGATTTATTTTATCATTTACAATAAGACTTATCATATATTCTTTCTTCATCTTCATCTTCTTCTTCAAGAAAAGCTCAAGGTCCATCAATGGCAACTTGAGCTAAAGTGAGATAAATCTGATTCTAAAGTGAACCCACCTCCTATTTCTTCACCCTCTACCTCTTGCCAAGTTGTTTTGGGTGTTTACTTCACAAGTTTCACAACTTTGTGAAGTCGGAGCTTGAACTTGTGATGCCTCGACGTAGATCGTCTTTGACACGAAGCCGACGACCAATTCCGCTCGTTTCTCCGATGAAGCCGTCGCGAGAGTCCAAGATTCACGATGGACAGCGAGAGGACGCCCACGTGGAGCTTAGGAAGTGGATATCCGGATCTACAAAGGTTGTAGCATCCTAACTTTTAGTTAAGTAGTTAACTAGTTTATCTTTTCGCCTAAACATCTAGTCTAAGATCCGTAGTCTAGGGTTTCTCGGCACCATTTTTTTTTAAATTGGCATGTTCGATGCCTTGTGAGACCTCACTAGAGTGCCTAGGAACCTTTCACTGGTATCAGAGCCTAGCTAGAGTCTTAGGCGAAGTCTAGACGCGATTTGGAGCCCGAACGAACCCGAAACCCTAAACCAAACATGCTCTCTGTACATTTTCTAAAATCTGGGATTTTTCAATATTAAAAATGCTTAAAAAATTCAGCAAGGAATTCTAAGAATTACGATGCAAATTTCATCCAATGAACAGTAATAAGCGCGGCGGAACCGCGGCCTAAGCCAGCTTAGGCGGCGGTTCCGCGGCGGCTTGATGACGTCATCCCTCCTCCAATGCACAATAATTCATAGTTTCTGCAGCTGAGCTTTATGAGTATTTTTTAATAATTATTCCAGAGTTTAATTTTCTGGGCTGTTTTAGAGCTTCGGTGTTTCGACCGGATTATCAAATTTCGTCTTTTGTGTATTTCCGGATAATTTTTAGAATATGTTAAAAAGTTCGACCGGATATAAATACCCAATTTTTCCCTTGTCGGGAAATTTCCAAGTGTTGGATTTTTCCGTAGTTTAACGACGTTCTAAGTAGTGCAAGTAACGCGATGGTCCCTTTAGAAGACAACAAACCTTAACTCGATTATGTGACCGTCTTGAACTGCCCTTTGAACCTTCGGGTTTGGGGCAGTACGGCGTGCCACATGTGAGGCGTTGGCTTGACCCTTCTACGGCTGGACCGTTGGTACTGAGGCACGAACTGAATGTTGCTAGACTTATTTCATGTGTTGGACTGTATCGGGAAAACTTGGGTATTCGACTGTTCGATCGGAAAGTTTAACATTTTCTGTTTATCTGGAATGTGATACAATAATTGGAATTCACAAACAGTTATGAGATAACTGAATGAATGTTATAAATTTAGCAGTTTAGTCCCATATGATATTGGAAAGAGTTTTCGATAATGAGACTAAAATGCGGGATTTATATCTGTTAGGCATGTGATGTCTAAGTATTTCATTTGATTAGGCATGCGATGTCTAAAGAAGTTGCGGATTCCAATTGTTGTATGTTTACACTTTCTTTTCTGTGACCGTAAGTGTAGTATGTTCATATCGCCGGTTTCATTGCTATATGTTAAAGACAATTGGGGTATACATACTTACGTTGATGACATGTGATGTTATGTGTTGCTGGATATGTTATATTGGATCGTCGTGTTCGAATAGCCGGGGGTTTTTATGTGAGATGAGTGTTTTTCATTTTCGTTCATGTAAAAACTTGTGTGTAATATTCTTTTATTTGGGGCACTTCCAGGTAGCGGAAGTTGTCACCCTTTGTATATTATTTACTTTTCCGCATTAGGATAGACCCAAGGAGGGGAGCACAAGTAACCGGGTTCTGGGGTCCAGTGGGAGACCAACTCGAGGAGTCGAGTCCGAGTCTCCTAACCCTAGAATTGGAAGGGTTGCTTGCCGCTCTCGTAGGGGTCTAGGGGTGTGGGATTGGCTATTCATCACGACCGTGGAATCCGTGTTTTATACTGGCTCGTATTGAAAACACGGACGTCCTAGTATATCCAATATTTCATATGTTTATTCTGCTGCGATATCTGTGTTGTGACTCTGTGATGGATATAGTATATAGTATATATGATATATTATATAGACGTTACTTATGTTTTACACCCGCGCTAGCCCTGCCATGCTCTGTCGTTAGTTACCTAACCTAACGGTGCACGAGGGGACATCGAGGCGAATGCGGATGGTATAAGTGTACGTCATATCTATCTGTGATGTTTAGGTATTTAAATGATGGGACTTCATTAATGTGATTAATGAAAGAAAAGAAACCTAAGATGTTGTAGAATCAAATTTTAAACTAAACAGGTAGCTACAGTTCTTGCTTTGCACAGCGATATATATGATATATCCCGCACCTTATTCGATGAGGAAAGGACCGAGATCCCTTCACCGGGAGTGACTCCTTTAGCAATAACTGTCAGATGCTGCACACTCGGTTTGCTTTTGATTGCTTTTGACTTTTGCTTTGCACAGTGATATATATGATATATCCCGCACCTCATTCGACGAGGAAAGGGCCGACGATCCCTTCACCGGGAGTGACCCCTTTAGCAAAACTAGAAAAGCCTCAAAATCACTCCATTTCAAAACTTCATTTGATTCTACAACGATATCAAGTTCATTACGCAATAGGTTTTCAGAAAAACCTGACGTAGCCCTCCGTCATTTCAGATAAATCCTACTTAGTATTCGTGCTACGTTTGTTGACCTCCGTCAAGGCGTAGTGTGCGGTAGCTAACTAGTATTTATCTGCTTATGCATATGATGCAGATTGGATTAGGGTAGTCGTACGACCTTGTTGACCTCCGTCAAGGGTCGTGCGGGTGGGTTTGATTCAATCAAGAAATGACGGGTTGAACTTGACTTGCACCCTGTGGTTTGTTGACCTCCGTCAAGGTCATAGGATGCTTGGGGCAAAATATTATCGGGAATTTCAAGTGTTGAAATTTGCAATGAGATTGCATACCTTCTATGAGATAGTTGGATCCCGATACCCACTGCGAGTAAGAGTTACTCCTGGGAGAGTTTTACACATTACAATTAGCCGATCAAGTAGGTGTCTAGAAAGGTGTTAACGAGGTTACGCCTCTGGGAAAACGAGGTTTACAGTAATTAGGTTCGTGCGAAAGCACGGGGGACCTCCCTCAAAGTACCGACACTGGCCTGGCTGAAAGATTGGCGAACTTGTAGTATGTAATTAATCCCGGCTAGTCTTTCCTTTTAGGGTTTGAAGGAAGATTTGATAAAAAGCAGTGGGAGCCATCCTGATTAGATAAGATAATAACCAATCTGATCTTGCACGAGCTTACGCTAAAGTGTTTTCTTCTCTCTCTCTCCAGGTAGCGACCATTTCATGCCTTAATAAAGATAATAATATGGATGTATTGACCGAACCCGCATGTTATACTGTGCTGGGAAACGTTGGTTCCGTTCTTACCTATAAGAGTTATAGGACTGAACAGGATATAGGGGAATACCAGGATTCCCATGCCACCCGAATGAAGAAAGTACATGTTGATGCATTTTCTTCGGGTGTGTTCGTTACAGAGAACTGTTTCTCCATTTGCTCCACGTCCTGGGTATTAGATACCGGGTCAGGATCCCATATATGTAATCAGTTACATGGGCTTAGAAAAGGTAGAGAACTTGGAGAAGGTGATAAAGACATTAGAGTTGGAAATGGTGCAATTGTTGCAGCTAAGACTGTCGGGGAATATCACCTTGTATTACCAACTGGTAATACATTGGTTCTGAACGAATGCTATTACATGCCGAACCTGATATGCAACATTATATCGGTTTCTTTATTAAGTAAAGAGGGATATAATTTTGTATTACAGGATAATGTTATGAACATTTTCCATAACCAAAAGTTGGTTGGATCAGGCACGTTGTGCAATGGCATTTATGTTCTAAATCAATTAACAGTTCTGAACATAACAAACACACACAAGAGGAAGAGTTCTGAACTGAACGAATCCTTCTTGTGGCATTGTAGACTGGGTCACATCAATGCGACACGACTAGCTAAGTTGCATAAAGATGGATATTTAAATCCGTTTGAATTTTCATCCTATGACACTTACCAGTCATGTCTCAAAAGCAAAATGACCAAAACTCCGTTTACGGGACACGGAGAAAGAGTTACTGAACTCTTGGGACTGATACATAGTGATGTATGCGGTCCCATGTCTACACATGCCAGGGATGGTTCTTCATACTTCATTACATTCACTGACGATCTCTCTAGGTTCGGGTATGTGTTCCTGATGAAACACAAATCAGAAGCTTTTGAGAAATTTAGGGAATATAAACAAGAAGTTGAAAACCAAACCGGAAAAAGTATTAAAATCCTACGATCTGATCGAGGAGGAGAATACTTAAGCAATGAATTCCTGGAATTCCTAAAAGAGAATGGGATTCTCTCTCAGCTTACTCCTCCTTATACACCACAGCACAACGGTGTATCGGAGCGGAGAAACCGCACCCTATTAGATATGGTGCGCTCAATGATGAGTACAGCTGAGTTACCTGTTTCCTTCTGGGGATATGCACTGGAAACAACAGCATATCTACTGAATAGGGTTCCCACTAAATCTGTGCCTACCACACCATATGAGATATGGGAAGGGAAGAGACCGTATCTTAATTTTATTAAGATATGGGGTTGCCCGGCCTATGTCAAAAGACAAAAACCGGACAAACTCGAGGCAAGGTCTGTTTTGTGTAAATTTGTTGGATATCCCAAACATTCGCGAGGGTATATCTTCTACCACAGTGAGGAACAAAGAGTATTTGTTGCTCAATATGCCACCTTTTTAGAAAAGGAATTTCTTGCAAAAGAGATTAGTGGCTCTGAGGTAGAACTGGAAGAGGTTCCAGCTGAACAAAACACAACAGAAGATCTAGTGGAACCAGAGGATTCAGTAGTACCCGACGAACCCCAGCCTCTCCGCCGATCTAGTAGGGTTCCTCGCCAACCTGAGAGATGCTACGGTTTTCTCATGGACGGTGGGAGCGAGGATTGCATCATGGAGGATGATGACCCAACTAGCTTCGAGCAGGCCATCACGAGTGGGGACTCAGTGAAATGGCTGGATGCTATGCGGTCCGAGATGAAATCCATGTACACCAACAAAGTATGGACTTTGGAAATTGCTCCTGAAGGGGTAAAACCCATTGGGAGCAAGTGGATCTTCAAGAAGAAACTTGGTGTAGATGGGAAAGTGGAGACTTTCAAAGCTAGACTTGTAGCAAAGGGTTTTCGTTAAAGACCAGGTGTGGACTATGACGAGACCTTTTCTCCAGTGGCTATGCTTAAATCCATCCGGATCATGCTTGTCATCGCTGCATATCATGATTACAAAATCTGGCAAATGGATGTTAAGACCGCCTTTCTAAATGGTGATTTAGAAGAGTGCGTGTACATGACTCAGCCAGAGGGCTTCGTAGATAGTGGGAGCAGCGGGAAGGTGTGCAAGCTGCTTAAATCCATTTATAGATTAAAGCAAGCATCGCGGAGTTGGAACATCTGCTTTGACGTCGTTATCAAAGAGTTTGATTTCGTCAAAAATCCAGATGAACCTTGTATCTACAAGAAGGTGGCAGAGAGTAAGGTTGTATTCCTCGTATTGTACGTGGACGACATACTCTTGATAGGAAATGATATTCCTATGCTGCAATCGGTCAAGCTCTTCTTATCACAAAGATTCTCAATGAAAGATCTTGGTGATGCCTCCTGCATATTGGGAATCAGGATCTATAGAGATAGATCCAAACGGATATTGGGATTGTCCCAATCCAGGTACATTGACACCATACTAAAGAGGTTTAGTATGGAAGAATCCAAGCGTGGGAACTTGCCCACGATCTCTGGACTCACTCTCTCCAAAGAGATGTCTCCCAAGACTGATTTGGAGAGAGCTCGCATGCAAGGGATACCCTATGCTTCGGCAGTAGGCTCTATCATGTATGCGATGCTATGTACCAAACCCGATGTTGCATACTCACTAAGTGTAGTGAGTCGGTATCAAGCAGATCCTGGAGAGAGTCACTGGACAGCTGTGAAGAACATTCTCAAGTACTTACGAAGGACTAGAGATATGTTCTTGGTGTATGGTAACGGAGAACTCCAAGTGGAGTCCTTTACCGATTCGAGCTTCCAGAGTGATAAGGACGACTCTAAGTCGCAGTCGGGCTTTGTCTTTACCCTTTACGGAGGGGCGGTTAGCTGGAAGAGTTCCAAGCAGGAAATCGTGGCAGACTCGACGATGGAGGCTGAATACATCGCTGCCAACGATGCTGCCAAAGAGGCTGTCTGGATCAAGAAGTTCATTACTGAACTTGGAGAGGTTCCATCCATTGAGCGTCCAATACCTTTGTATTGCGATAACAATGGAGCGGTGGCTTTGGCCAAGGAACCCAGGTCCCATCAGCGGTCCAGGCATATTCTGAGGCGGTATCACCTGATCCGGGAGATAGTTGATCGCCGGGAGATCGAGGTCAGGAGGGTTGACACGAAGAACAACACGGCGGATCCACTCACGAAGGCCATTCCCCAGATACAGTTTGAGAGACTCTTCGGGATGCTCGGTATGCGATACTACAGCAGCTGGCCCTAGTGCAAGTGGGAGATTGTTAGTAGTATGTATGCCCTAGAGGCCAGTATTGTACAGATGATGTATATTATATTGGATGCTTGGACATATATAGAGATGACTTTCTTGCTCGACATGATAGTATGCTATCTGGTTGCTCTTTATCTTAACATGTACACTAGTCTCTTTGTACTGTCTTATTGTTACATGTTGGTAAAGCCCTTAGGATATGTACTTGACTACCTGGACTGTGATGCAGATCATACTAGTGGGGACATGGTAGTCCATAAGTACATCCTTCAAGGTCCCTAGTCGTGGGTGTATCGAGACAGGGCATCGATATACCAGAGTAGACTAGCGTATACGCTTCTCGACCCATGAGATGGGCGATGGATGATCCCACATCCATTGGTGTTTGACATCAGAGATGGTATACGGGTGCTCAGTGGAGACTGGGTACACTGGACGGACTCGCCGAGAACTCCCAGATGGTATTATACCTCACGTCAGATGGCAGTTCTCAGGTGGCACTTGTACAGGTTAGTCTGTAGACCCAAGATCGTCATAGAGTCTTGTATGATTCCCACTGTGTTTTGATCTCCACCTTACCACGTCCATGAGGGCGTGCAAAACGGTGGTCTTTGGGTACAGTCCCGAGTCACATGGAGGCAATGAGCGATAGGAGGGGTTTCGTCTCTCCCAGTATTGGGGGTTGATGTTGCGCAGTGCTCGATTGGCCGTAACAGGGAAGTCCCTGGCCAGGGCTGATCAGAGATTTGCTGGTAAGTGTTACCAGTAGTTTCTCGACCCGTTATGAGCCTCACATCGGCACGACTTATCGGTTATTGGGGTCTGACGTTTACCACCCCTAGACTTGATATGCGACGTATCAGACGAACAGACCGGACTGTACGGTAAGTGTTACTGGTTGGATTCACAGGAGTGTGAGCGGGCTAGCTCGTCGATCTTCTGATCGCTCAATACCCGGATGGCTGTTACGTTTAGCAGACCGCTTGCGGCTTGTGGGTGCTTGATATGATCATCATCTGCTATCGGCGTATTGACGAGTCTTTAGAGTCCTACACAGAGGTTTCCTGGCTCAAGCGAAACGAAATAGGAGCGCATATGAGATATGTGCAGGACCGAGAATAATGCGTGTATGTGATACCGCATTTCATTCTCGCGATATATGTTTCGATTGGTTATATTCGATATGACCTAGTTATCGAATCATTGATTCGATAAATCGATACATTGAATACTAGTCGGTTATGTGCGACATGACCGGATCATTGAATCAAATGTTGATTTAATGATTTGATGTATAATTATATATTTGATATATTACTTTGCATTAACTAGTATTGGTTCACTTTATACGGATTTTCTCACTTGATGTGCAAATTGTATATGTGATATACTTTTGTGCACATAGATGTATCATGTTTGATGATACTTCATTATTTAGTTAAGTATATAGAATTAAACCATGGTTAATTTGATAATTAGGGTTTTGCATATTCATTTATTTATTTATTTCTTCATTTATTTATTTGAAAAAGGTTGAGATAAGAATGGTGGAGAAGTTTGTCTTTAGTTGAATCTTCATGAAGCTTTGACTTCTTAACCATCCTTGTCTTCATGCTTAACCCTAACCTATCCAACTAACCATGGTCTATTCTCTACACTAAACTATGGTTTTTAAATGATAAGTATTGATTTATTTTATCATTTACAATAAGACTTATCATATATTCTTTCTTCATCTTCATCTTCTTCTTCAAGAAAAGCTCAAGGTCCATCAATGGCAACTTGAGCTAAAGTGAGATAAATCTGATTCTAAAGTGAACCCACCTCCTATTTCTTCACCCTCTACCTCTTGCCAAGTTGTTTTGGGTGTTTACTTCACAAGTTTCACAACTTTGTGAAGTCGGAGCTTGAACTTGTGATGCCTCGACGTAGATCGTCTTTGACACGAAGCCGACGACCAATTCCGCTCGTTTCTCCGATGAAGCCGTCGCGAGAGTCCAAGATTCACGATGGACAGCGAGAGGACGCCCACGTAGAGCTTAGGAAGTGGATATCCGGATCTACAAAGGTTGTAGCATCCTAACTTTTAGTTAAGTAGTTAACTAGTTTATCTTTTCGCCTAAACATCTAGTCTAAGATCCGTAGTCTAGGGTTTCTCGGCACCATTTTTTTTTTAAATTGGCATGTTCGATGCCTTGTGAGACCTCACTAGAGTGCCTAGGAACCTTTCATCAAATCCATCATCTGTTGGCTTGACGCTACCCTAAAGTCTTCCAACGACTGTTCCAGACTAGACATAGGTTGTGAAGGGGTTTCGGTAAAATATTCAAAGTTGTTTGGATACTGAAAACTCCCAAATGGCGGTTCTGAAGCAATGTCTAGGGAAGGTGCAAAAGTAGGGTAGGATTGGTAGGAATTGAATGGCTGGACAGGAGCAGGATCAACATTTGGATAGGAAGGTGAATGGAATTGTTGATCCCAAGAATTTGAAGTGGTGAAAGGAGTGAAAGATCGGCTACGGGATTGTTCAATACGTTCAGCGATGGACAAAGGACGACTTGCAAAAGGGGTATCAACATAAGCGGGTGTGGGAGGTTGAAAAGGTTGATACAAAGTGGAATGAGGAGTGCAAGTGTTTGTCCTAGACGCTGCTATGCGATCTTTCAGTGAAACTTTAGGCATGGAGGGGTCGTTCGATGTTCGGCCAAAGCAAGAACCGTAAGAAGTAATGTCTGGTTGTGGGTACCAAAGTTCGGCAAGAGTTTTTCGAGGTGGGGTACCCATGATATGAAGAGTGAAAGAAAGAAGAGAAAAGGAGGGGAAAAAGAATGTGATTTTTTTTTTAAATTTTTTTTAGTTATATATTAACAAAAGAATGAAGTATACACAAAAAAAAAGAATATGGACAAAAATCAATCACGACACAAAAATACCACACACCTAATCGTTCTAGGGTTCACCTAGGTCAACTAGACCTGCTCCAGAACTTGATTGTCGAAGTAAAACTGTGTCGAGAAACGGGCTCAAGATACACTGATCACGAGGCCAGGTAAGTGCAGAGATAAGGGGAGGTTTTCCAAAGCTTTCGCGAAGTTCCTTAATTAAGTAACCCTTTCTCTTTTGGCGGTTTCGCCTTTAACACTTTCCTAGACACCCCGTAAACAATATACCGTTAAGCGAGGTTCTAAACACAGTTAACTTCTCCTAGTGAGCACGAAGTCCTTAAGGCTTAAAGTCGAATTTCTTTTAAAATTTGTACGGGTAATCGTTATGCTCAAGTTCGTGATTTGTGGGCCACGGAAAAGGTGATGAAATCCTTTACCGTATGTTGTGGGGTTCGCTTGCCCTTAAGTCCGTATTAATGTATGCAATGCGCAATTCAAAAATTCTATAAAGAATCAAACAATCGTTTTTTAGTTTAAGCGCGGCGCTGCAACAAATACGGGTTAGTCAATTTTTAGCGTTTGCTAGAGAACTTGCAAAGAATCCTGCAAAGAATAGTATATTGGAAGCGTCGGATTTGAGAAGAAGGTGTTAGTAAAATACGTACTGTTGAGTTTTGGGTTAGGAAGCCCCCGTTGAATCAAATCCGGTAAGCTTGAAAAGTTCGCTTGCGCGGGTCAAACTACCCGGATCTTTGGCACTGTACTTCGTAATCACCTTAACCTTGAATGTACACTTTGCTCCCCACAATTGCAGTTTGCAAATTCGCAAAAATCTGCACACTTGCCCACAAAAAATGATCAAAAAGAAAAAGATTTTTTTTTTTATAAATATATACAAAAAGAATATTAACCCGAATAACAAGAAAGAAAATACGCTACCGTCTCCCCGGCAACGGCGCCATTTGATCGCACGAGTTTTGACGTGTCGGATGTTCAAAGTTCTAAAGTATAACCGCGATCAAGACGGTGTCGCTATGCAGCTAGCCGGTTGAGCACGGGTCGGTCCACAGGGAGATGGTGGTATTTTACCTTCTTGTTTTAGACGAGTCAATAAAGAATTTGTATGTGTTTGTCCAAGACTAACCTATGTGTATTATTTGCAAGTATAAAGTTGTTAAGAAAAGATACGAGATTGTAAGCTAAGTAATTCCGTACTCAAAACCTTTGAGCCGAGTCTTGACCAATTGAAGCTAGAGCAATCGGCAACAACGTGGATTAGGGGATTTAAGCGCGGTATTCATGGAATCCGGTTTATTTACCCTTGTCCTTCCATTCTTGTCTCTTACTTTCGCCTCCGGCCAAACCGAACGCAACCGGTCGCGGTTAGGAATCACCGTTACCTTGTTAGGGTGGGGTGCCTAACGGAGCGCTTGCGTATGGTTTGGGCGGAGTTCAATGGAAAATAACGGGAAAAGGAAATGAGAAAAGAAAATCTTTAACTTATAATATCGTATTTCTTCTTAACAATAATAATTACAATATTCACAAAATGAACAACAAAGAGAGAACAAAAAGAACAAAGAAAAGAAAAGATTACAAGTAAGTAAGGGCATGGAATTTAAAGTGCAAGAAAGTAAAGCATGAATGTAAGAAAGCATGTAATAAATAAGCAATAAAAAGAACAAGAACTAGAACTCAAAACAAGCATGTGATCAATAGCCAACCCTTAATCTTGCAAGCTCAATCAAGAGGTTGCAAGATCAAGAGAAGGGTAAAGAACGCATATGAAGTGAAGAACTAATCCCGTAAGAAAAATACGAAATGATACAACCCCTTGAGACCAATGACCAAAGCTTAAACTTGCAAGCTCACTTAAGAGGTTGCAAGATCAAGTTAAGGTAGAGAGCTCAAGGGGAAAGCTAAGAAAAAAGAATGATACAAAAAACCTTCATCTTTATTCACATCCACCCAATGCTCTCACTACATTTCCATGGAGGAAGAATGAAGAAGAAGAAGAAGAACTAAAACTTACAAAAAGAATACAAGTTTATGGACTAAGAATTGGACCCTTGGCTTAGCTCAATTCTGGAGTATTTATAGGCAGAGGGTTGAAGACCTAGGGCAAGAATCTGCCACTATATAAAATCCCAAAACTACCCCCAAAAGACGACACTGTGAGGAGCCCACATGGCCGCGGATCCGCGGCCAATACCCCCTATTGGCCGCGGATCCGCGGCCGTATTGATGAGTTGGGTCGTGGGCTTTTTGGTGCTTCCCTGGTTTCCTGTGCCCTTTATTCTGGTATATGATTTTTCTGATAATCTTTCCACATTTCTTCCAGAATATCTGTTGACTAAAGGGTGATTGAAAGTGGATCTTTTGCCATGATTTTCTCGAGCTCCGCGTAGATTTCTCGGATCTTGTGCTGCCATTGAGCCTTGTGCATGAAAACGACATTGATTTGCCATTTTGTCTTCTTAAACCGGTGTGTGGCAACATACGGATAAAGAGCAGAGACCTGTGTTTCATCTGTGGTTGGCAGTAATCTGGAATTATCGTGCTTTTTCATGAATTTCACCTTTTAGAGCCGAGACCCTGTATTCTGCAATTATGTAGCAAACACGGCTCAAGAGCACCTGCCTATAAACAAACGAGCGTAAGAATGGGCGGTATAAAATGCAATATTCTGGTATGAATAAGAGGTCGATGAGCGAACTCATCCTGACACCCTATTGAGCCTGTCAGTGACAATATCCGTACTGTCCGGTCCGTTCGTCTATGAGCATCGTATGGCGGGCCTAGGGGGTTGGTAAAAATCAGATCCCCAAAAACGGTACAAGTCATGTCGGAGTGTAGCCCAGAACACCGTGAGATAGTACTGGAAAACCTACCAGTAAATCTCCTGCCTTGTCCAAGGACTTCGTGTAATGGCTCTCCTAGACACAGCGCGATCTCACCCCCAATACCGGGAGAGACGAAACCCCTCCCGATCCGCTCACTGACTCCATGTGGCTCGGGACTGTACCCAACTAAAACCTGTTTGCACGACTTCTTTGAGCCGTGGTAGGGTAGTAATCAAAGGATAGTGGGAACTCACACGAGACAAATGACGATCTCAGGTCGATGAACTAACCTGTACACATGTCACCAGGGAACTGCTATCTGACGTCAGGTATAATACCAACTGGCATGTTCCCGGCGAGTCCTGTCCGGTGTACTCATAACCCAATGAGCACCTGTATACATCTTAGGTGAACTAACTGACACCAATGGCTTGTGAGACCGGCCACCGTCCCTCGTCGGGGTCTCGACTGTATACACTAGTCTACTAACGGAGTATCGATGCCCAGTCTCGAAACTCCCACGACTAGGGACCACTTTAAGGATGTGCTTATAGACCCCAGCTCCTACGTATATGATCGCCATCATACTGCTGGCCGTCATGCAAGAATCCTAAGGCTCTATCAATATGTAATAGTGATCTGTAATGTCACCTAAAGCTGTACACAATGATAAAGATAAACCAGATAGCATACTATCATCTTGAGTAAGACTGTCCTACCGGTATAGGTCATCCCTCAATCATTGTAATCACGTGCCTGTGATCCAATAATTGACTCTGAGGGCACTATATCCAACACTTGTTTACCCAGAATTGCCATTACCACTGTTCCAGACTATGAGACTCGGCAGGAGGATGAGTATAGTATCATTCTAAACTAGCTTTAGAAGTGTATGTGTATATGACTCTGCCAGAGGGTTGTTGTGGTCAGTGGGAGCAGCGGAAGTATAGTGGACAAGTAACTTGTGTCTTTTTATCGACTAAAGCAGATATAGCGGAGATAGATCATCTATTTTTAATGAGACAGTCATGGGTTTTGACTTTATCAGAATAGGGGATGGATCTGTTAAGAAGGTAGTTGGGTCTAACGTCCTGGTATTTGGATGACATACACATAGTAGGAAGTGAAATTCCTATACTATGATCGGTTACACTTTGGTTGTCACACAGTGGTTTCTCTATATAGGGCTTGGACATTATATCAGGCATTCTGGTTACTAAATCTATGGTTTTAGATCTAGATTTGGGTAGTGTCCCAATCTTGGGTACTTAGACAGTATTCTAATGATATTTAGAATGGACGACTCCTGGCATGGTCGTGTACCTGCAGGTGATAGAGTCACCCTCTCTAAAGATGTCTTACAGACTAAAAGGGAGAGTGATATGCATGATTGGCATATCATTTGTTTAGGCAATTGAGTCAATCATGAGATGTCAAGTACCACACCAGATGTTGCTTTTGCACTATCTGCAATAAGTTGATATTAGTCCAATCCTGGAGAAATGTTCGGAAGCAGTTTTAGAACATAAGTGGATGTTCTAGGGATATGATAATGGTAGCCTCCTTCGGGAGACGGTTATCATTCCAAGCTTCCAAGGTGACCTGGATGACTGAGTGACTGTCAGAATTGTAGTTGTCCCTCTGACGAGGGGCAATAGTTTGGACAGATGGTCCAAGCGGATACTGAGGGAGGCATGACGCAGGATAATGATTAAATTCAGTTGACGATACAGTCTAAGAAGTTTGCTGGATTTGGAGTTCATATGTGAACCGGTTCCCATCAGATATCCAGACATATTCTGAGACAGGTATTACTCAATTTGGGAGATTGCTTTCTCCTTGAACTTGAGATAAAGAGAGACATAGAAAGGAACATCAGTGCGGATCCACTTACTGAGGCTATTTCTTGAACACAATAGTTTCACAAACAAGTTTTGTGAGACGGATCAGTAGAGAAGTTGGGCGTTCGGTATCACACGGGCTGTGAGTATGCAACATCGCAATGATTAGCTTTAAGTGAAAGTTGGAGATTGTTGGATATAGTACTCTCAAAGTCAATTATTAGATCGCAGGCACGTGATTGCAATGATTGAGGGAGGACCTATACCGGTAGGTCAGTCTTACTCGAGATGATAGTATGCTATCTGGTTTATCTTTATCATCGTGTACATTTTTTAGGTGATATTACAGATCACTATTACATGTTGATAGAGCCTTTAGCATTCTTGCTTGACTACTAGCAGTATGATGGCAATCATATACGTGAGAGTTGGGTAGTCTATAAGCATATCCTTAAAGCATCCCTAGTCGTGGGAGTTTCGAACACTGGGCATCGATACTCCATTAGTAGATTAGTGTATACAGTCGAGATCCTAATGAGGGGCGGTGGCCGGTCTCACAAGCCATTGGTATCAGTTGGTTCACCTAAGATGTATACAGGTGCTCATTTGGTTATGAGTACACCTAACAGACTCGCCGGGAACATGCTAGTTGGAAATTATATCTGTCGTCAGATAGCAGTTCCCTGGTGACATGTTTACAGGTTAGTCCATCGACCTGAGATCATCATTTGTCTCGTGTGAGTTCCCACTGTGCTTTGATTACTATCCTACCACGGCTCAAAGGAGTCGTGCAAACAGTTTTTAGTTGGGTACAGTCCCGAGCCACATAGAGGCAGTAAGCGGATCGGCAGGGGATTCGTCTCTCCCGTTATTGAGGGGATGAGATCGCGCTATGTTTAGGAGAGCCATTATACGAAATCCCTGGCCAGGGTAAGTGAGATTTACTGGTAGGTATTCCAGTAGTTTCTCAGGGTGTTCTGGGCTACACTCCGACACGACTTATACCGATATTGGGGGTCTGATATTTATCAGCCCCCTAGGCCTGATATGCGATACTCATAGACGAACGGACCGGACTGTACGGATATTGTCACTGACAGACTCAGTAGTGTTTTAGGATGAGTTCGCTCATCAGCCTTCCTTTGCTCATTACGTAGGCAGCCGTTAAGTACAGCTAGTACCACTGACGTGCTTGTGGTTAAACCCACTGCCGGCGTATTGACGAGTCTTTAGAGTCCCCCACAGAAAGTTTCCTAAGTTCGGGCGAAACGTTGTAGATGCCGTATGGGTTTATGGCAGGGTTCAATCATATTCGTGCACTTGTGCATGGATCATGATCGGACGGATCATACTAGTGAGATTTGGTTTAAACCGGATCCTAGTATTAGATTGTTAGAATATTTTCGTCTCGTTGTGTCCGTATTCAGTCGAATACGGATGTAGCTATGTATATACGGATGAGGGGTTTTCTTTTGATCCGTTATAAGATTACTTTTTGAAATTGCCATTTTCTTATCTTCCGATTTAAATATTTAGTTTAATATTTTAATGTGAACTGTGAGTTTTTTTTTTTTTGGAAATTTTAGTTTGCATGCAAATTTGTGTGTGCTTTTAATTATTGGTGCATGCATTGTTTACTTTGCATGAGATTTTTGTGAGGCCAGAAAAGCAATTCGTGGGGTTTGGTGGGCTGAGGAATTTTTAGCGAGCATGGAAATTTTGTGGGAAATTTCGTGGCTGCCTCTTTCAAAAGTCATGGAGTGGGTGATGACACATACTTTGGCATTGATTGATTTTCGATAGTTAAAGATATTTTAATGAGATATTTGTTTAGAGAGGGCTGTTGATTTTAGTGTGTAAGAGTGAGGGATTTATTTTCTTTGGGGATTAATTTATACACAACATTCTCCCTCACCACTAAAATAGGATCCCCAGAGAACCATTCTGTAGGAGTAGCCGAACCCCATTTTTTTTCCAAGAACAAAATTTCCTTTGCTCACAATTTCTTTTTGGCAACCTTATTTACCTCCACCCAATTTCTTGGATGCCTTAAGTCACACACTATCTCTAATTAATCTTGGACATGTCGGCTAGCAAACTTCATGTCCGAATTGTTTCGGTTTGAAGGGGAAGCCCGTATAAAGATTTCTCGACGTGGAGCCATTTCGACGAGCGAGATCGGAGAGCGTACTTCGTCGGCGCAGCAGCGAGGAGCTTAGCGCAGAAATTGAAAACCGAAAGAAACGGATCGATCGGTATAATCTCTCCACACTCTTTTATAGTTTACTAGTTTACGGTTAATGGAACGATCCGAATTTTAGGGTTACGATAGCGCCGATTTGAAAAAAGATTTTGTTCCGCATTTGGTCTCGGAAAGACGGCCGGGACGCCGCCGTAGCCTTACAGGCATAAAGGAGTCGTGCAAATAGTTTTTAGTTGGGTACAGTCCCGAACCACATGGAGGAAGTGAGCAGATCAGAGGGATTCGTCTCTCCCGGTATTGGGGGTGAGATCGCACTGTGTCTAGGAGAGCCATTACATGAAGTTCTTGGCCAAGGCAAGTGAGATTTACTGGTAGGTATTCCAGTAATATCTCAGGGTGTTCTAGACTACACTCCGACACGACTTGTACCGCTTTTGGGGGTCTGACGTTTACCAGCCCCCTAGGCCCGACATGCGATACTCATAAACGAACGGACCAGACTGTACGGATATTGTCACTGACAGGCTCAGTAAGGTTTCAGGATTAGTTCGCTCATCAGTCTCCCTTTTGGTCAATACATGGGTAGCCGTTACGCACATCTAGTACCACTGACGTGCTTGTGGTTAATCCCACCACCGGCGTATTGACGAGTGTTTAGAGTCCTCCACAGAAAGTTTCCCAAGTTCAGGCGAAACGTTGTAGAGACCGTATGGTATTATGGCAGGATTCGATCATATACGTGCGCTTGTGTACGGATCATGATCGGACAGATCATACTAGAGGGCTTTGGTTTAAACCGGATCCTAGTATTAGATTTGTTGGATTATTTTAGTCTCATTGTATTCACATTCAGTCGGAATGCGGATGCAGGTATGTATATACAGATGAGGGGTATCCTTGTGATCCGTCACGAGTTTACTTTAGAAGATGTCATTCTATTTATTGTTATAAACATTTGGGTTAATGTTTATTTGGTGGAAATTATGAGCTCAAGTAATGATTAAGGGCATTAAATGTGGCATGTGCTTTGTTGATGAGTCATGGTGTTATTTTTTGTGCCATGTCTAATCTCTTGGTTAATTATTGTGTGGAAATGATGTGAGAGGAGAGAGAGGGCAGCCACATATAGTGTGGGCTTGGTCTTGAGAAAAAAAACTCTCACATTATCATCTCACATAATAAGAAAAAGCTCTTCTTCTTCTTCCTTCTCTTGAGCTCACAACTTTCTCCATCAATGGCTTCTTTATCAACCTCCACTCATCCCATATCATGTGTTGAGATTCATTGAGTGTATAGAGACAAAATTATCACACACATTCTCTACTTCACCTTGGATACGTCGGCTAGAAAATTTTATATCCGAGTTGCTTCGGTTTGAAGCGGGAGCCCGTAAAAAGACTTCATGATGTGGTGCCCTTTTTGACAAGGAGACTGGAGATCGAGCGAGATCGGAGATGCCGCGAGGAGTTAGAGATGGTGGCTAAAGATTGAAAGACACGGATCGATCGGTATAGCCATTCTAACTTCTTGTAGATAGCTAGTTTAGTGTTAATGGTATGATCCGGGTGAAAGCCTGCGTTAGCGCTAGTTTCATAAAAAGTTTTTGTTTCCGCATTTGGTCTCGGATTGACGGACGGGACGCTGCCGTAGACTTACATGGTATCAGAGCCACGCCATTAACCTTTACTATTTGGTTTAGACGATGTTAAAGTATCGAAACCGAAACAAACCCGATACACTGCACCAAGAATTCCAGTTTCTCTCCTTTTCAAAAGTGTCTTCTAAAATTATTTAAACAAATGCAGATGACTACTTACATGACCACAAGCCTACACCCTAAAAACGAACCCAAGACCTCGGATTTTGGTCAAGCACTTTGGGGCAAAATCCGAGCTCGCCGGCCGTTTGGTTGCTTCTGGGTTTGATTTTTTGGGTGTTGTCTGGTCTCTGGAAAGTTGGTTCAGTGATATTATTTGTTTAGCCCAGTTTGGATAAAATTTTATCAGGTTGTTTGGGGCTATTCGGGGGTTATTTCGAAGTCGATATTTCTAACATCGTTTAAAGTTTTGCAGTGCTTACATTATATCTGCGACCGTGAATGTCATTCGAGCAGTAAATCTTGTCTAATTGCTATAGTCTTTTTAGACAGGTTTGCAAACGTGACATTCGCGTTGATATTCTGTGTTGTGCTGTGATGTTGCGGATTTGTCGTGGTGGATAGCTTGCGTGCAATGGTAGTGCAGTTTGGATTTATTTATACATTTGATATCGCGGGGCGAGCGTCCGACATGTGGACTGCCGTCACTGCCTATTTGTATATTATTCTTTTGGGGCACAACCGGGTTGAGGTCGATGTCACCGTTGTACATATTTTCTTTTCTGTACTTGGATTACCCGGCGGTAGGGTGCACGGATAGCCGGGTTCTAGAGGGCAACGGGCCCGCATCTCATGGCTTTGGGATGGAAGGAGCTTCACTTTAAAATTGGCAGGCTATTCGCCGCACTCGTAAGAGGTATAGGTTGACCCAAGGTGGAGTGCTCAAGTTACCGGATTCCGTGAAGTGCTGGGTGGTCCATTCACTTTGCTGAAGGGGGCTGCCTCGCTTCTGGTTTTGGCGGGTAACTTGCCGCACTCGTAGGGGTATAAGTTTTCATTGCACAAGCTATCCACACGACCAGGGGAACGTCGGGTTTCACTTACGGCTCAAAGGAAACCCGGGGCTCCCAGATTATTTGTATTGTTCTGTGATACTTATTACTTTTCTGTGATGTTGCATTTATCACGCCTGGTGCGATTATTATATATTGATATATATACTAGTAGATGTTGTATATGTTTCACACCCGCGCTAGTCCTGTCCCCGCTCTGTCGTTAGTTAAGTAACCTAACGGGTGATGATGGGACCCAGTAGAGAATGCGGATAGCATATACGTACTTCATATTTTCATTCTTTTGTGGTGTGATCAATTGATGAGACTGCGTTGATTCAGATCAATGCAAGGAAAACAAACCTATTCGATGTTGTTGGAACAATTTTTAAAAAGCTGTTATTACAAGGACGTTTTCTTTTGTTTTGCATAGTGGTATTTGGTTATGAATATCCAGCACCTCATTCTACGAGGCAAGGGCCGAGATCCCTTTATCGGGAGTGACTCCTTGGACAGAAGTTTGCGTCATGGTAATAACTTCACTATAGTCGATTAGTTTTTGCTTTACATCGCGGTATTCAGTTGGAATATCCTGCACCTCATTCTACGAGGAAAGAGCCGAGATCCCTTCACCTGGAATGACCTCTTTAGCAAAGGTTTTCGCCACTATATATTTATAAAAAGCTATCCGGTTCCTTCAATGATATCAAGTTCATTACGTTAAAGGTTTTTCGCCAAAAACCATTCGTAGCCCTCCGTCATTTCAGACGGGTAGCACTTAGTATTCATGCTATGTTTGTTGACCTTCGTCAAGGCATAGTGTATGGTAGCTGCTTGTTACCTTTCTGTTGCATAGATAGATGCGTTGGTTCGGGATAGTCGTACAGCCTTGTTGACCTTCGTCAAGGGCTTGTACGGGTGGGTTCAAATTAACCTGGACAATGATGGGTAGAACTTGACATGTGACTTATGATTTCGTTGACCTTCGTCAAGGTCATAAGAGCATGGGGTAAAAATCACATCGGGAGTTTCTAAAGAAACTGAAACTTGCCAGGCATGCGCATACCTTCTGGAGTGTGATAACGTGAGTGGATTCCATCACATTATCATGCGATGCTAGTTGGATCCCGATTCCCACTGATGAGTTGGTTTACTCCTCGGGTGATCCCGACTAATTCTTCTTTAAGATTTGGAGAAGAATTTGAGGATACAGTGGGAGGTTTCCTGATTAGATAAATTGATTAACCATTCTGATTTAGGTTAGAGTGCACGCAGAGTATTTCTTTTCTCTCTCTCTCTTTGGCAACGACCATGACCCGACCCTTGACTATGACTCAGTGACCAACTTAACCGAACTTTCTTAAAACACTAGCTTCTGGATTGTCTGTGTTGCATACATCATTGCCACTCCTTCTTTTACCCTTTGCATTTCTCCAGAACACCCCATATTACTACGAATATCCACTTCCATTGGATAAATCTATCGTATGGTTATATACGAACTCGAAAGAACTTGTTTCAAATTCGAGGATGGATTCTGGTTCTGGAGAGATTGAATAGGACTATTCAGTTGTCTTTTCCTTTTAGCTTCTCTCAGGTTGTGAGGGCTCTTAAGATTAGGAGAAGAGTACACCTATTACGCTTATTGGATAGTCTTCTTCCAAACCAAAGGCAGGTGCCGAAAGGTAAGGAATGAAGAAAACCAATTAGCCTAAGTGTGGTGTACAGAACGTATTAAGTAAAGACAAATAAAGGGATCAGAAAGAGAGCAAAGTAAATTGCAACTGCTATCATTCACGACCAAACCACGTATTTCATCGCCACTCCTACTTCACCTTTGTATTTCTCCAGAACACCTCGTATCACTACGAAGATCCACAGTTATTGGATACTCTATCGTTTGGTTATATACGAACTCGAAGGAACTTGTTTCAGTTCGAGGATGGATTCTGATTCAAGAGAAATAGGAATAAGGTTTATTCAGTTGTCTATTATCATTACATTCTCTCAGATTGCGAGTACTCCTAGAATTAGGAGTGTAACATTTTAAAAAATAAATAAATAACTAATAAATTAAATAAAAATCTTTTAGGTGATTTTTCTAATAATCGGTAAAATAAACCGTATTTTCCGTAAAACTAAACTACAGTTATTTTTCATCATAAAATTAAATATGCCTATTTTAACTATATAATTACTAATAAATGGTGTTTATTTAATGACTTATAAATTATTAGTTTACTTAAATATTTTTCCTTAATTAATTAAATTCAAATATTAACATAAGCTTTAATTATACATTAAATTAGTGCAAATTACAAATTAAAAATGGGTTAATTTTACAAAGTGAACCATGACAAATTAAAACAAGATTTTAGCATGCTCACTCTTTTCTTAATATGTCTTCATTATTCTAGTAGATTCTAGCATGAAACAATTAAGAAAATAAATAAAATAAATTAAATTAGTGAAAAGACTTAAAGGAGATGTTTAATTAAAGAACTTTCTACACCATTCCACACTTGATTGATGATGTTTCTTTGTGTGTAGTTTTAGAAAATGAATAGAAATCAAAATCAAAGAATTATTTGACTGCAATCAATAACGGTGTCGAATTGTAGCGCGTTAGTAAGTGCGGATCGTCCACAGGGATTGTGCTATTCGTTCGTATTTGTTTTGTTTTGAATTGAAAATTAATGAAAAGAGAAAAGAAAACTTGATTATATGATTTATATCAATGAATTTCAAGAATCATCTAAATCTCATCAAAAATCAAGAAAACATTGAAAAAATCAAGAAACAAGAATTTATAGAATTCCAATCGATTAAAGTTTCAAGAATTGAAATGTGGCTCGTAGGAGTCGATTAGATCATAGATGTGAAGAAGACTAGAAATTACTTTTTCTTATCCATTAACGAGTTGATGCTAAATCGATGTCGATTTATCGAGGATTAAGGATCTTGCGAAGAATTAGGGTTTCCTCATCTTGTCCTTTGTCCTTTCGATGAATCACATTCACAAGATAGCTTCTTGAAAATTGAATGAGCGATCGTTGATCTCTAGTTCCGTGCGAAAATAATCAAGAATGCATTTCGCATCGAAACTAGATCATCGATCATTCAATTTTCAAGAATTTACAATCATTATAGAATTTAAGAAAATGTTTAAAGATTCGTCAATTTCTTCATTCTATCGATCGTCTCGACTCCTCCACGAGCGGAGTTTTACTCAAGCATCATCACAAAGAATACATTCAAGAATCGAAGTTGAATCATAATGCTTGAATTGAAAGATAAGCAAGTTAAAAAAATCTCACCTTTATTTATTCAACAATTTGTTACACTTTGCTCAAAGAACTACAAGAATTTGAGAATGGAACAAGATCGTCGAATCTAGCGTTGCATCGGCTCCTTGAGTCGTGGATCGGCTTGGATCTCATGCTCCGATGAAGTCCGGCTTCGCTTCTAAAGGATGGTTGAATGCTTGCTTTGCTTGAACTCAAAAAATCTTGAACTTTGGATTCTTGATTGGATTAGGGTTAGGGTTTGGAGGTGGCAAGTGTTGGGTTGAAGAGATGATAGAATTTCAACAACAATCAACAACCTTATCAAGTGAGGCCTAGGGTCCCTTTTATAGGCTTAGAAATGATAAGCTTCCTTAAGAAGCTTGGATTAGGTTAGCTTCCCTTGTAAGCTAGTTAGTTAGGTAGAAGCCTCTAGAACTAGTTAGTTAGGGTTTAGCTTCCACCTTAAGCTAGGAGGTTAAGGAGAAGGTTCTAGGCTCTTAAGGTAGTTAGGGAGAAGCTTGCTTAGGAAGCTTGGAAGTGTAATTAGCTTAACCAAGTAGCCCTTTGCTGATTTGGCAGAATGTTCTGGAGTGTTCTGGCAATTGCAGTGGCTTGATGAAGTGTAGGACCAGAGAGAAGAACACTGGACTGAAATTGAAGCGATGACGTGGCATAATGGATCCGCGGTCCAATAAGAGCCTGAGGGCTTGAAACTTCATATGATGTTTTCTTCTGTCTTCAGGTGTACTTTCTGATATGTTGATTCCCTGAATGCCTTCTAGATCCTTGCCAGATTTCAAATCCTTGAGTTGGCGTATTTTTTAACAGCACTGTTATACAAATTTGACCTTTCTCCTGGAATTTTCTGCACAGACTTCGAAACACATGTTGCGCTACACAAGAATGATGCAATGCCATGAAACACAGTCAATTTCCCTAAAAGTGCCGGTTTTAGTATATAGTACAGGTAATTCAGTATTTTGCAGGTGTTTTGCTAATATATGCAATATGAATACCGAACACCTCTAGATGAATGCAAAAGATAAGGAAATTTCCGTGTTAAAAATGCATTATTTTCGACTAATCAAATTCCCCCAAACTTATTTTCGGTCGTCTCGAGCGAATTGTTTTATTAAAAAGAGAAGGATAAAATAAAGAAAGAGAAAAACTAACTAGCACACTTTCGTAGGCAACACGATTGCACTGAGTACGTGCAACAAGCCTTTAATTCTCTCTCGGTGTCCCTAGTAGGAGGAGTGTTGTCTCCTAAGGGTTTTCAGCGGATTGCACCCACAAAATCCTATAATAAAAGGAAGATCATGAATATTACATTTAAAGACAAGAATTGTAAAAGAAAAGCCTTGAAAATTAGAGTTTCCAACTAAGCTAGCTTTTCGGTTGTCATGAGCCCTATCTTAATAGTCATGAAAAGATGTTAGAAATCACGTCCTCCCTCAATAAAACATTGTCTTATTCTTCATTCCTATCTTTCTTCCAAACATCGATCATATAACCCTACGTGTGTGTAAAGAACATCCCTACACCCGGAGAATTCAATTCAAGCTATCATACTCTTGTCCATCCACCTCAGTACTTTGTAATTAATGAATATTTAGATGAATTTGCTCACACACTTTCATGCGACCGTTAATACTTCTTGAGGTACTAACCGACCGATTACTCATGTGCTTGCTTATTTGGTGTTTTTCCTCGTCTTGCACCACCTAAGGCTTAGCAGTGACTCCCAGACCAGTTGGCCTTAGGGCACTAGGTGAAGAGGCACCCTCGCTATATTTTTTTTATTGCTGTCTTGGCGATAACAAAACCAGTGTCCATTTTTTTCACCATTTTATATTTTATTCATTTTTTTTATTTCCTTCATACATCGGCTTTTAGACAAGAGCATTTCAAGGTATCCTCTACTATCCCGAGTTTCAAGACGTGTGTAAGCGCGAATAGCAGGGTATCAACGTTCAAAATGTTTGGCTTCCAGAATAGAAACTATTTTTCAGACTTATTTTTATCCTCAGATTAGTGACTTCTTTCATCTTACTAACCCTTGGGACAACGGCTCATAACTACTTATTACTAGTTCGTATAAGACAACTTCTAATTTTCTTGGTTTTCTTAAATTTTTCTAATCTCATGGATGTAATTTTTCACTATCTAATCTTTTATTTATCTTATTTATGTACAAAAAATGTTTAAATATTATATATTTTTATATTTTGAAAATTTTTAAATTTTTATGGGTTTTGAAAATTTTTAAATTTTTATGGGTTTTGAAAATTTTTAAATTTTTAAATTTTTAAAATTTTTAAACTTTTAAATTTTTAAATTTTTATAGGTTTTTTAAAGAAATGTTTTGTGCTTATGCAAATGATATGCAAATGATGCCTCCCCCAAACTTGTTTTCAACAGTGTCCTCACTGTTGCCAATCGCTATATCTACAAAACCTGTAAGCATGGGAGGAATTTATTAGTGGGGGCAAAATATATAAGTGAAGATCCTCCCCCAAACTTATTCTTTTCACTCACCTCCATTCAAAAAGATGATGCCGTAATGTACATGATATGGAGGTGAGACGGAGGAATTTTAATCCAAATAAAATGGCTCCTGTAAGAACAGGAGCTCCTCCGTGGGGTCAGTGGAAAAATACGGCTTTAGTCTATGTGTGCAAGATCAAACAGTAATGTGGTAGTGCCGTCGAGATCATCAAAGCAAAGTTCCTCAACTCCGTAACTTTCAGGAGCAATCTCGTGGACAGAGCACACATCAAGGATATGAGCAGAGGGTTCTGATGGCTGACTTCCAATTTTGTAGATGTTCAGTTCAATAGTCATATTTCCAAATGATAAGTTCATTGAACCATTTCTACAGTTAATGACAGCATTGGAAGTGGCAAGGAATGGTTGACCCAAAATCACCGGAATTTGGCTCCGGGGGTTCGCTACAGGTTGTGTATCGAGAACAATGAAGTCTACAGGGAATACAAATTCCCCGACTTTTATCAACACATCCTCTAGTTCACCTCTAGGTTTGGTGATTGAACGGTCTGCCATTTGGAGAGTGCAGTGAGCTAGTTTCAACTCTCCAATCCCTAGCTGCTCGTATACAGAATATGGAAGTAGGTTAACACTTACGCCAAGGTCTAAAAGAGCACGGTTGATGTTTTTACCCCCAATAGAAATCGATATCGTAGGACATCCTGGGTCCTTACGTTTTTTTGGTAGCTGTGGGATAAAAGCAGTGCTAATATTATTAGACATGAAGACCTTCTTCGGCACTTGAGTCTTCCTCTTCTTAGTGCACAAGTCTTTAAGAATTTTCGCATAAGAGGGGACTTGTTGAATATCATCTAGTAGAGAGATGTTGATGTTAACCTGTTTGAACATTTCCATAATTTTCTCCATATGTGGACTTGATTTGTTAGCTCTTAACCGATTCGGGTAAGGAGCTTTAGCAATAAGCGCTGGGTCCATCATAGGAGAAGGAAGTGTAGGGTTACTAGGCGCACTAACGAGGCTCTACAAGGCATCGACCATGCCAAAATAAAATTTTTATGTGCCGAATAACACTAAGCAAGATCGTTAACTAGAGTTTAGGCGAAACTAATGGCAAGTAAACGACTTTACACTAAAGGGAACGCGATATACAACCTTTGTAGATCGGTCCTCCACTTCATTTGCTCCTTGTTGAAGTCCCTACGCTGCGACCAAGGTTCTCCCGGGCTCTTGCAGGGCTTCACGACGCGAAGGATGCGACCTTGCTTGAAGTCTCCGAGGCCGAAGATGATCTACGTCGAGGGAATTCCGACTCAAGCTCCTACTTCACTAACTAGAGAATTAGTGAAGTAAACACCCTATACTAAAGTGATAATCTAGTAGAGGATGGAGAAATAGGAAGTGGGTTCTCTTTAGAATTTTGTTTCTCACAAGGATTCTCACTTTGGATCAAACCCTAGCTTGTTTTTCTCTTGCTCAATGAAGAAGAAGATGATGAACTAAAAAAAGAAATGAGGATAATGATGAAGTGAGTAGAGTAACCATGGTGAGTGAGTATCATATACTAACCCTTGTAGAAACTTAACCCTAGGCTAATGGTTATGGTTGGGTTAATAAAAATCCATAGTAAAAACAAAATCAAGTTGGATTAGTCAATGCATCCACAAGCTTCCACAAGCTTCATGTATTTTCAAATCCTCCACTTGATTTTGCAATTACTTTAAATATTAAAAACACAAAATAAACATTAGCATAGTGTAAGTCTCATACACCCATGGATTGTGTATCATCAACCATGATACAATATGATAACACATTTTAAACATATATCATATATATATGTTAAAGTAGTGTACAAGTGAGAAAAACCCTAAAGTGAACAAGTGTTTGCAAATGTAAATTAGTATATCTAATATACAATTATACACTTAATTATTAAATCAACACTTAACTTAATAATCCGGTCATATTTCATATAACCGGCTGACATCCATCGTATCGACTTATCGAATCAACACTTGATTCGATAACCCGGTCATATCATATATGACCGACCGATACAAAAAGTCGCGAGAATAGAATACGGTATCACATACACGCATTTATTCTCGGTCTCGCACATATCACATACGTGCTCCTATTTCGTTTCGCCTGAGCCAGTAAAACCTCTGTGTAGGACTCTAAAGACTCGTCAATACACCGGCAGTGGGTGATGATCACATCACGCACCTACAAGCCGTCCGCGGTACTAGCTGGACGTAACGGCTACCCGGGTATTGAGCGATCAAAAGATCAGCAAGCAATCCCGCTCCAACTCCTGTAAAAGCCTGCCGGCAACACTTCCCGTTTAATCCGGTCTCCTCTTCTGATATGTCGCATATCAAGTTTAGGGGTGGTAAACGTCAAACCCCAATAACCGATAAGTCGTGCCGATGTGAGGCTCATAACGGGTCGAGAAACTACTGGTAACACTTACCAGTAAATCTCTAATCAGCCCTGGCCAGGGACTTCCCTGTTACGGCCAATCGAGCACAGCGCAACATCAACCCCCAATACCGGGAAAGACGAAACCCCTCCTATTGCTCTTTGCCTCCATGTGACTCGGGACTGTACCCAAAAACCACCGTTTTGCACGCTCTCATGGACGTGGTAAGGTGGAAATCAAAGCACAGTGGGAATCACATGAGACTCTATGACGATCTCGGATCTACAGACTAACCTCCACAAGTGTCACCAGAGAACTGCCATCTGACATGAGGTATAATACCATCTGGGAGTTCTCGGCGAGTCCGTCCAGTGTACCCAGTCTCCACTGAGCACCCGTATACCATCTCTGATGTCAAACACCAATGGATATGGGATCATCTATCGCCCATCTCATGGGTCGAGAAGCGTATACGCTAGTCTACACCGGTATATCGATGCTCCGTCTCGATACACCCACGACTAGGGACCTTGAAGGATGTACTTATGGACTACCATGTCCCCACTAGTATGATCCGCATCATAGTCCAGGTAGTCAAGTACACATCCTAAGGGCTTTATCAACATGTAATGATAAGACAGTATAAAGAGACAAGTATACATGTTAAAGTAAAGTGCAACCAGATAGCATACTATCATGTCGAGCAAGAAAGTCCTCTCTATATATGTCCAAGCATCCAATATAATATACATCATCTGTACAATACTGGCCTCTAGGGCATACATACAACTAACAATCTCCCGCTTGCACTAGGGCCAGCTGCTGTAGTATCGCATACCGAGGATCCCGAAGAGTCTCTCAAACTGTATCTGGGGAATGGCCTTCGTGAGTGGATCCGCTGTGTTGTTCTTTGTGTCAACCCTCCTGACCTCGATCTCCCGGCGATCAACTATCTCCCGGATCAGGTGATACCGCCTCAGAATATGCCTGGATCGCTGATGGGACCTGGGTTCCTTGGCCAAAGCCACCGCTCTATTGTTATCGCAATACAAAGGTATTGGATGCTCAATGGATGGAACCACTCCAAGTTCAGTAATGAACTTCTTGATCCAGACAGCCTCTTTGGCAGCATCGTTGGCAGCGATGTATTCAGCCTCCATCGTCGAGTCTGCCACGGTTTCTTGCTTGGAACTCTTCCAGCTAACCGCCCTCCGTAAAGGGTAAAGTCAAATCCCTACTGCGACTTAGAGTCGTCCTTATCACTCTGGAAGCTCGAATCGGTAAAGGACTCCACTTGGAGTTCTCCGTTACCATACACCAGGAATATCTCTTTAGTCCTTCTTAAGTACCTGAGAATGCTCTTCACAGCTGTCCAGTGACTCTCTCCAGGATCAGCTTGATACCTACTTTCTACACTTAGTGAGTATGCTATATCGGGTCTGGTACATAGCATCGCGTACATGATAGAGCCTACTGCAGAAGCATAGGGTATCCCTTGCATGCGAGCTCTCTCCAAATCAGTCTTGGGAGACATCTCTTTGGAGAGAGTGAGCCCTGAGATCGTGGGTAAAAACCCACGTTTGGACTCTTCTATACTAAACCTCTTTAGTATGGTGTCAATGTACCTGGATTGGGATAATCCCAATATCCATTTAGATTTATCTCTATTGATCATAATTCCCAATATGCAGGAGGCATCACCAAGATCTTTCATTGAGAATCTTTGTGATAAGAAGAGCTTGACCGATTGCAGCATAGGAATGTCATTTCCTATCAAGAGTATGTCGTCCACGTACAATACGAGGAAGACAACCTTACTCTCTGCCACTTTCTTGTAGATACAAGGTTCATCTACATTTTTAACGAAATCAAAATCTTTGATAACGACGTCAAAGCAGATGTTCCAACTCCGCGATGCTTGCTTTAATCCATAAATGGATTTAAGCAGCTTGCACACCTTCCCGTTGCTCCCACTATCTACGAAGCCCTCTGGCTGAGTCATGTACACGCACTCTTCTAAATCACCATTTAGAAAGGCGGTCTTAACATCCATTTGCCAGATTTCATAGTCATGATATGCAGCGATGGCAAGCATGATCTGGATGGATTTAAGCATAGCCACTGGAGAAAAGGTTTCGTCATAGTCCACACCTGGTCTTTGACGAAAACCTTTTGCAACAAGTCTAGCTTTGAAAGTCTCCACTTTCCCATCTACACCAAGTTTTTTCTTGAAGATCCACTTGCTCCCAATGGGTTTTACCCCTTTAGGAGCAACTTCCAAAGTCCATACTTTGTTGGTGTACATGGATTTCATCTCGGACCGCATTGCATCCAGCCATTTCACTGAGTCTCCACTCGTGATGGCCTGCTCGAAGCTAGTTGGGTCATCATCGACCATGATGCAATCCTCGCTCCCACCATCAATGAGAAAACCGTAGTATCTCTCAGGTGGGTGAGGAACCCTACTAGATCGGCGGAGTGGCTAGGGTTCATCGGGAACTACCGAATCCTCTAGTTCTACCAAGTCTTCTGTTGTGGCTTGTGTCGCTGGAACCTCTTCCAGTTCTACCTCAATGCCACTAATCCGTTTCATAAAAAAACCTTTTTCTAAGAAAGTGGCATGTCGAGAAACAAACACCTTTTGTTCCTCGGGATGGTAGAAGATATACCCTTATGAATTTTTGGGATATCCGATAAACTTACATAAGACTGATCTTGCCTCGAGTTTGTCCGGATTTTGTCTTTTGACATAGGCCGGACAACCCCATATCTTAATGTAATTAAGATGTGGTCTCTTCCCTTTCCATATCTCATATGGAGTGGTAGGCACATATTTGGTAGGAACTCTATTCAATAGGTCTATGGCTGTCTCAAGCGCATATCCCCAGAAGGAAATAGGTAACTCAGCTGTACTCATTATTGAGCGCACCATATCTAATAGGGTGCGGTTCCTTCGTTCCGATACACTGTTGTGCTGTGGTGTATATGGAGGAGTTAGCTAAGAGAGAATCCCATTCTTTTTTAGGAAGTCCAGGAATTCATTGCTCAAGTATTCACCTCCTCGATCAGATCGAAGGATTTTAATACTTTTCCCGGTTTGGTTCTCGACTTCTTGTTTATATTCTCTAAATTTCTCAAAAGCTTCTGATTTGTGTTTCATCAGGAATACATATCCGAATCTAGAGAGATCGTCAGTGAATGTAATGAAGTACGAAGAACCATCCCTGGCATGTGTAGACATGGGACCGCATACATCACTATGTACCAGTCCCAAGAGTTCGGTAACTCTTTCTCCGTGTCCCGTAAACGGAGTTTTGGTCATCTTGCCTTTGAGACATGACTGACAAGTGTCATAAGATGAAAATTCAAATGGATTTAAATATCCATCCTTATGCAACTTAGCTAGTCGTGTCGCATTAATGTGACCCAGTCTACAATGCCACAAGAAGGATTCGTTCAGTTCTGAACTCTTCCTCTTGTGTGTGTTTGTTATGCTCAGAACTGTTGATTGATTTAGAACATAAATGCCATTGCACAACGTGCCTGATCCAACCAACTTTTGGTTACGGAAAATGTTCATAATATTATCCTGTAGTACAAAATTATATCCCTCTTTACTTAGTAAAGAAACCGATATAATATTGCATATCAGGTTCGGCATGTAATAGCATTCGTTCAGAACCAATGTATTACCAGTTGGCAATACAAGGTGATATTCCCCGACGATTTTAGCTGCAACAATTGCACCATTTCCAACCCTTATGTCTTTATCACCTTCTCCAAGTTCTCTATCTTTCCTAAGCCCATGTAACTGATTACATATATGTGATCCTGACCCGGTATCCAATACCCAGGACGTAGAGCAAATGGAGAAACAGTTCTCTGTAACGAACACACCCGAAGAAAATGCATCAACATGTACTTTCTTCATTCGGGTGGCATGGGAATCCTGGTATTCCCCTATATCCTGTTCAGTCCTATAACTCTTATAAGAAAGAACGGAACCATCGTTCCCCAGCACAGTATAATATGTGGGTTCGGTCAGTGCATCCATATTATTATCTTTATTAAGGCATGATATGGTCGCTACCTGGAGAGAGAGAGAAGAAAACACTTTTAGCGTATGCTCTTGCAAGATCAGATTGGTTATTATCTTATCTAATCAGGATGGCTCCCACTGTTTTTATCAAATCTTCCTTCAAACCCTAAAAGAAAAGACTAGCCGGGATTAATTACACCCTACAACTTCGCCAATCTTTCAGCCAGGCCAGTGTCGGTACTTTGAGGGAGGTTTCCCGTGCTTTCGCACGGACCTAATTAAAGTAAACCGCGTTTTCCCAGAGGCGTAACCCCGTTGACACCTTTCTAGACACCTACTTGATCAGCTAATTGTCCTGTGTAAAACTCTCCCGGGAGTAACAATTACTCGCAGTGGGTATCGGGATCCAACTATCTCATAGAAGGTATGCAATCTCATTGCAAATCTCAACACTTGAAATTCCCGATAATATTTTGCCCCTAGCGTGCTATGACCTTGACGCATGCCAAACAACCCATAGTCCGCTAGTCAAGTTCAACCCGTACAATTCGTGATTGAATTAAATCCACCCGTACGACCCTTGACGCATGCCAAACAACGCCGTACGAGTACCCTAATCCAATCGCATCTCATGCTACAGATAAATAATAATCAGCTACCGTACACTACGCCTTGACGCATGCCAAACTACCGCAGCACGAATACTAAATATTACTTATCTGAATTGACGGAGAGCTACGCAGGTTTTTCAGAAAACCATGAGCGTAAAGAAATTGATATCGTCGTAGAATCGAGTGAATTTTGAAATGGAGTGATTTTGAGGCTTTCATTAGTTTTGCTAAAGAGGTTACTCCAGGTGAAGGGATCTCGGCTCTTTCCTCATCGAATAAGGTGCAGGACATATCATATATATCACTGTGCAAAGCAAAACTCTAAAAGCAATCAAAAGACAAACCGAGTTTTGTAGCATCTGCCAGTTTTGCTAAAGAGGTCACTCCCGGTGAAGGGATCTCGGCTCTTTCCTCATCGAATAAGGTGCATGGTATATCATATATACCGCTATGCAAAGCAAAACTGTAGCTACCCTTTTTATTTGAAAATTTGATTTTACTACATCTTTTAGGATTCTTTTCTTTCATTAATCACATTAATGAAGTCCCATCATTTAAGTCACCTAAACATCACAGATAAATACGACGTACACTTATGCCACCCGCATTCTCCTCGATGTCCCCTCGTGCACCATTAGGTTAGGTAACTAACGGCAGAGCAGGGCAGGGCTAGCGCGGGTGTAAAACATAAGTAACGTCTATATAATATATCATATATACTATATATAGTATCTATCACATAACATCACATGATCACATCACAGATATCGCAGCAGAAGAAACATATGAAACATTGGATATACTAGGACGTCCATATTTTATTTTGAGCCTTTATAAAATACGGATTCCACGGTCGCGACGAATAGCCAAACCCACACCCCTAGACCCCTACGAGAGCGGCAAGCAACCCTACCAATTCTAGAGTTAGGAGATCCGGACTCGACACCTCGAGTTGGTCTCCCACTGGACTCCAGAACCCGGTTACTTGTGCTCTCCTTTTTGGGTCTATCCTAGTGCGGAAAAGTAAATAATATACAAAAGGTGACATCAACCTCGACCCGAAAGTGCCCCAATAAAAGAATATTACATACAGTTAAATTTTACATGAATGAAAATAAAAACTCTCATCTCACATAAAAACCCCCGGCTATTCAGAACGCGACGATCCAATATAACATATCCAGCAACATAGAACATCACATGTCATCAACGTAAGTAAATATGCGCATCCCAATTGTCGTTGTCATATAGCAACGAAACCGGTGATATCACATATTACACTTACGGTCACAAAAAAGAAAGTGTAAAACTACAACATTTGGAATCCACAATCTCTTTAGACATCGTAAATCCGAAATATCATATATTTCGCATTTCATACCTAACTTGTATGAATTCCACATATTGTATCACATTCCAGATAAATAGACAATATTAAACTTTCCGATCGAATAATCAAATACCCAAGATTTCCTAAATAGCTCAACACTTGAGCGGAGTTCAAAAATTCCAAAATACGTCACAGTAGCAACGGTCCAGCCGTAGAAGGGTCAAGCCAACGCCTCACATGTGGCACGCCGTACTGCCCCAAACCCTAATGTTCAAAGGGCAGTTCAAGACAGTCACATAATCGAGTTAAGGTTTGTTGTCTCCTAGAGAGTCCATCGCATCACATGCACGTTTTTCCGAAATATTCAAACCCGAGAAAAATTCAACACTTGAATGTTTTTCGTGCCGGGAAAAATTGAGTTAATGATATCCGTTCGAACATTTTAGTACTTTCTAAATTATCCGGAATAACAGAACAAAATTAAATTCTCTGATCGAATCGACGATTTCAAAATAAACCCCAAAATTACTCAACACTTGAGTCAGATTAAAAATACCCATAAAATAGTAACAACAGAATAAAGAATTACTGTGCAAAAACCAGTCCCTAATACCATTACTATGTCGCGGAACCACCGCCAAAGGTGGGTTATTGCCGCGGTTCCGCAGCCATATGGAGGACTTAGGGTCTCGTTTTTCATGGTTATTCTTATAAAACCCTGCTGAATTTTTTAGGCATTTTTAATTCTGAAAAATACCAGATTTCAAAAATTGTCCAGAGAGGGGGTAAACTTGGATGTTCTATAAGGCATCGACCATGCCAAAATAAAATTTTTATGTGCCGAATAACACCAAGCAAGATCGTTAACTAGAGTTTAGGCAAAACTAATGGCAAGTAAACGACTTTACACTAAAGGGAACGCGATATACAACCTTTGTAGATCGGTCCTCCACTTCATTTGCTCCTTATTGAAGTCCTTTCGCTGTGACCAAGGTTCTTCCGGGCTCTTGCATGGCTTCACGACGCGAAGGGTGCGACCTTGCTTGAAGTCTCCGAGGCTGAAGATGATCTACGTCGAGGGAATTCCAACTCAAGCTCCTACTTCACTAACTAGAGAATTAGTGAAGTAAACACCCTATACTAAAGTGCTAATCTAGTAGAGGATGGAGAAATAGGAAGTGCGTTCTCTTTAGAATTTTGTTTCTCACAAGGATTCTCACTTTGGATCAAACCCTAGCTTGCTTTTCTCTTGCTCAATGAAGAAGAAGAAGATGAACTAAAGAAAAGAAATGAGGATAACGATGAAGCGAGTAGAGTAACCATGGTGAGTGAGTATCATATACTAACCCTTGTAGAGACTTAACCCTAGGCTAATGGTTATGGTTGGGTTAATAAAAATCCATAGTAAAAACAAAATCAAGTTGGATTAGTCAATGCATCTACAAGCTTCCACAAGCTTCATGTATTTTCAAATCCTCCACTTGATTTTGCAGTTACTTTAAATATTAAAAACACAAAATAAACATTAGCATAGTGTAAGTCTCATACACCCATGGATTGTGTATCATCAACCATGATACAATATGATAACACATTTTAAACATATATCATATATATGTTAAAGTAGTGTACAAGTGAGAAAAACCCTAAAGTGAACAAGTGTTAGCAAATGTAAATTAGTAAATCTAATATACAATTATACACTTAATTATTAAATCAACACTTAACTTAATAATCCGGTCATATCTCATATAACCGGCTAACATCCATCGTATCGACTTATCGAATCAACACTTGATTCGATAACCCGGTCATATCATATAAGACCGACCGATACAAAAAGTCGCGAGAATAGAATACGGTATCACATACACGCATTTATTCTCGGTCTCGAACATATCACATATGTGCTCCTATTTCGTTTCGCCTGAGCCAGTAAAACCTCTGTGTAGGACTCTAAAGACTCGTCAATAAGCCGGCTGTGGGTGATGATCACATCACGCACCCACAAGCCGTCAGCGGTACTAGCTGGACGTAACGGCTACCCGAGAATTGAGCGATCAGAAGATCAGCAAGCAAGCCCGCTCCAACTCCTGTAAATGCCTGCCGGCAACACTTCCCGTACAGTCCGGTCTCCTCGTCTGATATGTCGCATATCAAGTCTAGGGGTGGTAAACGTCAGACCCCAATAACCGATAAGTCGGGCCGATGTGAGGCTCATAAAGGGTCGAGAAACTACTGGTAACACTTACCAGTAAATCTCTAATCAGCCCTGGCCAGGGACTTCCCTGTTACGGCCAATCGAGCACAGCGCAACATCAACCCCCAATACCGGGAGAGACGAAACCCCTCCTATCGCTCATTGCCTCCATGTGACTCGGGACTGTACCCAAAAACCACCGTTTTGCACGCCCTCATGGACGTGGTAAGGTGGAAATCAAAGCACGGTGGGAATCACACGAGACTCTATGACGATCTCGGGTCTACAGACTAACCTGCACAAGTGTCACCAGAGAACTGCCATCTGACGTGAGGTATAATACCATCTGGGAGTTCTCGGCGAGTCCGTACAGTGTACCCAGTCTCCACTGAGCACCCGTATACCATCTCTGATGTCAAACACCAATGGATATGGGATCATCCATCGCCCATCTCATGGGTCGAGAAGCGTATACGCTAGTCTACACCGGTATATCGATGCCCCGTCTCGATACACCCACGACTAGGGACCTTGAAGGATGTACTTATGGACTACCATGTCCCCACTAGTATGATCCACATCATAGTCCAGGTAGTCAAGTACACATCCTAAGGGCTTTACCAACATGTAATGATAAGACAGTATAAAGAGACAAGTATACATGTTAAAGTAAAGTGCAACCAGATAGCATACTATCATGTCGAGCAAGAAAGTCCTCTCTATATATGTCCAAGCATCCAATATAATATACATCATCTGTACAATATTGGCCTCTAGGGCATACATACAACTAATAGGAAGTGGGGGTAGACGTGATCCCAAAAGAGGAGTGGGGATCGTCTGTGGAGAACTAGAAGAGCTGTGCTGAGGTGTCGAGCCTAGAGGGAAACGGAGAATCGGCTCGTGAGAAGGCGGTGGGGTAGAAGAACAAGGATCAGAAGTAGAAGTGTGTGTGTGAGGAAAGGTCTCAGCCGGAGTGTTATTGATAGGATTTTCAATATCATCAATTTCTTCCCCAACATGGTTATTCAGCACTCTTTCTGATCTCAACGTTGTGACGGCATTTACATTGTAATGCCTAGGATTCGGTAGGGGTTGAGACGGAAGTTTCCCTTTTTCTCTCGCACTCATTTCGGCTTTAAGTCATGAAATTTCAGTTTCCATCGTTCTGATACTCTCAGCTTGGGACGCTGAGTTTTTCTTTAGCTCACTGACGGAAGACCTAACCTCAGCCGACACTTCCATGAAATTTGACAAGAGTGACTTCATGGTTTGTGTGAATTGAGAGAACTCGTCAGAACAGGTCAACTGCATAGGATTAGACGGTGCAGGAGGGTTGACCTGGTTTTGAAAATTTTGTGACTGGTAGGGGTGCTGAGTGAGTTGAAGTGGTTGCTGTTGTGGTAGAAGAGCCCTTTGAAAATTATTTTGGTTTGGAACCGTGTTTTGATTTTGTTGTTGGTTCCAGGCAAAGTTAGGGTGATTCCTCCAACCCTGATTATATGTGGAAGAATATGGATCATTTCTAGGTCTTTGTTGGAAAGCAGCATTCGTATGCTCTTGACCTTGAAACGGAGAATTCAATGGACATTCTTCCGTCAAATGAGAAGGATCAGAACAGCATACACATACAGTTTTGGGGAGCGACATTGGATTTAGGGAGGCTGCTAAAAATTTATGTTCCATAGCTTCGAGCTTCTTTTGCATCGCTGCCATTTCAGCTCGAACACCTATGGACACGTCAATTTGGTGTACGCCACCCCTAGACGATGACTGGTTTTCACTCTCCCACTGTAAGGATTTTTCAGCGAACTCT
Source organism: Agapanthus africanus (assembly GCA_030015575.1). Taxonomy (NCBI): domain Eukaryota; kingdom Viridiplantae; phylum Streptophyta; class Magnoliopsida; order Asparagales; family Amaryllidaceae; genus Agapanthus; species Agapanthus africanus. The sequence goes on along the minus strand of JASDDO010000019.1, from coordinate 517,774,895 downwards.
TCTAAAAATTTCCAAGCTTCGCCATCATCTTTGGTCATAAAGGTGTCTTGACACATGTTTTCAAGGTTTTGTTTAGTCGTAGGGTTAATGCCCTCATATATGATTCGGCAAAGATCCCATCTCGGGATGCCGTGATGTGGACATTGAACCAAAAGATCCTTGAAGCGTTCAAAGCATTTCGAGAATGGTTCAGTTGGAAGCTGGGTGAATTGATTTAGTTCGCTACGGATTCGAGCTGTCTTTTGCATAGGGTGGAATTTCTTAAGGAATGTCGCAACGAATTCTTCCCAATTCGTAATGGAATGTGCGGTAGTGTTATACAGCCACTTCTCGGCTATATCGCACAAGGTAAATGGAAGAAGACGTAGACGCATAGCATTCAATGAAAGTTGTGACGTACCCATCATGGCGCACACATTTTCAAATTTGGTGATAAAGACGTATGCGTCTTCAGTCTCGAGATCGTGGAATTTGGGTAGAAGGTTGATGTATTGGGGTTTAATCTCAAAATTATCCCCGTTGGCTGGTGGAATGGATAAGCAGGTCGAAAGAGGACCTCGCATAGGATAGCACCTATCTTGAAGAGAGATGCGGGGTGGATTCTGCGCACCAACGGACGGCGGAAGATTAGTGGTAAAGAAATTTGATGGAGAAGGATCCATCGGTGTGGGTGTGGTGGTGGGTAAAGGAGAGGTAAATGTAGAAATACCGACTTCGGAGTCGATCGGGGGGACGCGGACTAAACGGGCACTAGAATCCCATGTCCAGCCTATCTTGCACTAAAAAGGGTTAGTACAAGTGGCAGCGTGACTTATAATTAGGGGAAATGATGAATGCGGTGTTTGTTTTGAAAATATACGGATTTTTGAAAAAAATGATGCGAGCACAACAAATACAACAAGCAAAACCCTAATTCTACGGTCACCTAGGTCAAAGCTCTAGACCGCTCCTAACTGCCAAAAGACAAGTCGCAGGATAAATCCTCTACTGCCTCTTTGTCTCCCCTGTGGCCAGGTAAGTGCCAGGTAAGTGGGAAGGTACTCCACTACGTAAGTAGTGGGCCTAATTAATAACCACTAGCCTTAAACACACTTGCCTTAGACACCACAAAAGAAACGCGGATAAGCAATGAATTACCCACGGCCTTCTCTTGTCATAAGTGAGCGCGACGGTCCTTAGAGTCATCTCTAGATATTTTTTAGTTAATGAGGGTAAATGCGGATGCAAGTTTGTGATTTTTGGGGCTTAGGAAGGGTAATGAACTCCCCACCTAATCTGAATTTGGCCGTGCCCCTTAATATCCGTATTAATATGCAAATAACCACAAACCAAAATATACGCACAATTTATTTTGCTTTTAGCGGCGCTGCGATTTTTGCAAAGAAGCCTGCAGAAATTTGTTAATTGGAGCAGATGAGGGAAGAGATATGAAAGTAAGAAGCTTACAGAGAAATTTTGGTGCAGGGATGACGTCAGCACGCGGCGGATCCGCCGCGTATGCAATCTTATGCCGCGGAATCGCGGTGCCTTCAGGGGATCACTGCACAGAAAAATTCTAGAGTCCTTCTGTTAACTCCCTGGGTTCTCTGCAATATTCTGAAAAAAAATTCACTTGCTCCACAGCTTCCAGATTTCCTCGTAATCAAATCACAACAACACGTTTAGATTTTGCGCGAATTTTGATCTCAAAGTTGTAATGGAATAAATCTTTCAATTCAAATTTCAAATAAAGAACGAATTAGTGCACGATCCCCGGCAACGGCGCCATTTGATTGATGATGTTTCTTTGTGTGTAGTTTTAAAAAATGAATAGAAATCACAATCAAAGAATTATTTGACCGCAATCAATAACGGTGTCGAATTGTAGCGCGTTAGTAAGTGTGGATCGTCCACAGGGATTGTGCAATTCGTTCGTATTTGTTTTGTTTTGAATTGAAAATTAATGAAAAGAGAAAAGAAAACTTGATTATATGATTTATATCAATGAATTTCAAGAATCATCTAAATCTCATCAAAAATCAAGAAAACATTAAAAAAAATTCAAGAAAACATTAAAAAAATTCAAGAAATAAGAATTTATAGAATTCCAATTGATTAAAGTTTCAAGAATTGAAATGTGGCTCGTAGGAGTCGATTCGATCATAGATGTGAAGAAGACTAGAAATTACTTTTTCTTATCCATTAACGAGTTGATACTAAATCGATGTCGATTTATCGAGGATTAAGGATCTTGCGAAGAATTAGGTTCCTCATCTTGTCCTTTGTCCTTTCGATGAATCACATTTACAAGATAGCTTCTTGAAAATTGAATGATCGATCGTTGATCTCTAGTTCCGTGAGAAAATAATCAAGAACGCATTTCGCATCGAAACTAGATCATCGATCATTCAATTTTCAAGAATTTACAATCATATTAGGATTTAAGAAAATGTTTAATGATTCGTCAACTTCATCATTCTATCGATCGTCTCGACTCCTCCACGAGCGGAGTTTTACTCAAGCATCATCACAAAGAATACATTCAAGAATCGAAGTTGAATCATAATGCTTGAATTGAAAGATAAGCAAGTTAAAAGAATCTCACCTTTGTTACACTTTGCTCAAAGAACTACAAGAATTTGAGAAGAGAACAAGATCGTCGAATCTAGCGTTGCATCGGCTCCTTGAGTCGTGGATCGGCTTGGATCTCATGCTCCGATTAAGTCCGGCTTCACTTCTAAAGGATGGTTGAAGGCTTGCTTTGCTTGAACTCAAAAAATCTTGAACTTTGGATTCTTGATTGGATTAGGGTTAGGGTTTAGAGGTGGCAAGTGTTGGGTTGAAGAGATGATATAATTTCAACAACAATCAACAACCTTATCAAGTGAGGCCTAGGGTCCCTTTTATAGGCTTAGGAATGATTAGCTTCCTTAGAAGCTTGGATTAGGTTAGCTTCCCTTGTAAGCTAGTTAGTTAGGTAGAAGCCTCTAGAACTAGTTAGTTAGGGTTTAGCTTCCACCTTAAGCTAGGAGGTTAGGGAGAAGGTTCTACGCTCTTAAGATAGTTAGGGAGAAGCTTGCTTAGGAAGCTTGGAAGTGTAATTAGCTTAACCAAGTAGCCCTTTGCTGATCTGGCAGAATGTTCTGGAGTGTTCTGGCAACTGCAGTGGCTTGATGAAGTATAAGACCAGAGAGAAGAACACTGGACTGAAATTGAAGCGATGACGTGGCATAACGGATCCGCGGTCCAATAAGAGCCTGAAGGCTTGAAACTTCATGTGATGTTTTCTTCTATCTTCAGGTGTACTTTCTGATATATTGATTCCCTGAATGCCTTCTAGATCATTGCCAGATTTCAAATCCTTGAGTTGGTGTATTTTTTAAGAGCACTGTTATACAAATTTGACCTTTCTCTTGGAATTTCCTACACAGACTTCGAAACACATGTTGCGCTACACAAGAATGATGCAATGCCATGAAACACAATCAATTTCCTTAAAAGTGTCGGTTTTAGTATATAGTACGGGTAATTCAGTATTTTGCAGCGGTTTTGCTAATATGTGCAATATGAATACCGAACACCTCTAGATGAATGCAAAAGATAGGGAAATTGCCGTGTTAAAAATGCATTATTTTCGACTAATCAACACTCATTTTCTCTCTCTCCTCACCATCTCTCCCCATGGCCGAAATCACCTTGGGCTGCCCTCATTTTTCCCCCTCTCATTTTCTCTCAAAAATTCATCATTTTTGCCTCAAAAATCCATATAAAAACTTCATTAATCTCCTAATCTAAATACTACCCATTATTCCTTGACCAATATAGCATGTATTTTGGGAGCAAGAGAGCATGTTGGGGTGGCTAGGTTGCAAGCTAGATTTCTAAACTTGGAGGTATAATCTTTACCTATGTTTAAATTGTTGTTAAATTACTTTAATCTAGTCTAATAAGGAGTTTAATCATGGGTTTAATTTTAAGATTTAAAATTCAAGAAAAGGGTTTGTAAATCAAGTTAGGGTTTTTATAAATTGTTTATGATTACATGGTGTAGTTTAAGATGTTAAATAATGCAAAACCTAATCTAGTAACAAATTTGTTAATTGTTGCATTTAAATTGTCCTAATTATGATTTTTGCTAACTAGGTTTTTATAATATATATATATTGGTGAGATAAAATTCTAATTAGGGTTTTTACCATTAGGTTATGGTTTTAATGGGTAGATTAACATGTTAATTGAATGCAAAAGCTAATCTAGTTACTAGTTTCAAATTGTTAATTGGAAATTGTGATAAATATGCTAATTTTGCTAACTAGGTTTTAGAAATTGATTAAATAATTGAGATTAAAATCTAATTATGGTTTTCATGACATTATTAACATTTTAGTTTGTTGTTTAGCAACTTAGATCATGCAAAGTTTAGTTTAGTTGATGATTTGTGAATTTTTGCTTTAAAGGTGTTAAAATTGGATAAATTTGCAAACTAGAATTTTTGGATTTATACAAATTAGTATGATAAAAATATAGTAATGACTTGTATGACTTAGTTATGATATTTAGTGAATATTATGGCCATTAGTTTCGTTAAAACATCAAGTTTCGAATTAAAACGGTTATTTGAGGCTTTCTAGGTTTTTGTAAATAAATCGATTTGATTTGTTTTGAGGTTTTGATGAGTTGCAATCTATTTCTATAATTAGGGAATTATGAAATCATGATTGGTGTGTTTGGGTTTTTTCTCGATCAATCGGCGTTTGTACGCCAATGTCGAGGGTTATTTGATTATTTTGCATGAGCGGGTCATAGGTTTTAACCTATGCGCGTTTCGTGTGCCGTTTTGGTTTTATCCGTGATTCGGTTTACGATATACATATATGTTTGCATATAGGAAAGAAAACTACCTCGTCCTCTGCTTAAATCAGTCTTCAAGTAAAGGTTGAACAACTCACTTCTCGTAACTCTCACGTGGACTTCGGACGATGAAGAAGAGGATGGTAGCATCGACTTCGGCAGACATGGACCAGGTGAGTAGATGTATATCTACGGGAGAAGTCGGGTGGATGTCGTATAGCACCCCCGCAAACGTAGAATAAGGATATTACGTACTGTTATTAGGAAGTCGGACGTGACCTTAGATTCTTTGCGAGTAGGGTCCTATTGAAGACTTTAGGTTGGACTGGACTGATTTAGAAGGACTTAACCAGAGGATGACAGCCTTAGAGGAAATTCATAGGTTTCATGTAGACACACACACACACGCACACGCACATAAACTTGACTTGGTGTACGTGTGTTTGTGTTTGTGTGTGTGTGTATAAGAAGGTGTGTAGGTATAAATATATATATATATATATATATATATAGATATATAGATATATATATACACACACAACATATACATGTGATATGAGGAGGTTATATGATGCATGGGGATGAGTCGATATGACTAGGTTTGATGCCGTGATTTATTGGATATATGATCGAGTTATGACATGAGATGTGTGATGATAGTAGCGGATCGTTGGGTAATGAGATTATATAAAGTATATTTATATAAACGATAATATGTGTTGATGACATTGGAATGTACGAGACTCTAGAATAGAACTCGGATTGTAATATGTGACTTAATCACGATATGATATATAATATGATATTTTAGTGGATCAATTGACGATGGATATTTACACAGACGATAATATATGTTGATGATATTGGGATATATGCGATTATAGTACTGTACCCTCGATCATGATATAGTTTGATGACGATACTATAAGAATGATGATGTATATATGTGATAGTTGACTCGTACCCGATTTTAGGATGCCGTACGATGGATTTTACCGTACGAGGCATAGATGTGATGACTGATCCGCACTTTTGACTCGAGAAAGTCGTACTACGTACGGGACGTCATTGAGGCTGGATCACCGACTACTAGAGATACCGACTCAGATTTTAGGAGGATTATTCTTACCTTTCGACTAGTGTCTTTAGTTAGTTCCTTTGTTGGTTAGGTAGATTTTAGTTTAGGCTCGAGTCATATTCATTTTAAAAACTAACGAAACGTGCGCATATTCAAAGACAGCCTTAGGGATATTACGGATTTTTCAAAAGACATATCTTTTCTTAAAAGCCCCGTAGCCCTAATTTTCTAAAAACCACGATTTGTGCTTCTTCAAAACAACAAACTGTATGACTCGTAATTAGTAGGTATTTTCTAGTTATGCGTTTACTACACATTCACTGCTATATTAATGTTGTATTCATCGTATTGCATGTTCACACATATGTTTCTTTAGCTAATATGAAACTCTGCCTGTTAGGACACCAACACCATTACCGATGATGCGCATGTTCCACGTACACTTATTTTCCGGCTCACACACATCATTATCGGTAATTGCCATGTCACGTACACTTAGAACATATTATCTTTTATTGATATAATCAGCAAAATACTAGACCAATATAATATTGTGTGATTACTCTCATGTGCTAGTTTAGATATTGCATTTATTACTTAGACCCTTCATGCATTCACATTTTCATGTTATCATGCAGTATTGTGGGGCTTATGCCGATACTCATTATTTACTTACTCATGATTTTTTGGATTTTGGATTTCTATGAGATTTCTGGATTTTAGGGAAAACCGCAAGAATATATATAAAAACTTCTCTCTCTCTCCCCCTCTCATTTTAAAATACAAGTTGCGGTTTTCTCATGATGTATGTGTCGTCTACCATGAGATTTCATGTTTTTTGTTGGATTTCGAGACCCGATTCGAGGAGTGGATGAACCATCTCGGGTACATGGTGGGCCCAGTATTGTACCCCAGGGCAAGAAGATCGAGTTGTAGACGATGAGCCTGGCAGGGGAAGACTACCTACCGGTGATGTCTGGCGCGGCGGATATCCAGAGGATACCGACCGTTGTCGTGAGATTTGATGATATGGTCCGATCCGGACTGACGGAGCCCGAGATATTGAGACTATGAGATATTGAGACTATGATGTATTGAGATTTTAAGATTTACATGTTTTATGTCGATGCTTGACACGGATTTACATGGATTTCATTGATGATGTTTCAGATTACCATACAAATTTTACTATGATAAAGGTTAAAGATTTCTTATACAGATATATCCAGATTTCATGGTTGATTGTTTTACATTCATGGTGCATGCATACTCATACATATGACATGTTACTACTTGAGGCACTGACATGAGCACTGAGTATTGCACTTACGCATAGATTAATACCCTGCTACTATTAGATGACTAGTGTTATATTAAGTATGGTATTATGACCTAGGAGATCGTCGTGCATGCGATTTCTACTTGAAGGGTTCCTAGGCACTCCCAAGAGGTCTCACAAGGCATCAACCATGCCAATTTCAAATTTTACGGGTGCCGAGAAACCCTAATACGGATCGTTAACTAGATATCTAGGCGAAAGATGCAACTAGTAAACTACTTTACTAAGAGAACGAAAATACAACCTTTGTAGATCCGGTTCTCCACCTCCATAGCTCCATGATGAAGTCCTCTCCGCTGTCCAAATCGAACCATGACTCTTGCATCGGCTTCATCGGAGAAAAAGCGAGCTAGGTCATCGACGACGATGCCGAAGATGATCTACGTCGAGGCATCACTAGATCAAGCTCCACCTTCACCAAGCCATGAAAACTTGTGAAGGAAACACCCTATACTACTTGGCAAGAGGTAGAGGATGAAGAAATAGGAAGTGGGTTCACTTTAGAATTGGATTTCTCACTCTTTTCATCAAGTTGCCATTGATGAGGCAAGCTTTTTCTTCAAGAAGAAGATGAAGAAGAAGAAGATAATATTATGATAAGTTCTTTAAAAATAGAAAGGAAAATGAATTCTTATCATAATTGTAACCATGGTAAAGTGTAGAGAGCTACCTATAGTTAAATGAATGGTTAGGGTTAATGAGATGAAGACAAAAGGGTTTCTTTGGTCAAAGCTTCATGAAGCTTCAACAAGCTTCATGAAAGAAACCCTTTTGTTTTTCTTTTTCTCTTTTCATTTCTTTTAATCCAAATTAAAAGATAAATGAAAGAATAAATGAAAACCCTAACCATTAACTAACCATGGTTTAATCTTTACACTTGACCAAGTTAACATGTATCATCAAACATGATACAATCAAGTGCACAAAATATATCACATATACAATGTGCACATCCGAGTGAGAAAATCCATCTTAAGTGAACCGATACTAGTTAATGCAAAGTAATATATCAAATATATAATTATACATTAAATCATTAAATCAACACTTGATTCAATGATCCAGTCATGTCGCACATAACCGACTAGTATCCAATGTATCGGCTTATCGAATCAATCCTTGATTCGATATCTAGGTTATATCGCATACAACCTTTCGACACATTCATCGCGAGGATGGAATACGGTATCACATACATGCATTATTCTCGATCCCGCACATATCTCATATGCGCTCCTATTTCGTTTCGCTTGAGCCAGGAAACCTCTGTGTAGGACTCTAAAGACTCGTCAATACGCCGGCAGCAGGTGATGATCATATCAAACACCCACAAGCCGCAAGCGGTCTGCTAAACATAAGGGCCACCTGGGTATTGAGCGATTAGAAGATCGACGAGCAAGCCCGCTCACACTCCTGTGAATCCAACCAGTAACACTTACCGTACAGTCCGGTCTGATCGTCTGATATGTCGCATATCTCGCCTAGGGGTGGTAAACGTCAGACCCCAATAGCTCGATAAGTCGTGTCGATATGAGGTCTATAACAATTCGAGAAACTACTGGTAACACTTACCAGTAAATCTCAGCAACCCTGGCCAGGGATTTCCGGTTATAGCCAATCGAACACAGCGCAACATCAACTCCCTATACCGGGAGAGACGAATCCCCTCCTATCGCTCATTGCCTCCATGTGACTCGGGACTGTACCCAAAAACCACCGTTTTGCACGCCCTCTTGGACATGGTAAGGTGGAAATCAAAGCACAGTGGGAACCACACAAGACTCTATGACGATCTCGGGTCAACAGACTACTCTGTACCAGTGTTACCAGAGAACTGCCATCTGACGTAAGGTATAATACCATCTGGGAGTTCTCGGCGAGTCCGTCCAATGTACCCAGTCTTCACCGAGCACCCGTATATCATCTCTGATGTCAAACACCAATGGATATGGGATCATCCATCGCCCATCTGTATGGGTCGAGAAGGTATACGCTAGTCTACTCTGGTATATCGATGCCCCGTCTCGATATACCCATGACTAGGGACTGTGAAGGATGTACTTATGGACTACCATGTCCCCACTAGTATGATCCGCATCATAGTCCAGGTAGTCAAGTACACATCCCAAGGGCTTTACCAACATGTAACAGAGAGACAATCAGTGTACACGTTAAGGTAAAGATCAACCAGATAGCATACTATCATGTCGAGCAAGAAAGTCCTCCCTATATATGTCCCAGCATCCACTACAATATACATCCTATGTATAGCAATGGCCTCTAGGGCATACATATAACTAACACTACTCGAAGATGTCTTCTACTCACGAGTTGGCAACTCACCCCCGTTGTGCCAAATTTTCTTACAGGTTTCGATGTACAGGTTTCCTTGGCAGCTTGCTGGCACTTCATTTCATTCAGGGTGATTTGCTTGGTAGGTTAGTTCACTTGTATCAGGACCGCCGTTGTACTTTTATTATTTCATTTGTATCTAGTAAGCTCCATCAACCAAACTTGTATTACTTGATAATTTAGTAGACCAATTGTTTTTATTTCGACCTTAGAGTCGCACTTGTCTTATTTTGGTTTTCTTTTGAGTTTTAAGTCTCGTCCTTCGGCGTTGTATATTATAGTGCATTGTATGGTTGTGACCGCCAATTGTCAAAGAGCTAGCTCCCGCTTGGGGATGCCTTTTTATTGTTGCTTATGTGTATATTCTTATTTGTTCCCGTTTGGGGCCAGTTTTTACAAATGAGACTCTACCGAAATTTTTGAGAAATTTGATGTTACTTTTAAACATGTTTTTCTTTACTTATTCGTTTAAATGGTTTAGATTTCTGGGTTTCGGCTTACTTAGATTACGTCGCGCCTCTAGACGCTTCGTAATTTAAGTGCCGGTCACGTTCCATACCTTCGGGTCGTGAAAAAGTTGGTATCAGAGCGCTAGGTTTAACCCTTGTCTAAGTCTAGGTTGAACTTGGTTGATGGAGTAGGTGACTTAGGTAGAGTGACGTACCGTGGGTATGATCCGCGGCATACTTACGATACGCTACTCTGTTTAAGAAGCCTTAGGATGTACATTCCTTTGCACCGTATTCTATTCGTTCCTTTGATCTATCTTCGTCGATATCGGATGGTGGTTTCTGTTACCACGGTCGCACAGGCAAAGAAACCTGCGGCTAGAATGCGATGACCGTTAGGGTATTGTCTATTCTGGAGGGTTGAAGCATTGTTTAGCGTACGGACGAAGGGTATTCACATGTCGTCTAGACGAAGTTAAAAGGTTCGAACGATTGTCAGAAACCCATTTTCCCAAGTTTAAGGTATTCGGAAGAACATGCAGGTATTTCTATGGACCCTCTAGAAGAATGAAACCCTAACTCGACATAATGACCATGAGAACGCCTTTGAACCTTAGGGTTTACGTCAGTTCCGCAGTGCCATTAATGAGGCTTGGGTTTGCCCTTCTACGGCTGGTCCGCAGATGCTGGGGCATGTACTGGATATTTTTAAACTATACTTGAGTGTTGAGATCTCGGAGAATTATGGGACTTTGATGAATCAATCGAAAATTTTAACGTAGTCCGGATATCATGTGATAGGATACATTACTCGGGAGACTCTCGATATGAGTATAGCCGTTTGTAGCGCAGTTAACATAGCTATGAAGAGACGGGTTCGAATCAGTCGACGCCAGAAGAAAGAGGAGCACGTTGACGTTGATGTTACGATTTGCGATCTGGTGATTCGAATTTCACATTTCCGTTGTTTGGATTCTGGTATTTTGATAATTTTGTTTTATGATTAGTATTTCCTATGTGTACATTCATTACACTCTATTCGTGTTTCATATATCAGTTGTATTGATATTGTTTTGTGCATACCCATTGCACTTGATTTTGATTTTATACATTTTGAGATACTGATTTGATTTCGTGTATATGGATTGCACATGATTTTGGATATTCGATTTATGTTTTCGTGCACCATGTGCACTTGATTGAGATTCTTGCGCACACTTGGCGCACTTGAGGCGATTTGTGCATACCAGATGCACTAAATTGGGGTTTTGTGTAGATTTGATGCACCTGATATTATTGTCGTGCACGCCCGTTGCACTTGAAAGATGTTTTTGGTGCACACCCGTTGCACTCAGTGTTGTTTCTATGCATATTCGTGGCTTCTGTATTTGGTTTCGATTTTCGTGCGCACTGGACACACGTGGTGTTTTTGTATGCTGTATTTAAGGCTGATTTCATCTTGAGCAGTACGTTTTTATAATATTTACTTTGGTTTAATAATCGAGCAGGACTGTCCTGAGACCAGTACCCAGGTGTTTTTGCGTGCTTCTCTATTCAGATGTTTGGACGATTTTACTACGATGCGCAATATATACAAGTTATGGTTTTGATGTATTTCATGTTGGTTTTCATATTAGACTTTGACATTGTATTTTCACCATAACTCCGATGATTGCATTATTCTTGACGGAGTTTTGATTTTGAGATATGTACTTGTTTTTCATGCGCATGCATTGCGCTAAGATGTGTTTTATGTATTGATGATTTCAGAGCCCCGACGATTTGAGTGTTTTGCTAAGTGTTTTAGTATTTGGGGGGGGGTTTAATTTAAATTCGGGGACCGAATTTCTTTAAGGGGGGAAGATTGTAACGTTTTAAAAAATAAATAAATAAATAAAAATCCTTTAGGTGAATTTTCTGATAATCGGTAAAATAAACCGTATTTTCCGTAAAACTAAACTACAGTTATTTTTCATCATAAAATTAAATACGCTTATTTTAACTATGTAATTACTAGTAAATGGTGTTTATTTAGTGACTTATAAATTATTAGTTTACTTAAATATTTTTCCTTAATTAATTAAATTCAAATATTAACATAAGTTTTAATTATACATTAAATTAGTGCAAATTACAAATTAGAAATGGGTTAATTTTACAAAGTGAACCATGAAAAATTAAAATAAGATTTTAGCATGCTCACTCTTTTCTTAATATGTCTTCATTATTCTAGTAGATTCTAGCATGAAACAATTAAGAAAATAAATAAAATAAATTAAATTAGTGAAAAGACTTAAAGGAGATGTTTAATTAAAGAACTTTCTACACCATTCCTGTTACGACCCGAAATAGCCCGTGACTGGCCCTCGAATCATATGAAGCCTATAGGACCCCATCTAATTCAAGTAAGCCAAAAGCCCATAAATCTAAAACCATTTTTAAGGAGTAAATAAGGAAAACTAATTTTAAGAAGTGAAGAAAACACGTTTTTAACAACAATATTTTTAAATAAGCCGAATATGTATTTTTAAAATCTCTAGTCTTTTCTGAAAATTTCGGCAGAGTTTCCTTTGTAAATACTGGCTCCAAACGGGGTGCAACATGAATAATATATATACAATGATAAAAGGCATCCCCAAGCGGGAGCTAGCTCTTCGTAAATCGACGGTCACAACCACGCAAACAGTATAATATACAACGCCGAATGACGAGGATCAAAACTCAAAAAGGAAACTCAAAATCAACATAAAAACCATAATACTACAACGCGCGACTCTAAGGTCGAAATAACACATAACTGGTTTTCTAAGTCTGAAACAATATACAAGTTTGGTTGATGGAATTACTAGATACAACTGAATAATACATGTACAATGGTGGTTCTGATACAAAAGAACCCACCTACCAAAGCAAGTCATCCGTAAGGGAAGCAGTGTGCCAGAAGCTGCAATGGAACCTGTACGACAAAACCTGCAAGAACTGTGGCACAACGGGGGTGAGTTGCCAACTCGTGAATAGAAAACATCACAGAGTATAAATCGTATGTATGACACAATCGTAGGTCAATACGATCAGATATGTATATAAACCTCAAATGATTAAGTCTGAAGCATGATAAGGTGGCAATGTAACATCTATACATGAGTGTAGTGCCAAATGCTCGTGTCAGTGCCTCAAGTAATAACATATCATAAATATGAGGTATGATTAATGTCGACTATATCATGAAGTCTATGAATATGTGGATATCATCCAACTATGTGATCAATATCATCAATGTCAACTATATGTATGTGGAAATCGTCCACGTGTCACCCAATGACAATAAGCATCATGCATGTAAATATCATAAAGCATATGCATGGAAATATGAGAATGTAAATCAACATGTGTCGCTCGCGACATATCAAATCATGGAACCTGAGTGTCAAGTATCGACACTCGAAAACATCATGAAACCTGTGCCTAACATCAGCACGTAAATCCTCATATGCATAGGGCTCCGTCAGTCCGGATCGGCCCGTCTCATCTCTCAACTCCGGTCAGTATCCCCCAGATATCCATCGAGCTCAAATACAATCACCGGTAGGTAGTACTCCCCTGCCAGGCTCACCGTCCAACATATACGAGTCTTCTTGCCCCGGGATACCTCACCGGGTCCACCATGTACCCGCAGACGGTGCCTACCGCTCCTCGAATCGGGTTTCACATGCCACTTTCAGAACCGAGAAAACACATGGTGGACGCACTGAAATATCATATCAAGGGTAACCGGGTTTTTAAAACAATACACACTCTCTTTTGAAATACTCATGGTTCCCAAATCCAGAAATATCATGGAAACAACATATCTCAATGCGTATAATCATAAGGCATGATGTATGCGACATGTAAAGAATGTAAGCACATCAATATATCATGCGACAGAAAACAGTAATATGCACATAGCGAGGGAAGACCGCTCTTTTGAGATGAATCAGCTTTAAAAGTATCTTGCGGTTCCCAAATCTCAATCAAGCCAGAATCATCTATGTATGTGCAAAAACGTATATGTATACAATATGTAAGTATACAAGTATGAATGTACAATAGGTATGTGCATAAGTATGAGTGTACAATATGTAAGTACACAAGTACGAATGTACAATAGATATGTGCACAAGTATGAGTGTACAATAAGTAAGTACACAAGTATGAATGTACAATAGGTATGTGCATAAGTAAAGTATGAGTGTACAATAAGTAAGTACACAAGTATGAATGTACAATAGGTATGTGCATAAGTATGAGTGTACAATATGTAAGTACACAAGTATGAATGTACAAAAGGTATGTGTACAATATGTAAGTACACAAGTATGAATGTACAATAGGTATGTGCACAAGTATGAGTGTACAATATGTAAATACACAAGTATGAATGTACAATAGGTATGTGCACAAGTATGCCGTGCAAGGGGTCATACCCTGAATGCAACAGTCCTATAGTGTAGTGACATGGCAATTATCGATGATGAAGTGTGTGAGCCGGCAAGCAGGTGTACGTGGAATATATGCATCATCGATAATGGTGCCGGTGTCCTAACAACATGGTCTTAATATAACAATGAACATATTTACACATGCAATGCGATGCGAAAAGCAAGAATATGCGGCAAATGAATAATAAACACCATAGTGCAGTATCTACATCAATGTATCTATGTCATACTGTTTTACCAGTTGAAAGAAGACGAATCGGGGTTTTTAGGAAAATAAGGGGTACAGTGTTTTTAAGAAAAGATGCGTCTTTTGAAAATATCCGTAGAATCCCTTTTGCCTGTCTTTAAAATACTCCCGATTCGTTAGTTTTTGAAATAGGTATGACATCGGCCTAGCCTAACATCTACTAGCAAAACTACAGCTCTAACTAACAAGTCAATCAGGAGGGGTATGGAAACCACCTAAATCTGAGTCGATATATATATATATATAAATATAATAGTCGGTGATCCCTCCTCAAAGGTACCGCGTACGATACAATATCATATGACATCCTCGAGTCATGAGTGCGGATCTATCATCAATATAAAGCTGGTACGGTAAATCATCGTACGGCATCTCAAAAACTGGGTACGGGTCAATATCACATTCATCTCATCAATTATCTGGTATCCTTGTCATCATATCTCATGATCTGGGGCGCTGATCTATGTCTAGTACAAATCGATACCATCTATATAAATACAAACGCGTGTGTGAAACGCACGTTCAAAGGCCCGCTAAAAACTCATGTCTTATCCCAAATACGAATCACATTATATCACCGATCTCATAGCACTATGCCCAATCTCATCGACTCATCTCTAAATATCATACACTATCTTCATCGTCCAGGTATAAGTATAACAGATAAGCATGTGTGTGCGTGTGGTGTAAACCTATTTTAGGGTTCGCAACTAGGAAACTATACTAGTTTACTTCTATACCCTAATCTGTCCACAGTACACCGAATCACATCTGGAATATCCATAACACACTCAACGCTATTATACATATATATATAGTATACTAAACATCGAACTGCGGGGGTGTTATACGCCATCCACCCGACTTCCCCCGTAGATATAATCTACTCACGTTGCATCCTGCGTGTCGGTGTCGACGTCACCTTCATCTTCTTCATCGTATGAAGCCCTCGTGAAGGTACCTACAAAGATAATATAATCGGAATGCGTATTAAAATCACATCGGGAATACCAAAACGACACGCTAAGGCCTATAGGTTAGAACCTATAGACTACGCTTTCAAAACCATCAAACAACTCTCGATATCGTCGTACAAACATCAAGTGATCGAGCTAAAACACAAATACGCAAACCCAGAATTTAAAAAAACGCAAAACGAAACTCCGAATCAAAACAGCAATTCAGGAAAAAGGTCCCAGATTTACCCTAGGTCAAATTGGTCAATTTTGCATATGCCAAAGGTCTATTTTACTGATGAGGGGACCACAGAATCAACACGAGGCACTTTGGCCCAGGTCTGGCCGCAATTTGTGGCCAGAGGGATTAAATTTGCGGCCTGAATTGGGAGATAGGGGTTAGGGTTTTCATGATAGCTTCCTAGGTGCCTGCATGTATCACTGTCCTTGCAAAATAATTTTCAGAGTCTCCGGGTGTTAGCAGATTTCAATTTACCCTTACAGAATCCACAAATTTCCGATATCGACATTTTATAAATCCGTATTCCAGGGTTCTAGTCTCTGGTTTAGGTCTTAATTCTAGCACTAGGGGGCTTGTGAGGCCTCTACTGAGCTCAATTGCCCATCACAACTTTCAATTTCCAATAACCCTAACTAGAATTCTTCTAAGTCCACAAAACCACTCGATATCGGTTCTAATCTAACATGGTGGTAAAAGTAATGGAAACACTAAGCTTATGGTTCAGAAAATACATCATTTGGCAACTCAAGAAAATTCTTGAGTTGTCCCAAGTGGCCAAAATCCTCGCTTTCTTGGTCTAATGTGCTTCCTTTAAGCTTGTGCATCTTTTTAATGAAAAGGGTAATGGGTTTTGGGGTGTTTTTCATTGAGTTTTGGGGGGTTGAAGGTGGAGGAGGAGGGGGTGCAGCAGCGGCAGCAACAAAGGGAAGAGAGGGGAGAGAAATGAGAGGAACAAATGATGGGGGATGTCTCAAGACAAAGGGTTGACCCTCACCCACTCTTTCTCTCTCTAACCCATACTTATTCTATTCTTTATCCCTTTTCTTTCTAATTTCCTTCTCACCTCAATAGTAACCCCAAAACAAAAGCCATGCACCCAAAACCATGTAGAAAAATGCAACAAGTGTTAAAAAATATTTGGTGCATGTTTGCTGTAACACTTAGGATGTGTTTAGTGGCTAATTATACTTTAATATATGGTTTTTAATAAAAAGTTTACCAAATTGATTTTCAAATATTTTATCAAATTTAATAAATATTTTATTAGAATTTTCCTAGGCTTGCACACACTTGTGCATGTAAAGTAGGGTTAAAATGGGGTTAGACCGTGATTAGCAACCATGGTGGACTAACCATTTTTCCTTAAGCTAAGTTTTAATTGGAATTAAGTGTTTTGGGTTTTAATTAAGTGTGTGTGTGTGTGTGTTTTAAATGAAAATGGAAAATGATTTGAATTTGGTTGACTTGGAGGGGGAGAGAGAGAGAGTGGGAATGATGGCATTGCCATGCTTGCATTAAATGAAGAGAGAGAGAGAGAGGAGGGGGTTTGACTAGTGTGTTATCATTTCTTTGCCTCTCATCTTTCTTCTCACTTCTCTCATTCTCTCACTCTCTCACACACACATTACAACAGCAGCAGCAGCCTCAGCAGCAGCAGCAACAAACAACAACAATAACAAGTAGCAGCAGCTGAAGCAACAACAACAACATCAGCATCAGCTTCAACAGCAACAGCATCAGCTTCAACCACACAGCAGCAGCTCCAGCAACTACAGCAGCTCTTCTCTCCCTCTTCTCCTTCTTCCTGCTTCCTAGGGTCGAGAGTAGGGTATATTTCTTAAACCCAATTCCTAGCTTGCTAAACTTATGTGTTTTGTAGCTTTGTTAGTGCTAAAAGTGAGATGTTGTGCTAGAAATGGTGTTTTTTGTGGACTTTTGGTTAAGAGATGATTTTGTTGGTTAGCCTATCCTAGCTAAGTGTTATCAGGACCATATAAACTGAGATTAACCCCATATTTCACCAAAATACCCTAGGTTTTCATTTAGTGCAAAATATACCGTTTTAAGTGAGTTTTTAGCCTTTTGTGATCTGCTATAGACCTGGTGATTTCAGATAAAATTTGAGTTAACTGGAGCATAGTTGTTGGATGTTGATCACATACGCAGAGCACGAGACCCCCTACCCAAAGAGTGGCCACCGGTTTATTCCTTCTGGCCGCAAATTGCAGCCAGATGAGGGAGCTAGGTGTTAGGATTTTGGCTATAGGAGTCTACTATATTTTTAGGGCCAGTGGTATGTGCAATTTTGTATGTTTTCACCAGTGTCAAAATCTAGGACGATATATCGTTTTTCTAGTACGTTTGGTTTGCACGATACGCGCGATATGTAAGTGGGTTCTGTGATCCAGCGTATCACGACGTGTCGGGATAGTTTTAGACGCATATACACGTTTCAGCGTATCGTACACACGCGCGTTTAGTTCGCGACGCGAGTTTCTCGTTTGATTTCGATATCGCGTTTTCTAGAATTTTGCTTATATATATGGATTCCTTGTGTAATTCCAGGTTCGCAGGCGGGTACTTCGGACTCCGCCAAGAAGGGGAAGCAGGTGGTCGGCTACACTTAGCACGCGACCAGGTGAGTAGATTTAACATCTACGGGGAAATCTCCCGTATGGCGTTAAGCGTCAGGGCGTAATAGGATATTTTAGTTGCATGTGTTCATATAGATATATTATAGTAGCATACCTTCTTGTTGCATATAGAACTGGTAGTATAGAACACTGCACTGTTACTAACGGTTCAAGCTGCACGAGCACTATTGGTATGTTACACTCACACCGTTAGTGATTGCCATGACACTCACATTATAGGATTGCTATGAATTTTATATCGTCTTGAATTCCCCTTCATTGATGATGGTCATGACTTGCTGTATATTGGTACACATATTTATATTCATACCATGCACACTGTATATGTAAGTACACGGTAGCGTCCCGGCCGTCTAACAGATGCCAAATGCGGAACAAAAACTTTTTAACTGGCGCTATCGTATACTATAACCCGGATCTGCCATTAAAGCTAAACTAACAAACTACAAAGTGGGTAGAATTGTTATACCGAATGATCCGAGTCCTTCGGTCTTCAACCATCATCCCACGCTTTGTTGCGGCTGCTCCGATCTCCTGAATCTCCAGTCTTCTCGTCCAGGTGGCACCACGTCGATGGATCTTTAAACGAGCTCCCGCCTCTGACCCGAGGCAACTCGGACATCAAATTTGCTAAAAGAGATGACCAAGATTGATGTAGAGAATGAGTAGAACACTTTGTCTCGTTACATCCAAAGCTATGGATGAACGGTTAATGAAGTTGCCTTTTTGGATCGGGTGAAATGAGAAATCAACTTATGAAATTTCCATGAAGCAAATTTCATATACTTTTCCCAAATGAACAACCATTCTTTTTTCAAGAGGGGCCGGCCACTATAAGAAGAGGAGGGAGGTGAGTGTAGGAGCAAGGGGTGGTAATCATAAGGTAAAAGATCAAGGAGAAATATCTTAAGCATTACAAAACCTCATTAATGCAAAATCCACCTTGCATAAAACATTAAATGCATAATGGTGACTCACTAATCCTAGTCATAAACCATTAAAGCAAAATGGTGACTCACCTTCATGACTCACCAGATGACCCACCCTCATGAAGAAAAGATAAAACCGTATTAAAACGAATGTATAATACGGGTGATAGAAAACTGGAAACTGACATCCTCTAAAAGTGATCCTGAAACCAATTTCACGATAACCCCGTAACAGTATAAACATACCCGCATTTGTATTATGACCGAATACAAATGCAACTGAGACAAAGATATTATATCTACACAGTATAATACTTGGATCCGGCTTAAACCAAAGCCTGCCAGTATTATCTGCCCGAAATATGACACGTGCGTAACGCACGTGCATTTTCCGAACCCTGCCATAAAACCATACGGCCTCTATAACGTTTCGCCCGAACTTTAGAAACTGTCTGTGGGGGACTCTAATGACTCATCAAAACACTGGCACTGGGTATAACCACTAGCACGTCAGAGGTACTAGCTGTATGTAACGGTTGCCTATGTATTGATCGGAAGGGAAGCTGATGAGCGAACTCATCCAGAAACCCTACTGAGTCTGACAGTGACAATATCCGTACAGTCCGGTTCGTTCGTCTATGAGTATCGCATATAGGGCCTAGGGGGCTGGTGAGCGTCAGACCCCCAATAGCTGTATAAGTCGTGTCAAAGAGTAGCCCAGAACACCCTGAGATACTACTGGAATACCTACCAGTAAATCTCGATTACCCTGGCCAGGGATTTCGTGTAATGGCTCTCCTAAACACAGCGCGATCTCACCCCCAATACCGGGAGAGACGAATCCCTGACGATCCGCTCACTACCTCCATGTGGCTCGGGACGGTACCCAACTAAAACCTGTTTGCACGACTCCTTTGAGCCGTGGTAGGGTAGTAATCAAAGCACAGTGGGAACTCACACGAGACAAATGACGATCCCAGGTCGACAGACTAACCTGTACACATGTCACCAGGGAACTGCTATCTGACGAAATGTATAATACCAACTAGCATATTCCCGGCGAGTCCTGTCCGGTGTACTCATAACCCAATGAGCACCTGTATACATCTTAGGTGAACCAACTTACACCAATGGCTTGTGAGACCGGCCACCGCCCCTCGTCGGGGTCTTGACTGTATACACTAGTCTACTCTGGAGTATCGATGCCCTGTCTCGAAACTCCAACGACTAGGGACATTTAAGGATGTGCTTATAGACCCCAGCTCCCACATATATGATCGCCATCATACTGCTGGCAGTCAAGCAAGAATCCTATGGGCTCTATCATGATGATAAAGACAAACCGGATAGCATACTATCATCTCAAGTAAGACTGTTTTATCGGTATAGGCCCTTCCTCAATCATTGCAATCACGTGCCTGCGATCCAATAATTGACTTTGAGGGCACTATATCCAATAATCTCCCACTTGCACTTAAGGCTAATTATTGCGATGTCGCATACTCACAGCCAGTGTGATACCGAACATCCAACTCCTCTACTAATCAGTTTCACAAAGCCCGTTTGTAAAACTATTATGTTCGAGAAATAGCCTCAGTGAGTGGATCCGCGCTGATGTTTTTTTCTATATCTCTTAATCTCAAATTCGCGGAGAAAGCCATCTCCCGAATTGAGTAATACTTGTCTTAGAATATGTCTGGATATCTGATGGGACTTGGTTCATTAATGAACTCCAAACCCAAATTTCTTAGACTGTATTGATTACTGAACCCAATCAATATCCAGCACCATGCCTCCCACAGTATCCTCTTCGACCACCTGTCTATAATACCCCTCGTCAGATGGAAAACTATAACTCTGACAATCACTCTGTCATCTATGTCACCTTTGAAGCCTGGAATGATAACCGTCTCCCGAAGGAGGCTGCTATCATCAAATCCGTAAAACTGCTTCCTTATGTTTCTTCAGGATTGGATTAATATAAACTTATCGCATCTAGTGCAAAAACAACATCTGGTGTGGTACTTGACAACTCACGATTGACTCAATTGCCTAAGCAAGTGATCTGCCAATCATGCACGTCCCTCTCCCCTTTAGTCTGTAAGACACCTTTAGAGAGGGTGGCTCCATCACCTGCATGTACACCACCATGCCAGGAGTCATCTATTCTAAAATACTATTAGAATACTGTCAAAGTACCAACATTGGGAAACTACCTAAATCTAGATCTAAAATCTTAGATCTAGTAACCAGAATGTCAGATATTATATCCATATCCTTTGTGGAGAAACAACTGTGTGACGACCACAGTACAACCGATCGTAGTATAGGAATTTTACTTCCTACTCTGTGTATATCATCCAAATACCAGGACATCACACCCTACTACCTTCTTAACAGATCCATCCCCTATTCTGATAAAGTCAAACCCATGACTGTCACATCAAAAAATAGATGATCTTATCTCCGCTATATGTGCTTAAGCCTATAAATAGATATAAGCTACTTGCCCACTATGCTTCCGCTGCTCCCACTGACTACGACAACCCTCTGGCAGAATAATATATACGTACACTTCTAAAGCTAGTTTAGAACGACGCTATACTTATCCTCCTGCCGGGTCTCATAATCTGGAATAACAGTAGTGTCAAGTCTAGGTAAATAAGAACCTCCCTGTCACCGTCCTTGAGGCTACCGGAGTACCTCTCGGGTGTCTGAGGTTATCCACCATATCTGTGGAGTGGCTATTGGAATGCCAAACCTGATTGAATATATAGGTCCTATTAAATTTTTCGTAATCGTTTGCGGTTCTGGAATCACTTCCAGTTCTACCATACTCCCACTATTGTTTTTTGAAAAAATCCATTTTACTAAAACTGTGGCGATTCTAGAACAATATCACTATTGATCTTCCATATGGTAGAAAATCAACCCTCATCAAAGCCAAGGTCAACCCACAAACTGCCATTACAGAAATGTGCCTTGAGTTATCCAGAGTCTGGTTTTAAGCATAAGCTGGAAAACTCACCGTACCTTAACATCGTTAAGATATGAACCATTCTATATCCAATATAGAAACTTTGGCACTTATTTAATTGGAACCAGATTCTAATCATGCTACTGTCTCCAGTGCATATCAACTCAATGGAGAAAGGCTAATCAGCATTACTCAACTTAGGAATCCATCCAATTATGAGTAACCTGAAAGAGAAACAAGTTTCTCAAAACCATTAACTGAATACCAATCACAAGAATCTACATCTTCGATTTCTTTGAAGAATCCCGATACTTGCGACACCTGGTTCTCTACTTTATTCCTATACCCACAACTTCTCAAAACTTAGACTTTGTATTTCTACGAAACACCTGTCTAAAAACTAGAGAAGTCACAAGTAAACAGAACAGAGTATGAGGACCAACCCCTTTGTCCTGATGGACACTGGACAACATACAATACTCTGTATAAGTTCGCTGAGTTGAATAACTCAAAACCTGTGCGTCGTAGGTTATAAACTGTACCAGGCGATTTCCTCCAATATCACCAATTACAAAGAATTCCAATATAATGAGGATGGTCACCTAATTCCCAATAGCTTACTCCTACTCATCGTCTGTAAAACCATACAGATGTGAGAAGCATACCTGGTAAATACATACCCTGGAGCAAGGGTTTAATTGGGAAATCAGTTTACAATTAACAATGCACAGTTTAAATGTTTCGAAGGGGTATCCTGGTATTCTTAGTAATGCCTCTTCCATAATCTAATTCATGACTTTAACCGTATATTTGTTTGCCATCTCCCTAAATCCCTTTATTTGTCTTTATTCATTACCTTCTGTACACCATCATTAGGCTAAGTGGTTTTCTTCCTTCCCTACCGTTCGGCACCAGCCTATGGTTTGGAAGAAGACTATCCGATAAGCATAATAGGTGTACTCTCCTAATCCTAGGAGTACTCGCAGCTTGAGAGAAGGTGATGATAAAAGACAACTGAATAATACCTTATTCTATTTCTCCCGAACTGGGAAAAAAGTAAAGGTGAAATAGGAGTGGCGATGAAGTATGCGGTTTGGTCGTGAATGATAACAGTCACAATTTACTTTGCGCTCTTTCTAATTCCTTTATTTTGTCTTTAGTTATTACCTTCTGTACACCCTACTTAGGCTAATTGGTTTTCTTCATTCCCTACCTTTCGGCACCTGCCTATGGTTTGGAAGAAGACTATCCAATAAGCATAATAGGTGTACTCTCTTAATCCTAGGAGTACTCGCAATCTGAGAGAAGGTGATAATAGAAGACAACTGAATAAACCAATTCTATTTCTCCTGAACCTGGATCCATCCTCGAAGAAATTCCTCCGAGTATGTATATAACCATACGATGGATCTATCTAATAGAAGTGGATATCCGTAATAATACGGGGTGTTCTGAGAATACAAAGGGTAAAAGAAGGAGCGGCAATGACTTATGCAACTCGGAAAATCCAAAAGCCAGTATTTTAAGAAGGTTCAGTCAACTTGGTCATTGAGTCATAGTCTAGGGTCGGTCAAAGGTCGCTGCTAAAGAGAAAGAGAAAAGAAACACTCTGCGTGCACTCTATCCTAGATCAGAATGGTTATCACTTTATCTAATCAGGAAACCTCCCACTGTAATCTCAAATTCTCCTCCAAACCTGAAAGAAGAATTAGTCGGGATCACCCGAAGAGTAAACCAACTCATCAGTGGGAATCGGGATCCAACTCTCATCGCATGATAACGTGACGGTATCCACTCACGTTATCACACTCCAGAAGGTATGCGCAAGTCTGGCAAGTTTCCTGTATGTTTGAAACTCCCGATGTAATTTCTATCCTATGCTCTTATGACCTTGACGTAGGCCAACAAATCATAAGTCACATGTCAAGTTCTACCCGTCATTGTCCAGGTTAATTTGAAGCACCCGTACAAGCCCTTGACGTAGGCCAACAAGGCTATACGTCTGTCCCAAACCAACGCATCTATCTATGCAGCAAATGAATACTCCAGCAGCTACCAAACACTATGCCTTGACGTAGGCCAACAAACATAGCTTGAATACTACTGACCATCCATAAGAAATGACGGAGGGCTACGGCTACTTTTTGGCGAAAAACCTTTAACGTAATGAACTTGATCTCGTTGAAGGAACCTGATAGCTTTTTATAAAAATATAGTGGCGAAAACCTTTGCTAAAGATGTCACTCCTGGTGAAGGGATCTCGGCTCTTTCCTCGTCGAATGAGGTGCAGGATATTCATAATCGAATACCACGATGCAAAACAACTTGTAATCGACTATAGTGAAGTTATTACCCTAACACAAACTTCTGCCCAAGGGGTCACTCCCGGTGAAGGGATCTCGGCCCTTGCTTCGTCGAATGAGGTGCTGGATATTCATAACCGAATACCTCTATGCATAACAAAAGGAAACGTCTTTGTAATAACACTTTTTAAAATTGGTTCCAAAAACATCAAATATAGGTTTGTTTTATCCTTACATTGATAAGAATCAATGCAGTCCCATCAATTAATCACACCAGAAAAGAACGAAAATAAAATGTACGTATATGTCATCCGCATTCGTCACTGGGTCCCATCATTACCCGTTAGGTTACTTAATTAACGACAGAGCGGGGACTGGGCTAGCGCGGGTGCAAAACATATACAACAGCTACTAGTATATATAAATATATAATAATCGCTCCAGGCATAATAAATGCAACATCATAGAAAAGTAATAAGCATCACAGAACAATACAGATAATCTGGGATCCCCGGGTTTCACAGAGCCGCTACTGAAACCCGACGTTCCCTTGGTCGTGTGGATAGCCTGTCAATGAAACCTAGACTCCTACGGGTGTGGCAAGTTACCCGCCAAAACCTGAAGCAAGGCAGCCCCTACAGCATAGTGAATGGACCACCCGGCACTTCACGGAATCCGGTAACTTGAGCACCCCTCCTTGGGTCAACCTGTACCCCCTACAACTGCGGCGAATAGCCCGCCAATTCTAGAGTGAAGCCCCCTCCGTCTCAATGCCATGAGATGCGGGCCCATTGCCCTCTAGAACCCGGCTATCCGTGCACCCCACCGCGGGGTAATCCTAGTACAGAAAAGAAAATATATACAACGGGTACAACGACCTCAGCCCGGTCGTGCCCCAAAAGAATATTATACAAACAGGCAGCGACGGCAGTCCACATGTTGGACGCTCGCCCCGCAATATCAAATGTAAAAATAAATCCAAACCGCACTACCATTGCACACTGCTATCCACCACGACAAATCCGCAATATCACAGCACAACACAGAACATCAACGCGAATGTCACGTTCGCAAATCCGTCTAAAAGGACTATAGCAATTAGACGCAATTTACCGCTCAAATGACATTCCCGGTCGGAGATATAATGTAAGTAATGCATACTAGCAAGTTTAAAATTTCGATCGACAAATCTTCTCAAAGTGGGCCCCACGTACATCTGGTGTACAATAATAAAATCTGGGCCCAAAAGAAATATACCAAAAACCACAATTCACCATGGAAAGCTCACTGGAAAAATTTGGTAAACTGTTCCCACATACTAGCCGCGGTTCCACGGTCAAACCATAGCTTTGACCGTGGTTCCGCGGCGGTACTGTGGGATCACGTGACCAAATTTTCACTGTTTGCCTAAAAAGGCCTGCTCTGTTTTCTGGTATATGCAAAATAATTTTTATACCCTTTTAAAAATCGACAGAAACTTTAACCCAAAAAATTGCAGTTTTCGAAATTCCGTTCGATCGATATTTTAAACGCGTTAGTACAGGTTAGTAAATCTTATTAGCAAGGCTCTGATACCACTGTAAGTACATGGTACCGTCCCGGCCGTCTAACAGACGCCAAATGCGGAACAAAAACTTTTTAACTGGCGCTATCGTATACTATAACCCGGATCTGCCATTAAAGTTAAACTAACAAACTACAAAGTGGGTAAAAATATTATATCGAACGATCCGAGTGTCCTTCGGTCTTCAACCATCATCCCATGCTTTGTTGCGGCTGCTCCGATCTCCTGAATCTCCAGTCTTCTCGTCCAGGTGGCACCACGTCGATGGATCTTTAAACGAGCTCCCGCCTCTGACCCGAGGCAACTCGGACATCAAGTTTGCTAAAAGAGATGACCAAGATTGATGTAGAGAATGAGTAGAACACTTTGTCTCATTACATCCAAAGCCATGGATGAACGGTTAATGAAGTTGCCTTTTTGGATCGGGTGAAATGAGAAATCAACTTATGAAATTTCCATGAAGCAAATTTCATATACTTTTTCCAAATGAACAACCATTCTTTTTTCAAGAGGGGCCGGCCACTATAAGAAGAGGAGGGAGGTGAGTGTAGGAACAAGGGGTGGTAATCATAAGGTAAAAGATCAAGGAGAAATATCTTAAGCATTACAAAACCTCATTAATGCAAAATCCACCTTGCATAAAACATTAAATGCATAATGGTGACTCACTAATCCTAGTCATCAACCATTAAAGCAAAATGGTGACTCACCTTCATGACTCACCAGATGACCCACCCTCATGAAGAAAAGATAAAACCGTATTAAAACGAATGTATAATACGGGTGATAGAAAACTGGAAACTGACATCCTCTAAAAGTGATCCTGAAACCAATTTCACGATAACCCCGTAACAGTATAAACATACCCGCATTTGTATTATGACCGAATACAAATGCAACTGAGACAAAGATATTATATCTACACAGTATAATACTTGGATCCGGCTTAAACCAAAGCCTACCAGTATTATCAGCCCGAAATATGACACGTGCGTAACGCACGTGCATTTTCCGAACCCTGCCATAAAACCATACGGCCTCTACAACGTTTCGACCGAACTTGGGAAACTGTCTGTGGGGGACTCTAATGACTCATCAACACACTGGCACTGGGTATAACCACTAGCACGTCAGAGGTACTAGCTGTACGTAACGGTTGCCTATGTATTGATCGGAAGAGAAGCTGACGAGCGAACTCATCCAGAAACCCTACTGAGTCTGACAGTGATAATATCCGTACGGTCCGTTTCGTTCGTCTATGAGTATCGCATAAAGGGCCTAGGGGGCTGGTGAACGTCAGACCCCCAATAGCTGTATAAGTCGTGTCAAAGAGTAGCCCAGAACACCCTGAGATACTACTGGAATACCTAATAGTAAATCTTGATTACCCTGGCCAGGGATTTCGTGTAATGGCTCTCCTAAACACAACGCGATCTCACCCCCAATAACGGGAGAGACGAATCCCTGACGATCTGCTCACTACCTCCATGTGGCTCGGGACGGTACCCAACTAAAACCTGTTTGCATGACTCCTTTGAGCCGTGGTAGGGTAGTAATCAAAGCACAGTGGGAACTCACACGAGACAAATGACGATCCCAGGTCGACAGACTAACCTGTACACATGTCACCAGGGAACTGCTATCTGACGAAATGTATAATACCAACTAGCATATTCCCGGCGAGTCCTGTCCGGTGTACTCATAACCCAATGAGCACCTGTATACATCTTAGGTGAACCAACTTACACCAATGGCTTGTGAGACCGGCCACCGCCCCTCGTCGGGGTCTTGACTGTATACACTAGTCTACTCTGGAGTATCGATGCCCTGTCTCGTAACTCCAACGACTAGGGACATTTAAGGATGTGCTTATAGACCCCAGCTCCCACATATATGATCGCCATCATACTGTTGGCAGTCAAGCAAGAATCCTATGGGCTCTATCATGATGATAAAGACAAACCGGATAGCATACTATCATCTCAAGTAAGACTGTTTTATCGGTATAGGCCCTTCCTCAATCATTGCAATCACGTGCCTGCGATCCAATAATTGACTTTGAGGGCACTATATCCATCAGTATATTCACTTTTGTGCTACCTTCATTGATATATCACTACCTGCGCACATGCACCCTTTATATTCATCTTAGTGCATACATACCTTGATATATCTATACTTGTGCACATATACATCGTATATCCATATTAGTGCACATGTACATTGCTACACTCACATTGCGTATATATCCATTTGCACATCTATACCTATACACATACATATGTTACATACATGGATGATATTGACATGATTTAAAAACTAAGGGACCGCATGAGATATTTCTAAACTGGATCTTTTAAAAGAGCGGTTTTCCTTTTCTTTTACTCTTAGTGTCATACGACACATTGCATGGATTTACGCATTGAGTTTGGATTTATGTGATTTCTGGATTTGGTAACCGGGGTATTATTTTAAGAAAATACGCACTGTTTTAAAAACCCGGTTTCCCTTGATATGATATTTCAGTGCATTCACCATGCGTTTTCTCGATTCTGAGACGTGTGACATGTGAACCCGAATCGAGGAGCTGGACGAGGCCGATTGCAGATACATGGTGGACCCGGTATGGTACCCCGGGGCGAGAACGGATCGCCGTGCAGTAGACGGTGAGCCTGGCAGAGGGACCACTACCTACCGGTGATTGGTTGGACCTGGCGGTTATCCGGAGGATACCGGCCAGAGTCGATAGATGGATACGGGACGACACGTACTGCCGGGGCTGAGGGACGATTCCGCAGACGGAGCCCGTGGGCCGATCCGACTGACGGAGCCCGATACTTGAGGATTTGCGTGTCGATGCTGGACACGATTATTTTATGATATTTCGAGTGCCGATATTGGGCACTCACGATTCTATGAGATTTACAGGATTTGAGGGCCGATTAGAGTGACGGCGCCTGAGTTTTATTGGGATTTGGGCGCATTGATGGACATCGGTTATTTTTCCACGTTGATATTCCGTGTAGATGATATTTTATCCCATGCTCAGCATTCATTATTTTACATCTCATCCTGTAGTTATAGTACCTGATAGAGTACTTTTGCATGATTATTGCATACCCTGCTCATCATATATATTGATGTTATTAAATTGCACCTGTTAGGCATGATTAGTGCGTGTCCAGTTCATCATATAGACATTATCTGCTGGTATATGTTAGAGTATCGCAGAACGTGCATACTCGCGATTACCTTTATATATTATCTACTATTCACGAGTTGGCAACTCACCCCCGTTGTGCCACAGTGTTTGCAGGTTGCCCCTCAGAGTAGTCGGGGCAGGCTGCTTCCGTGCATCTTTTGATACAGATACCATTGCAGTTGGCGTGCGAGCCCTTTGCTGATAGGTGGGTTTTGTGTGGTATCTGTTTATTTTTCAGTTATATACATCATTGTATCTAGTATTCTCCATCTACTTATCATGTATTGACTTAGAGACCAGTTGTGAGGACGATATATATTATTTTGTACTGTGGTGTCGAGCTCGTTGTGAGCCGACTATATTTATGCAGCTTCATCTTTTATGATATTTGTTTTCACTTGTACTGTTCATTTCTTCGCTACGGCGTCGTATACTATATTTGTGGTGATTGTTTCCGCCGTTGGGCATGATTGCTCCCGTTTGGGATGATTTATTTTTATTGTATATTACTTTATTCATATATTGTCTTGTACCCGATTTCGGGGCTAGTTTTTACAAAGGAAATGTTGCCAAAATTTTTAAGATAATAATTTGAACTTTAAAGAATTTTACTAAATTACTTAAGGTTTTCTAAACGTTTTAACAAATGTTCTAATAAATGTTTTCAACACTCAATACTTTTAATGATTTTTGATTTCTGGGTTTCGGCTTACTTAGTCGCGTTACGCCTGTAGACGTTACGTGGTTAATGTAGGCTTCTTAGGCACTCTTACAAGGGTTAATAAGGCATCAACCATGCCCAAATAAAAATTTAGACGTGCCGAACAACCCAAAGCCGGGATCTTTGCTAGATTATTAGGGTTTAACATGCAAGTAAATATCTTTACAACTAAGTGTGAGGGATTACAATCCTTGTAGTCCGCTCCTTTGCTTCATAAGCTCTGAGTAGAAGTCCCGTCGCCGTGATCCACGATCTTCCGGACTCAAGAGAGGCTCCACAACTCGAACGATCCATGCTAGCTTGTAGTCTTCTTTTTCTCCGATGATCTACCTCGAAGTTTCTATAACTCAAGCTCTCTCTCTCTCTAATGAGGTGAACACCCAAATCTAATTGGCTAGATTAGATGAGGATGATGGAGTAGTATTTATGCTTTCCTTTTATATCAAATTCTCACTCTTAATCATCACAAAGTAAAAACCTAGAAAGCTTTCTCAAAGCTCAAGGTTGAAGAAGAAGAAGAAATAATGGATAAAAAAACCTTTTGTGATGAATAATGAAATGATATATGATTAATAATGCAACCATGGTTAACAATGACAAGGCTAACTCATGTAGAGAATTAACTAGGGCTAGGGTTTGGGTTGGGTTAAAGAATGAGTCATCAAAAATATCAACCATAATATCTTAGCTCAAAACAAAAAGAAACCTTCTAGAAGGTTCATGAAAGAACTAACCCAATTCAAACTCTAACCTTGTTTAATCTCCACTAAACATGTTGCATTAGTAATCATATCATGTTACTATATTATATATCACATATATAATATATATTTGTAACAAAAGAAAATAATAATTAACATATATCACATATATATCAATGTATTACCCGGTGAGAAAATGAAATAATAAAGCGAGCCTATATTAGATAATGTAATGCAATATATCATATATATTATTATACAATAAATTATCGAATCAACACTTGATTCAACAATCCGGCTATATCGAATATAACCGACTAATATATCATGTACCAATTCATCGAATCAACACTTGATCCGATGACCCAGCCCATATCAATATATCGCGAGAATATAATACGGTATCTCATATCGCATTATCCTTGGTCCTGAACATATCACATATGTGCTCCTACTCCGTTTTGCCTGAGTCAAGAAACCTCTATGTAGGACTCTAAAGAATCGTCAATACGCCGGCAGTAGGTGATGATCATATCAAACACCCACAAGCTGCAAGCGGTCAGCTAAACGTAACAGCCACCCAGGTATTGAGCAATCAGAAGATCAACAAGGAAGCCTTTACATTTTCCTGTGAATCCAATCAGTAACACTCTCGTACAGTCCGGTCTCTTCGTCTGATATGTTGCATATCTAGTCTAGGGGTGGTATACGTCAGACCCCAGTAAACGATAAGTCGTGTTGATGTGAGGCTCATAACGGGTCGAGAAACTACTGGTAACACTTACCAGTAAATCTCTATATCAGCCCTGGCCAGGGACTTCCAGTTATAGCCAATCGAACACAGTACAACATCAACTCCCTATACCGGGAGAGACGAATCCCCTCCTATCGCTCATTGCCTCCATGTGATTCGGGACTGCACCCAAAAGCCACCGTTTTGCATGCCCTCTTGGACGTGGTATGGTGGAAATCAAAGCACAGTGGGAATCACACAAGACTCTATGACGATCTCGGGTCTACAGACTACCCTGTACCAGTGTCACCGGAGAACTGCCATCTGACGTATGGTATATCACCATCTGGGAGTTCTCGGCGAGTCCGTCCAGTGTACCCAGTCTCCACTGAGCACCCGTACACCATCTTTGATGTCAAAACACCGATGGATATGGGATCATCCATCACCCATCATATGGGTCAAGATGCGTATACGCTAGTCTACTCTGGTGTATCGATGCCCTATCTCGACATACCCTCGACTAGGATCAGTTATAGGATGTACTCATCGACTACCGTGGCCCCACTAGTATGATCTCATCATAGTCCCAGTAGTCGAGTATAGATCCTAAGGGCTTTATCAACATGTGAGAGTAAGACAGTAAACTAATATAAGTCAACATATTAAGATAAAGGGAAACCAAATAGCATACTATCATGACGAGCAAGAAATTCTTCTCTATATATATCCAAGCATCCATTATAATATACATCATATGTACAATAATGGCCTCTAGGGCATATACATAACTAACAATCTCCCACTTCCACTAAGGCCAGCTGTTGTAGTATCTTATTCCTAGCATCCCGAATAATCTCTAAAACTTTATCTTGGGAATAGCCTTCGTGAGTGGATCCGCAGCGTTGTCTTTCGTATCTACTCTTCTGACCTCGATCTCCCGGCGATCAACTATCTCCCTGATCTGGTGATACCGCCTCAAAATATGTCTGGTCTTTTGATGGGACCTGGGTTTCTTGGCTAAAGCCACAGCTCTATTGTTATCGCAATACAGAGGTATTGGATGCTCAATGGATGGAACCACACCAAGTTCACTAATGAACTTCTTTATCCAGAAAGCCTTATTGGCAGCATCGTTGGCAGCGATGTATTCAGCCACCATCGTCGAGTCTGCAACAGTATCCTATTTGGAACTCTTCCAACATACCGCCCCTCCATTGAGGGTAAAAACAAATCCTGAGTGCGACTTAGAGTCGTCCTTATCACTTTGGAAGCTGGAATCGGTAAAGGACTCCACCTGGAGTTCTCCGTTACCATACACCAAGAACATCTCTTTAGTCCTTCTCAAGTACTTGAGAATGTTCTTCACAGCTATCCAGTGACTCTCTCCAGGATCTACTTGATACTTACTCACTACACTTAGTGAGTATGCTACATCGGGTCTGGTACATAGCATCGCATACATGATAGAGCCTACTGCCGAAACATAGGGTATCCCTTGCATGCGAGCTCTCTCCAAATCAGTCTTGGGAGACATCTCTTTGGAGAGAGTGAGTCCAGAGATCATAAGAAGGTTCCCACGCTTGGATTCTTCCATACTAAACCTCTTTAGTATGGTGTCAATGTACCTGGATTGGGACAATCCCAGTATCCGTTTAGATCTATCTCTATAGATCATAATTCCCAGTATGCAGGAGGCATCACCTAGATCTTTCATTGAGAATCTTTGTGATAAGAAGAGCTTGACTGATTGCAGCATAGGAACATCATTTCCTATTAAGAGTATGTCATCGACGTACAATACGAGGAAGACAACCTTACTCTCTGCAACCTTCTTATAAATACAAGGTTCATCTACGTTTTTGATGAAGTCAAACTCTTTGACCACAACATCAAAGCAGATGTTCCAATTCTGCGATACTTGCTTTAACCCATAAATGGATTTAAGCAGTTTGCACACCTTTCCGCTGCTCCTACTATCTATGAAGCCCTCTGGCTGAATCATGTACACGCATTCTTCTAAATCACCGTTTAGAAAGGCGGTCTTAACATCCATTTGCCAGATTTCGTAGTCATGGTATGCAGCAATGGCAAGTAAGATCCGGATGGACTTAAGCATAGCCACTGGAGAATAGGTTTCGTCATAATCCACACCTAGTCATTAACAAAAACCCTTTGCAACAAGTCTAGCTTTGAAAGTCTCAACTTTTCCATCTACACCAATTTTCTTTTTAAAGATCCGCTTGCTCCCAATGGGTTTTACCCCTTCAGGAGCATTTTCCAAAGTCCATACTTTGTTGGTGTACATGGATTCCATCTCAGATCGCATTGCATCCAGCCAGTTCACAGAGTCACCACTCGTGATGGCCTGCTCGAAATTAGTCGGGTCATCATCTTCCATGATGCAATCCTCGCTCCCACCATCAATTAGAAAACCGTAGTATCTCTCAGGTGGATGAGAAACCCTACCAGATCGGTGGAGAGGCTGGGGTTCGTCGGGTACTACTGAATCCTCTGGTTCTACCAAGTCTTCTGTTATAGTTTGTGTCGCTGGAACCTCTTCAAGTTATACCTCAATGCCACTAATCTGTTTCATAAGAAAACCTTTTTCTAAGAAAGTGGCATGTCGAGAAATAAACACCTTTTGTTCCTCGGGGTGGTAGAAGATATACCCTTGTGAATTTTTGGGATATCCTACAAACTTACATAAGACAGATCTTGCCTCGAGTTTGTCCGGATTTTGTCTTTTGACATAGGCCGGACAACCCCATATCTTAACATACTTAAGAGATGGTCTATTCCCTTTCCATATTTCATATGGAGTGGTAGGCACTGATTTGGTAGGAACCGTATTCAATAGGTGTATGGCTGTCTCAAGCGCATACCCCCAGAAGGAAATAGGCAACTCAGCAGTGTTCATCATAGAGCGCACCATATCTCATAGCTTGCGATTCCTCCGTTCCGATACACCGTTGTGCTGTAGTGTATAAGGAGGAGTAAGCTGAGAGAGAATCCCATTCTCTTTTAGATAATCTAGCAACTCATTGCTTAAGTATTCTCTTCCTAGATCAGATCGAAGGATTTTAATACTTTTGCCCGTTTGGTTCTCTACTTCGTGCTTATATTCTCTGAATTTCTCAAAAGCTTCAGACTTGTGTCTTATCAGGAACACATGTCCGTATCTTGAGAGATCGTCAGTGAATGTAATGAAGTAAGAAGAATCGTTCCTGGTATGTGTAGACATGGGACCGCATACATCACTATGTACTAGCCCTAAGAGTTCGATAACTCTTTCTCCGTGTTCACTAAACGGAGCTTTGGTCATTTTGCCTTTGAGATATGAATGGCAAGTATCATAAGATGATAATTCGAACGGATTCAAATATCCATCCTTATGTAAATTAGCTAGTCGTGTCGCATTGATATGACCAAGTCTACAATACCACAAGAAAGATTCGTTTATTTCTGAACTCTTCCTCTTGTGTGTGTTTTGTATATTAAGGACTATATTTTGATTGAGAATGAATATACTATTATGTAACGAGCCTGATCCAATCAATTTTTGATTCAGGAATATGTTAATAATATTATCCTGTACTACAAAATTATACCCTTCTTTACTTAATAAAGAAACTGATATAATGTTGCACATCATGTTCGGTATATAATAGCACTCATTTATAATCAATGTATTACTACTTGGTAATACAAGGTGATATTCGCCAACTTCTTTGGCTGTAATACATGCACCATTCCCTACTTGTACGGAATGATCACCTTTTCCCAGTTCTCTACCTTTACGTAGCCCATGTAACAATTTACATATATGGGATCCTGATCCGGTATCTAATACCCAAGACGTAGGGTGAACTGAGAAACAGTTCTCAATAACTAACACACCCGAAGAAGATGCATCAGCATGCATGTTCTTAGTTTGGGCGGCATGAGAATCCAGATATTCTCCTGTTTCCTGTTCAGTCTTATAACTCTTATAAGAAAGAACGGGACCAACGTTCCCCTGCTCAGTATAATAAGCGGGTTCAGTCAATACATCCATATTATTATCTTGATTATGGCCTGACATGGTCGTTACCTGGAGAGAGCGAGAAGAAAACACTTTAGCGTATGCTCTTGCAAGATTAGATTGGTTATTATCTTATCTAATCAGGATGTCTCCGACTGTTTTTATCAAATCTTCCTTCAAACCTTAAAAGGTAACATTAGCCGGGATTAATTACACCCTACAATTTCGTCAATCTTTTAGCCAGATCAGTGTCGGTACTTGAGGGAGGTTCCCCGTGCTTTCGCACGGACCTAATTAAAATAAACCTCGTTTTCCCAGAGGCATAACCCCGTTAACACCTTTCTAGACAACTACTTGATCGGCTAATTGTCCTGTGTAAAACTCTCCCAGGAGTAACTCTTACTCGTAGTGGGTATCGGGATCCAACTATCTCATAGGAGGTATGCAATCTCATTGCAAATTTCAACACTTGAAATTCTTGATAATGCTTTTGCCCCTAACGTGCTATGACCTTGACGAATGCCAAACAACCCATAGTCCGCTAGTCAAGTTCAACCCGTACATTTCTTGATTGAATTAAACCCACCCGCACGACCCTTGACGAATGCCAAACAACGTCGTACGAAAACCCTAATCCAATCGCATCATATGCTATAGATAAGTAGTAAATAGCTACCGTACACTACGCCTTGACGAATGCCAAACTACCGTAGCACGAATACTAAGTAATATCTATCTGAAATGTCGGAGGGCTACGCAGGTTTTTCAGAAAACCATAAATGTAATAAACTTGATATCGTTGTAGAAACAAATGATTTTGAAAAGGAGTGTTTTTTAGGCTTTTCTAGTTTTGCTAAAAAGGTCACTCCCGGTGAAGGGATCTCGGCTCTTTCCCCATCGAATAAGGTGCAGGGTATATCATATATACCACTATGCAAAGCAAGAACTATATAAGCTTTCAAAAACTAAACCGCGAGTTTATAGCATCTGCCAGTTTAGCTAAAGAGGTCACTCCCGGTGAAGAGATCTCGGCTCTTTCCTCATCGAATAAGGTGCAGGGTATATCATATATACCGCTATGCAAAGCAAAACTGTAGCTACCCCTTTTATAAAGTTTTGATTCTACAACATCTTTTAGGTTTCTTTTCTTTTATTAATCTCATTAATAAAACCCATCAGCTTATGCTTCCTAAGCATCACAGAAGAAACGAAAGCAGTAATATTTATATATCAGCACATATATATAGTATAAGCATTCATCTCAGACAGTAATATGATCTCATCACAGAACATTGCAGCAGAAGAACATATATGAAATATTGGATATACTAGGATGTCCGGGTTTTTAATACGAGCCTGTATAAAACACGGATTCCACGGTCGCGATGAATAGCCAAACCCACATCCCTAGCCCCCTATGAGAGCGGCAAGTAACACCGCCAATTCTAGGGTTAGGAGACCCGGTCTCGACTCCTCGAGATGGCCTCCCACTGGACCCTAGAAGCCGGTTACTTATGCTCCCCTCCTTGGGTCTACCTAATGCGGAAAAGTAAATAATATACACTGGTGACATCAACCTCATCTCGGAAGTGCCCCAATAAAAGATTATTACATACAAATGAATTTTACATGAATGAAAATAAAAACCCTCATCTCACATAAAACCACCGGCTATTCAGAACACGACAATCCAATATAACATATCACAGCAACACATAATATCTCATATCATCAACGTAAGCAAGTATACGTATCCCGATTGTCGTTGATGTATAGCAACAAAGCCGGCGATACCCCTCATACTACGCTTATGGTCACAGAAAAGAAAGTGTAAAACTACAACATTTGGAATCCACAATCACTTTTAGACATCGTAAATCCAAA
Organism: Agapanthus africanus; assembly: GCA_030015575.1. Lineage (NCBI taxonomy): Eukaryota > Viridiplantae > Streptophyta > Magnoliopsida > Asparagales > Amaryllidaceae > Agapanthus > Agapanthus africanus. The sequence goes on along the minus strand of JASDDO010000019.1, from coordinate 517,737,449 downwards.
ATATCACATACTTCGCATTTCATGCCTAACTATATGAATTCCACATATTGTATCACATTCCAAATAAATTGACAATATTAAACTTTCCGATCGAATAATCAAATACCCAAGATTTCCTAAATAGTTCAACACTTGAGCGGAGTTCAAAAAGTTCCAGAATATGTCACAGTACCAATGGTCCAGTCGTAGAAGGGTCAAGCCAACGCCTCACATGTGGCATTCCGTACTGCCCCAAACCCTAAGGTTTAGAGGCGGTTCAGACGGTCACATAATCGACTTAAGGTTTGTGTTCTTCTAGAGGGACCACCGCGTTACTTGCACGTTTTTTCGAAAGATTTAAACTCAAGAAAAATTCAACACTTGAAAGTTTTTCGTGCCGGGAAAAAGTGAGTTAATGATATCCGTTCGAACATTTTAACAGTTTCTAAAATATCCGGAAAACAAAATGAAATTAAATTTTCCGATCGAATCAACGAATACAAAATAATCCCCAAAACACTCAACACTTGACTAAGATTAAAAATACCCAGAAATATTCACTAACAGCTACGGATATTACTGTGCCAAAACAAAAGCCCAATTCAATTGTACGGCCAAGGATCCACGGCGCAAGCATGGTATTGTCGCGGTTCCGCGGCGGTCCTTACGAATTACATGCTGGTTTTCCACAGTAATGCTTATAATTCCCTGCTGATTTTATTGAGTATTTTTAATGCAGAAAAAAATACATTTTTACAAAATTTCCAGAGAAGGGTCTATTTCGATGTTTCGGGGTTCGATCGGAGTTTTAACTTCGTATACAAGTCGCCTAATGCTCTAGCCAGGCTCTGATACCACTGTAGGGTTCTTAAGCACTCTTACAAGGGTTAATAAGGCATCAACCATGCCCGAATAAAAATTTAGACGTGCTGAACAACCGAAAGCCGGGATCTTTGCTAGATTATTAGGGTTTAACATGCAAGTAAACGTCTTTACAACTAAGAGTGAGGGATTACAACCTTTGTAGTCCACTCCTTCGCTTCATAAGCTCCGAGTAGAAGTCCCTTCGCCGCGATCCACAATCTCCTGGACTCAAGAGAGGCTCCACAATTCGAACGATCCATGCTAGCTTGTAGTCTTCCTTTTCTCCGATGATCTACCTCGAAGTTTCTATAACTCAAGCTCTCTCTCTCTAATGAGGTGAACACCCTAATCTAATTGGCTAGATTAGATGAGGATGATGGAGTAGTATTTATGCTTTCCTTTTATATCAAATTCTCACTCTTAATCATCACAAAGTAAAAACCTAGAAAGCTTTCTCAAAGCTCAAGGTTGAAGAAGAAGAAGAAATAATGGATAAAAAAACCTTTTGTGATGAATAATGAAATGATATATGATTAATAATTCAACCATGGTTAACAATGACAAGGCTAAGTCATGTAGAGAATTAACTAGGGCTAGGGTTTGGGTTGGGTTAAAGAATGAGTCATCTAAAATATCAACCATAATATCTTAGCTCAAAACAAAAAGAAACCTTCTAAAAGTTTCATGAAAGAACTAACCCAATTCAAACCCTAACCTTGTTTAATCTCAACTAAATATGTTGCATTAGTAATCACATCATGTTACTATATTATATATCACATATATAATATATATTTGTAACAAAAGAAAATAATACAATTAACATATATCACATATATATCAATGTATTAACCGGTGAGAAAATGAAATAATAAAGCGAGCCTATATTAGATAATGTAATGCAATATATCATATATATTATTATACATTAAATTATCGAATCAACACTTGATCCTACAATCCAGCTATATCGAATATAACCGACTAATATATCATGTACCGATTCATCGAATCAACACTTGATCCGATGACCCGGCTCATATCAATATATCGCGAGAATATAATACGGTATCTCATATCGCATTATCCTCGGTCCTGCATATATCACATATGTGCTCCTACTCCGTTTTGCCTGAGTCAAGAAACCTCTATGTAGGACTCTAAAGAATCGTCAATAAGCCGGCAGTAGGTGATGATCATATGAAACACCCACAAGCTGCAAGCGGTCAGCTAAACATAACAGCCACCCAGGTATTGAGCAATCAGAAGATCAACAAGCAAGCCTGTACATTCTCCTGTGAATCCAATCAGTAACACTCCCGTACAGTCTGGTCTCTTCGTCTGATATGTTGCATATCTAGTCTAGGGGTGGTATACGTTAGACCCCAGTAACCGATAAGTCGTGTCGATGTGAGGCTCATAACGGGTCGAGAAACTACTGGTAACACTTACCAGTAAATCTCTATATCAGCCCTGGCCAGGGACTTCCAGTTATAGCCAATCGAACACAGCACAACATCAACTCCCTATACCGGGAGAGACGAATCCCTCCTATCGCTCATTGCCTCCATGTGATTCAGGACTGCACCCAAAAGCCACCGTTTTGCACGCCCTCTTGGACGTGGTAAGGTGAAAATCAAAGCACAGTGGGAATCACACAAGACTCTATGACGATCTCGGGTCTACAGACTATCCTGTACCAGTGTCACCGGAGAACTGCCATCTGACGTGTGGTATGTCACCATCTGGGAGTTCTCGGCGAGTCCGTCCAGTGTACCCAGTCTCCACTGAGCACCCGTACACCATCTTTGATGTCAAAACACCGATGGATATGGGATCATCCATCGCCCATCATATGGGTCAAAATGCGTATACGCTAGTCTACTCTGGTGTATCGATGCCCTATCTCGACACACCCTCGACCAGGAATAGTTATAGGATGTACTCATCGACTACCATGGCCCCACTAGTATGATCTCATCATAGTCCTAGTAGTCGAGTACAGATCCTAAGGGCTTTATCAACATGTGAGAGTAAGACAGTAAACTAATATAAGTCAACATGTTAAGATAAAGGGAAACCAAATAGCATACTGTCATGACGAACAAAAAAGTCCTCTCTATATATATCCAAGCATCCATTATAATATATATCATATGTACAACAATGGCCTCTAGGGCATATACATAACTAACAGTTATGTGTCGGTCACGGGCCGAACTTTGGGTCGTGACAAAGTTGGTATCAGAGCGTAGGTTTTACCTTTCGGAGTGTAGGAAGACCCTGGTATGATGGAGTAGGTAGCTGAAGCAGAGTGGCGTAGCGTATGTATGTTCCGCGGCATACCCACGACACGGTACTCCGCCTAAGCGACCTTAAGACTTATTGATTGAAATTCCTCCACGATTGTATACATTCTTGTGATTCGATTTCTGTATCCTTATCGAATCCTACTTTCTTTTCAGCCATTATGCCGCCAAAGACTACGAGGGCGCAGAGAGCGGCCGCGTGAGCCGAGATTAGAGTTGACTCGTCCGAGACGATGACTGATCCGGGTAGTACACCCATTGTACCCGAGCAGACTGTTTCTCCTGTAAGTCCATGTCACGCACCCCACGTACTTGCGGGGAGGCGGAATATATGAAAAACGATTATCAAAGCTTCGTAACACGGACTTGAGCGCATGAATCGTTATCTAAACCATTGCTAACTACCAACTAGAGGTTTAACTACTCGGATTCAAAGTTATACCTCACGTTACATGTCCTTCGGGTCTTCATCGCTGTCCTCCACTCCTCTTAGGCTCCTTGGAACATCGGCACCTCAACGGCCTCCTCGAATCAAAGACGATCCACCCGAAAGCTCCTACGCCAAGCTTAATCTCAAACTTGAGATAACTAGGTTGCTTAAAGTGCTAATCTAAGCTACATAGGGGATATAGAGTGAGGTTATGGATGTATTAGTCTAGCTAACCCTTGATCTCAACACATGAGAGGTTAGGGTTAGGGTTTGAAGAGAGAGTGAGCTTGAGGAGAGAGAAGGTGAAGATGAGAATGAAATGAGATAATGAACTATCATAATATATATGAAGCATTATTTATTTATCCAAAAATCAAATAAAATAATTAACAACCATGCTTCATAAATATCTATGAGTGATTCATCCCCATGAGTCATTAAGCATTTATGATGCATTAATGACATGGATGAATCACACAAATGAGTCACTAATCTCATTTAATGCAATGCCACCTTACCCCCCAAGTCACCACTCTTCTAGAAGCTTCCCGACAAATTACGATAATGCCCCTCCATTCCGTAAAAACACGGAAAACTTTAGACTGTATAAATCCAATAACCCGACACTAGAATCTGGCTTAAACCAAAGCCTGCTAGTAAAAACTGTCCGAAAAGTCGTACGTGCGTAAACAAACGTATGCGTCTGAATCCTTGTCGTAAAACCATACGACCTCTATATCGTTTCGCCTGGAGCAGGGAAACTCTCTATGTGGGACTCTGAAGACTCAACACTACACTGGCAGTGGGTTTAACCACAGACCGCAAGTGGCACTAGCTGTACGTAACGGTCCCCAGGTAGATGTCGATAAGAAGGCCGATGAGAAAAACCATCCGAACCCCTACTGAGCCTGATGTGACAATCTCCGTACAGTCCGGTCTGTTCGTCTAAGACTATCGCATATCAAGCCTAGGGGGCAGCAAGCGTCAGTCCCCTAATAGCTGTATAAGTCGTGTCGGAGCGAAGCCCATTACACCCTGAGAAGCTACTGGAACCTACCAGTATATCTCGCATGCCCTGGCCAGGGACTTTGCGTAATGGCTCTCTGACACAGCGCGATATCATCTCCCAATACCGGGAGAGACGAATCCTGTCTAACCACTACTGCCTCCAAGTGCTCGGGACTGCACCCAACTGCTACCTGTTTGCACGACTCCTTTGAGCCGTGGTAGGGTAGCAATCTAAGAACAGCGGGACACACTCGAAGCGAAGTAGCAGTGTCAAGTCTGCGGACTATGCTGTACTCATGTCACCTGGGAACTGTTAACTGACGATGGGTATAATACCAACTAATCAGTTCCCCTGTGAGTCCTGTCCGGTGTACCCGTAACCTAACGAGCACCTATATACTATCTCTAGTACGACGTACTGATGGCTGTGGGACAGACCATCTCCCCAACTGGGATGAGAAGCGTACACACTTAGTCTACTCCGGAATATCGATGCCCTATCTCGATAATCCAACGACCAGGGACCTGTATAGGATGTTGCTTACAGACTACCCAGCCCCCACTAGTGTGACTGCCATCACAACGCTGGTAATCAAGCAAAGATCCTATGGGCTCTACTAATATGTATAAGTGATACGTTACAAGAAACATATGCACATATTAAAGTAGACACAAACCAAGTAGCATACTACCATTTTTAGCAAGACTGTATATATAACTGTGAATATCCCAAACTTCCATTAAGTAATATACAATCTAGTATGATACAATAATGGCTCCTATGGTATATACACTAACAATCTCCTACGACAGATCAGATCGCTATGCTAGGAGCCAGTATGCAGGACATGCGCCAGATGATAGGATCGCTAGTTGAGACGCTTCGAGCGCAGCGACCAGAGGTAGCACCACCCGTTATGGGGACCGCGATGGTACCTATAGTACAGGCAGTTGCCCCTGCAGCTACGATGGTTATTACAGTATCGCTATCAGAGTTCATGAGGCTGAAGCCTCCGGTCTTTACAGGCACCGATGCAGCCGAGGACCTACAGTCTTTCATTGATAGGATGGCCCAGATATGTTGTTCACTCAGATGCTCAGATGCGAGATGGGTAGAGTTCGCGAGCTTTCGCCTGGAAAGTCTTGTGCAGAAATGGTGTGAATCGATCGAGAAGGGCAGAGCAGCAGGTCTTCCTCCTATGACCTGGACCAAGTTTGTGACGGTATTTCTAGCCCGATTCCTTACCCAGGGTGTCAGGGATGCCCGCGAGCGCAGGTTCGAGTCTTTGCGCCAGACGCCAGAGATGATAGTGGCAGAGTACGATGTGCTATTTACCGAGCTATCAGTTTACGCTCCATACCTAGTGGCTACTGAGGAGATGCGAGTCAAGAGATTTGTCCGAGGCTTGCTTACACCACTGTTCCTTGCGATCAGCTCCCAGCATTGCGAGACTTATGCAACAGCTGTAGACGCGGCCTTATTGGTCGAGGAGCGCCTTGCTGAGACTTCGGTAGTTTCAGAGCCGAAGAGAGTCCGTACTGATACTCCGGCACAGAGACGGCCATATAGGCGCCGCGACAGACACCTTGCAGATGGCAGAGACTTGGGGCGAGGCTGGTTGTTCAGCACTTATTCCCAGGAGGGTCAGCTGGCACCATCTAGATGTTTCTGATGTGGGAGTACTTATCATCGTGTTCAAGATTGCCCGGAGCCACGTGAGGGCGAGACTGCCGTACCACATGTCACATTCCATCTTCTCCACCTCAGAAGGCATTGCCTATTGTACCTACTGTTGCTCCACATCAGACTCCTGCATAGAGAGGCCATGGTCGCGGAGGGTTTGTTCCTAGAGGCCGAGGTGGCCGAGGCAGAGGATAGCCAGCTACCGGCAGAGTGCAGCCAGTTGCTAATAGGGGACCGCCAGTCGCAGATGGAGGACAGGCACGGGTTTTCGGGTTGACGCATCAGGATGCCCAGGCGTCCAATGCAGTGGTCTCAGGTACCCTATCAGTATGTTCTGTTGATGCACACGTGTTGTTTGATCCCGGATCCACGCACTCGTACATTTCCACACACTTTGTGCCGAGTTTGGGTAGAGAGTCTGGGTTGCTTGATCAGCCGCTTGTTGTGACCACTCCTGTGGGAGAGTCGTTTGTTGCTAGACATGTGTTCCGATCCTGTGTTGTCCGTATTGGCGAGAGAGAGTTGCCTGTCGACTTGATCCTTCTTGAGATGTTGGACTTCGACGTTCTTTTGGGCATGGATTGGTTAACCACGTGCTATGCGTCTGTGGACTGTCGCGAGAAGACAATTTGATTTTGTTTTCCCGGCGAGTCGACTTTTGTTGTACAGGGGGACCATGGTACCGCCCTTCACATTTTGATTTCTTCTCTTCGCGCTGGACAGCTGTTGAGGAAGGGATGTCAGGGATTCCTAGCCTATGTTTGCGATACTAGTGCTACGGATATTCCGTTGGACCAGGTTCCGATTGTTTGTGAGTTCCCTGATGTTTTCCATGACGAGCTTCCTGGGCTACCGCCTGAGCGTGATATTGCTTTCTGTATTGATTTGATTCCCGGCATGGGGCCTATTTCTATACCGCCTTATCGGATGGCCCCGACGGAGCTTAGTGAGTTGAAGGGTCAGTTGCAAGATTTGCCGGATAAGGGAATTATTCGACCCAGTGTTTCTCCTTGGGGTGCTCCGGTCCTGTTTGTCAAGAAGAAGGACGGCAATTTGCGTTTGTGTATCGACTACCGCCAGCTGAACAGGGTTACCATGCGGAACAGATATCCTTTGCCACGCATCGACGACTTGTTCGACCAGCTTCAGGGGGGCAGGATATTTTTCGAGGATCGACTTGTGATCAGGATACCATCAGCTGCGGGTTCGACAGGAGGATATACCGAGGACAGCTTTCCACACACGCTACGGCCATTATGAGATTTTGGTGATGTCGTTCGGACTCACCAATGCCCCAGTAGCATTCATGGACTTGATGAACCGTATTTTCCGGTCGTATCTCGATTTGTTCATCATCGTATTCGTTGACGATATCTTGGTGTATTCCCGGAGCCGAGAGGAGCACGAGCAGTACCTGCGGATCATACTGTAGACTTTGAGGGAGCACCAGCTTTTCGCAAAATTCTCCAAGTGTGCATTCTAGCTTGACAGCGTAGACTTCTTGGGTCACGTGATTACACGAGATGGTATATGTATGGACCCGAGGAAGATCGAGGCCGTTCAGAGTTGGCCAAGACCCGCATCAGTTACTGAGATCCGCAACTTTCTAGGATTGGCCGGTTACTACAGGCGATTTGTGCAGGACTTTTCCCGTATTGCTGCACCTTTGACCGAGTTGACCCCGAAGAGAGTTCCTTTCGATTGGACGGAGGAGTGCGAGTATAGCTTTCAGCAGCTACGGACTTGTTTGACTACGGCACCGGTGTTATCATTGCCTTCAGGATCAAGCGGATTTGTGGTCTATTGTGATGCTTCTCGAGTGGGGCCAGGGTGTGTATTGATGCAGCAAGACAGGGTGATCACGTATGCTTCACGGCAGTTGAAGAAACATGAACAGAACTACCCCACCCACAATTTGGAGATGGCTGCAGTGGTCTTTGCACTCAAGATCTGGCGACATTACCTATACGGCGAGTCGTGCCAGATATTCACCGATCACAAGAGCTTAAAGTATATATTTCAGCAGCGAGACCTGAATCTCCGACAGCGCCGTTATATAAAACTAGTAAAGGACTACGATTGCGAGATCTTGTATCACCCGGGCAAGGCAAATGTAGTGGCGGATGCTTTGAGCAGGAGGCCCGGGGGTAGTCTATCTTATTTGAGCGCAGTACAGAGGCATTCGTCGGCGGATTGGCAGATATTATGCGACAGCCGAGTGCAGTTTGAGTTCACGCCGATCGGGGGACAGCTCGCGCATGTTCGTGCACACCCACAGTTGCTTGACCGTATACATGAGGCACAGTACAGCGATGACCGTTGTTCAGAGATCATGGCACAGATTGGACATGGCAGATTTTCCGAGTTCGTGATCGATGATCAGTAGATACTGCGATTTAGGACTAGACTGTACGTACCAGATGCTGAGGGACTGCGGCGTGAGATTCTTGAGGAGGCACATCATTCAGTGTATAGTGTTCATCCGGGTTCCACCAAGATGTACCACGATATGAGAGATGTTTACTGGTGGGAAGAAATGAAGAGGGACATCGCAGACTTCATGTCGAGATGCCTGACTTGTCAGCAAGTCAAGGCCGAGCACCAGAGGCCAGCGGGAGAGCTACAGCCGTTACCCATTCCGGAGTGGAAATGGCAGCAGGTTTCGATGGATTTCGTCGTGGGTCTACCCAGGACTAGGCGGGGGTATGACTCCATTTGGGTGATCGTGGATCGTTTGGCGAAAACGGCTCACTTCCTGCCAGTGAAGATGGCTTTCGGATTTGCTCAGTATGCCCAGATATACATCGACGAGATAGTATGACTGCATGGAGTCCCGACATGTATCGTGTCCGACCGAGGCGCCCAGTTTACCAGCCGACTATGGCAGAGGCTTCAGGAGGCTTTGGGCACCCGCTTGAGTTTCAGCACAGAATTTCATCCGCAGACCGATGGCCAGTCTGAGCGGACTATTCAGACTCTCGAGGACATGCTCCGAGCAAGCGTTTTAGACTTTTGTGGTAGTTAGGATCATCATTTACCCTTGGTGGAGTTCTCCTACAACAATAGTTTCCAGGATACTATTCAGATGGCACCTTTCGAGGCTTTGTATGGGAGGAGATGTAGATCGCCCGTCTGTTGGACAGAGCTCAGCGAGGGCAGTATTTTGGGCCACAGATCGTACAGGAGACGACAGAGAAGATACAGCTGATTCGAGACAGGATGAGGACAGCTCAGAGCAGGCAGAAATCAAATGCCGACAGACGCCGCCGCAGATTAGAGTTCGCAGTTGGCGATCACGTTTTTCTGAGGGTCTCTCCGATGAAGGGAGTGATGAGGTTTGGACGGAAGGGGAAGCTTAGCCCCAAATTCATAGGTCCCTTCGAGATTCTCGAGCGTGTGGGTGCAGTAGCATATTGTTTGGCTCTTCCACCCGACTCCCCAGATGTTCACCTCGTATTCCACGTGTCGATACTTCGCAGATACCTACATGACCCCTCGCACATGATTCAGCATCAGACCGTTCAGCTCGAGCGCGATCTTTCGTTCACCGAGCAGCTAGTCGTGATATTGGACCGGCAGGTGAAGAAACTTAGATCGAAGGAATTTCCATCAGTGAAGGTGCTTTGGCGCAGCCCGAATGGTGAAGAGATCACTTGGAAGGCTGAGGGCGAGATGCGGAAGAAGTTTCCTCATCTCTTTGAAGGTATGCGTAGCTTTATATTTTTAAATTCGGGGACGAATTTCTTTAAGGGGGAAGATTGTAACACTTAGGATGTGTTTAGTGGCTAATTATACTTTAATATATGGTTTTTAATAAAAAGTTTACCAAATTGATTTTCAAATATTTTATCAAATTTAATAAATATTTTATTAGAATTTTCCTAGGCTTGCACACACTTGTGCATATAAACTAGGGTTAAAATAGGGTTAGACCATAATTAGCAACCATGGTGGACTAACCATTTTTCCTTAAGCTAAGTTTTAATTGGAATTAAGTGTTTTGGGTTTTAATTAAGTGTGTGTGTGTGTGTGTGTGTGTGTGTGTGTGTTTTTAAATGAAAATGGAAAATGATTTGAATTTGGTTGACTTGGAGGGAGAGGGAGAGGGAGAGAGAGAGTGGGCATGATGGCCTTGCCATGCTTGCATTAAATGAAGAGAGAGAGAGAGGAGGGGGTTTGACTAGTGTGCTATCATTTCTTTGCCTCTCATCTTTCTTCTCATTTCTCTCATTCTCTCACTCTCTCACACACACACATTACAACAGCAGCAGCAGCCTCAGCAGCAGCAACAAACAACAACAATAACAAGTAGTAGCAGCTGAAGCAACAGCAGCAGCATCAGCTTCAACAGCAATAGCATCAGCTTCAGCAGCATCAACAATAGCTCCAGCAACACAGCAGCAGCTCCAGCAACTGCAGCAGCTCTTCTCTCCCTCTTCTCCTTCCTCCTGCTTCCTAGGGTCGAGAGTGGGGTATGTTTCTTAAACCCAATTCCTAGTTTGCTAAACTTATGTGTTTTGTAGCTTCGTTAGTGCTAAAAGTGAGATGTTGTGCTAGAAATGGTGTTTTTTGTGGACTTTTGGTTAGGAGATGATTTTGTTGGTTAGCCTAGCCTAGTTAAGTGTTATTAGGACCACATAAGCTGAGATTAACCCCAGATTTCACCAAAATACCCTAGGTTTTCATTTAGTGCAAAATATACCGTTTTTAAGTGAGTTTTTAGCTTTTTGTGATCTTCTATAGACCCGGTGATTTCAGATAAAATCTGAGTTAACTGGAGCATAGTTGTTAGATATTGATCACATACCCAGAGCACAAGACCCCCTACCCAAAGAGTGGCCGCCGGTTTATTCCTTCTGGCCACAAATTGTGGCCAGATGAGGGAGCTAGGTGTTAGGATTTTGGCTATAGGAGTCTGCTATATTTTTAGGGCCAGTGGTATGTGCAATTTTGTATGTTTTCACCAGTGTCAAAATCTGGGTTGATATATCGTTTTTCTAGTACGTTTGGTTTGCGCGATACGTGAGTGGGTTCTGTGATCCAGCGTATCGGAACGTGTCGGGATAGTTTTAGACGCGTATACACATTTCAACGTATCGTACACACGCGCGTTTAGTTCGCGACGCGAGTTTCTCGTTTGATTTCGATATCGCGTTTTGTAGAATTTTGCTTTTATATACGGATTCCTTGTGTAATTCCAGGTTCGCAGACGGGTACTTCGGACGCTGCAAAGAAGGGGAAGCAGGTGGTCGGCTACACTTAGCACGCGACCAGGTGAGTAGATTTAACATCTACGGTGAAATCGCGCGTATGGCGTTAAGCGTCAGGGCGTAATAGGATATTTTAGTTGCATGTGTTCATATAGATATATTATAGTAGCATACCTTCTTGTTGCATATAGAACTGGTAGTATAGAATACTGCACTGTTACTAACGGTTCAAGCTGCACGAGCACTATTGGTATGTTACACTCACACCGTTAGTGATTGCCATGACACTCACATTATAGGATTGCTACGAATTTTATATCGTCTTGAATTTCGCTTCATTGATGATGGTCATGACTTGCTGCATATTGGTACACATATTTATATTCATACCATGCACACTGTATATTCACTTTTGTGCATATCTTCATTGATATATCACTACCTGCGCGCTTGCACCCTTTATATTCATCTTCGTGCATATATACCTTGATATATCTACACATGTGCACATATACATCGTATATCCATATTAGTGCACATGTACATTGCTACACTCACATTGCGTATATATCCATTTGCACATCCATACCTATACACATACATATGTTACATACATGGATGATATTGACATGATTTAAAAACTAAGGGACCGCATAAGATATTTTCAAACTGGATCTTTTAAAAGAACGGTTTTCCCTTTCTTTTACTCTTAGTGTCATACGACACATTGCATGGATTTACGCATTGAGTTTGGATTTATGTGATTTTCTGGGTTTGGGAACAAGAGTATTATTTTAAGAAAATACGCACTGTTTTAAAAACCCGGTTTTCCTTGATATGATATTTCAGTGCGTCTACCATGCGTTTTCTTGATTCTGAGACGTGTGACATGTGAACCCGAATCGAGGAGGTGGACGAGGCTGATTGCGGGTACATGGTGGACCCGGTATGGTACCCCGAGACGAGAACGGATCGCTGTATAGTAGACGGTGAGCCTGGCAGAGGGACCGCTACCTACCGGTGATTGGTTGGACCTGGCGGTTATCCAGAGGATGCCGGCCAGAGTCGATAGATAGATATGGGACGACACGTACTGCCGGGGCCGAGGGCCGATTCCGCAGACGGAGCCCGTGGGCCGATCCGAATGACGGAGCCCGATACTTAAGGATTTGCGTGTCGATACTGGACATGATTATTTTATGATATTTCGAGTGCCGATGTTGGGCACTCACGATTCTATGAGATTTACAGGATTTGAGGGCCGATTAGAGTGACTGCGCCTGAGTTTTACTGGGATTTAGGTGAATTGATGGACACCGGTTATTTTTCCACATTGATATTCCGTGTAAATAATATTTTATCTCATGCTCAGCATTCATTATTTTACATCTCATCCTGTGGTTATAGTACCTGATAGAGTACTTTTTCATGATTATTGCATATTCTGCTCATCATATATATTGATGTTATTAAATTGCACCTGTTAGGCATGATTAGTGCGTGTCCAGTTCATCATATAGACATTATCTGCTCACATATGTTAGAGTATCGCAGTACGTGCATACTCGCGATTACCTTTATATGTTATCTACTATTCACGAGTTGGCAACTCACCCCCGTTGTGCCACAGTGTTTGCAGGTTGCTCCTCGGAGTAGTCGCGGCAGGCTACTTTCGTGCATCTTTTGATATAGATACCATTGCAGTTGGCGTGTGAGCCCTTTGCTGATAGGTGGGTTTTGTGTGGTATATGTTTATTTTTCAGTTGTATACATCAATGTATCTAGTATTCTCCATCTACTTATCATGTATTGATTTAGAGACCAGTTGTGAGGACGATGTATATTATTTTGTACTCTGGTGTCGAGTTCGTTGTGAGCCGACTTTATTTATGCAGCTTCATCTTTTATGATATTTGTTTTCACTTGTACTGTTCATTCTTCGCTACGGCGTCGTATACTATATTTGTGGTGATTGTTTCCGCCGTTGGGCGTGATTGCTTCCCTTTGTGATGCTTTATTTTTATTGTATATCACTTTATTCATATATTGTCTTGTACCCGATTTCGGGGCTAGTTTTTACAAAGGAAATGCTGCCAAAATTTTTAAGATAATAACTTGAATTTTAAAGAATTTTACTAAATTACTTAAGGTTTTCTAAACGTTTTAACAAATGTTCTAATAAATGTTTTCAACACTCAATACTTTTAATGGTTTTTGATTTCTGGGTTTCGGCTTACTTAGTCGCGTTACGCCTGTAGACATTACGTGGTTAAGTGCTGGTCACGGGCCGAACTTTGGGTTGTGACATTTGCACAAAACTAGTTTAAAGCCTGATTAGCGATTTTTAATCGCGATTAGCACTAAATTAGCATATAATTAATCAATAAAACTTAAAATTGCATAATTCACATAAAACACGCTCTTTTAATAATTTCTATAATTTTTCTAAATTTTTATAAATTTTTCGGTATTTAATTATACCGTCTTATTTAAAATATTCAATATTTTATTATTAAATTATAAAAATTCCCCAAAAGTAATATTTTATTTTTTTGAAATGTTACAATTCCACACTCATTTTCTCTCTCCCCTCACTCTCTCTCCCCATGGCCGAAATCACCTTGGGCTGCCCTCATTTTCCCCCCTCTCATTTTCTCTCAAAAATTCATCATTTTTGCCTCAAAAATCCATATAAAAACTTCATTAATCTCCTAATCTAAATACTACCCATTATTCCTTGACCAATATAGCATGGATTTTGGGAGCAAGAGAGCATGTTGGGGTGGCTAGGTTGCAAGCTAGATTTCTAAACTTGGAGGTATAATCTTAACCTATGTTTAAATTGTTGTTAAATTACTTTAATCTAGCCTAATTAGGAGTTTAATCATGGGTTTAATTTTAAGATTTAAAATTCAAGAAAAGGGTTTGTAAATCAAGTTAGGGTTTTTATAAATTGTTTATGATTACATGGTGTAGTTTAACATGATAAATAATGCAAAACCTAATATAGTAACAAATTTGTTAATTGTTGCATTTAAATTGTCTTAATTAGGATTTTTCCTAACTAGGTTTTTATAATATATATATATATTGGTGAGATAAAATTCTAATTAGGGTTTTTACCATTAGGTTATGGTTTTAATGGGTAGATTAACATGTTAATTGAATGCAAAAGCTAATTTAGTTACTAGTTTTAAATTGTTAATTGGAAATTGTGATAAATATGCTAATTTTGCTCATTAGGTTTTAGAAATTGATTAAATAATTGAGATTAAATTCTGATTTTGGTTTTCATGACATTATTAACATTTTAGTTTGTTATTTAGCAACTTAGATCATGCAAAACTTAGTTTAGTTGATGATTTGTGAATTTTTGCTTTAAAGGTGTTAAAATTGGATAAATTTGCAAACTAGAATTATGGATTTATACAAATTAGTGTGATAAAAATATAGTAATGATTTGTATGACTTAGTTATGATATTTAGTGAATATTATGGCCATTAGTTTCGTTAAAACATCATGTTTCGAATTAAAACGGTTATTTGAGGCTTTCTAGGTTTTCGGAAATAAATCGATTTGATTTGTTTTGAGGTTTTGATGAGTTGCAATCTATTTCATATTATAATTAGTGAATTATAAAACCATGATTGGTGTGTTTGTGTTTTTTCTCGATCAATCGGCGTTTGTACGCCGATGAAGAGAGTTATTTGGTTATTTTGCATGAGCGGGTCATAGGTTTTAACCTATGCGCGTTTCGTGCGCCGTTTTGGTTTTATCCGTGATTCGGTTTACGATATACATATATGTTTGCATATAGGTACCTCTCACGTGGACTTCGGACGATGAAGAAGAGGATGGCGACATCGACTTTGGAAGACATGGACCAGGTGAGTAGATGTATATCTACGGGGGAAATCGGTTGGATGGCGTATAGCACCCCCACAAACGTAGAATAAAGATATTACGTACTGTTATTAGGAAGTCGGACATGACCTTAGATTCTTGGCGAGTAGGGTCCTATTGAAGACTTTAGGTTAGACTAGACTGATTTAGAAGGACTTAACCAGAGGATGACTGGCTTGGAGAAAATTCATAGGTTTCATGTAGACACACACACGCACACTGATAAACTTGACTTGGTGTATGTATGTGTGTGTGTGTGTGTGTATAGATAGGAAGGTGTGTAGGTATATATATATATATGTATATATATATATATATACACACACACACACACACACAAAACATATACATGTGATATGAGGAGGTTATATGATACATGGGGATGAGTCGATATGACTAGGCTTGATGCAGTGATTTATTGGATATATGATCGAGTTATGACATGAGATGTGTTCTAATAGTAGCGGATCGTTGGGTAATGAGATTATATAAAATATATTTATATAAACGATAATATGTGTTGATGACATTGGAATGTACGAGACTCTAGAATAGAACCCGGATTGTAATATATGACTTAATCACGATATGATATATGATATGATATTTTAATGGATCAATTGACGATGGATATTTACACAGACGATAATATATGTTGATGATATTGGGATGTATATGATTATAGTACTGTACCCTCGATCATAATATTGTTTGATGACGATACTATACGAATGATGATGTATATATGTGATAGTTGACCCGTACCCGATTTTGGGATGCCGTACGATAGATTTTACCGTACGAGATATAGATGTGATGTATGATCCGCACTCTTGACTCGAGGAAGTCTTACTACGTACGTGACGTCATTGAGGCTGGATCGCCGGCTATTAGAGATACTGACCCAGATTTTAGGAGGATTATTCTTACCTTTCGACTAGTGTCTTTAGTTAGTTACTTATTTGGTTAGGTAGATTTTAGTTTATGCTCGAGTCATATTCATTTTAAAAACTAATGAATCGTGCGCATTTTTAAAGACAACCTGAGAGATACTACAGATTTTTCAAAAGACATATCTTTTCTTAAAAACCCTGTAGCCTTACTTTTCTAAAAACCCCGATTCGTGCTTCTTCAAAACAACAAACTCTATGACTCGTAATTAGTAGGTATTTTCTAGTTATGCGTTTATTGCACATTCACTGCTATATTCATGTTGTATTCATCGCATTGCATGTTCACACATATGTTTCTTTAGCTAATATGAAACTCTGCCTGTTAGGACACCAGCACCATTACCGATGATGCGCATGTTCCACGTACACTTATTTGCCGGCTCACACACATCATTATCGGTAATTGCCATATCACGTACACTTAGAACATATTATCTTTTATTGATATAATCGGCTAAATGCTAGACCAATATAATATTGTGTGATTACTCTCATGTGCTAGTTTAGATATTGCATTTATTACTTAGACACTTCATACATTCACATTTTCATGTTATCATGCAGTATTGTGGGGCTTATGCCGATACTCATTATTTACTTACTCATGATTTTTGGGATTTTGGATTTCTGTGAGATTTCTGGATTTTAGGGAAAACCGCAAGAATATATATAAAAACTTCTCTCTCTCTCCCCCTCTCATTTTAAAATACAAGTTGCGGTTTTCTCATGATGTATGTGTCGTCCACCATGAGATTTCATGTTTTCTGTTGGATTTCGAGATCCGATTCGAGGAGTGGATGAACCGTCTCGGGTTCATGGTGGGCCCGGTATGGTACCCTGGGGCAAGAAGATCGAGTTGTAGACGATGAGCCTGGCAGGGGAAGACTACCTACCAGTGATGTCTGGCATGGCGGATATCCGGAGGATACAGACCGTTGTCGTGAGATTTGATGATATGTGCCGATCCGGACTGATGGAGCCCGAGATATTGAGACTATGAGATATTAAGACTATGAGGTATTGAGACTTTGAGATTTACATGTTTTGTGTCGATACTTGACACGGATTTACATGGATTTCATTGATGTTTCGGATTACCATACAAATTTTACTATGATAAAGGTTAAAGATTTCTTATAAAGATATATCCAGATTTCATGGTTGATTGTTTTACATTCATGGTGCATGCATACTCATACACATGACATGTTACTACTTGAGGCACTGACACGAGCACTGAGCATTGCACTTACGCATAGATTAATACCCTGCCACTACTAGATGACTAGTGTTATATTAAGTATATTATTATGACCTAGGAGATCGTCGTGCATGCGATTTCTACTCGCAGATGTCTTCTACTCACGAGTTGGCAACTCACCCCCGTTGTGCCAAATTTCTTACAGGTTTCGATGTACAGGTTTCCTTGGCAGCTTGCTGGCATTTCATTTCATTCAGGGTGATTTGCTTGGTACGTTGGTTCACTTGTATCAGGACCGCCGTTGTACTTTTATTATTTCATTTGTATCTAGTAAGCTCCATCAACCAAACTAGTATTACTTGATAATTTAGTAGACCGGTAATTTTTATTTCGACCTTAGAGTCACGCTTGTCTTATTTTGGTTTTCTTTTGAGTTTTGAGCCTCGCCCTTCGGCGTTGTATATTATAGTGCATTGTGTGGTTGTTATCGCCAATTGGCGAAGAGCTAGCTCCCGCTTGGGGATGCCTTTTTATTGTTGCTTATGTATATATTCTTATTTGTACCCGTTTGGGGCCAGTTTTTATAAAGGAGACTTTGCCGAAATTTTTGAGAAATTTGATGTTACTTTTAAACATGTTTTCCTTTACTTCTTCTTTTAAATGGTTTAGATTTCTAGGCTTCGGCTTACTTAGATTACGTCGCGCCTCTAGACGCTTCGTAATTTAAGTGCCGGTCACGTTCCGTGCCTTCGGGTCGTGACAAGGAGAGTACACCTATTATGTTTATTGGATAGTTTTCTTCCAAACCATAGGCTGGTGTCGAATGGTAGGGAAGGAAGAAAACCATTTAGTCTAACGATGATGTACAGAAGATAACAACTAAAGAAATATAAAGGGATTTGGAGAGATGGGAAAGAAATATACGGTTACAGTTGTGAATCTGATAATGGAAGAGGCATTACGAGGAATACCCGGATACCCCTTCGAAACATTTTCATGTTTCAGTTTCACTGTGCATTGTTAATAGAAAACTGATTTCCCAAATAGACCTTGCTCCAGGGTATGTATTTACCAGGTTTGATTCTCACATCTGTATGGTTTTACAGATGATGAGTGGGAGTAAATTATTGGGAATTAGGTGATTATCTTCATTATATCGGAATTCGTTGTAATTGGTGATATTTGAGGAAATCGCCTGGGTTTTTGCCGGACGGCAAATATTTGGTTTTGAATATCCATTGTTATGCACCAATTTCAAATTGATATATCTGTACGTTTATTTTATAAAGTGAGATATAACTTTTTGAAATTATGTCCATGACATTTACCTATATCAGTTGATGGTTAGGTAAGGAGTATTAAACAACGGTGTAATTCTTCTTAGCCATAGTACAGTTTTCAACCTACGATGCACAGAGTTTGAGTTATTCAACTCAGGGGACTTATACAGAGTATTGTATATTGTCCAGTGTCCATAAGGACATAGGGGTTGGTCCTCGTACTATATTTTGTTTACTTATGACTTCTCTAGTTTTTAAACAAGTGTTTCGTAGTAATACAAGGTCTAGTTTTTGAGAAGTTATAGGTATAAGAATAAAGTAGAGAACCAGGTGTCGCATGTATCGGGATTCTTCAAGGTGATCGAAGATATAGATACTTGTGTTTGGTATTCAGTTTATTGTAATGGTTTTGAGAAACGTTTTTCTCTTTCAGATTACTCATAATTGGATGAACTCCTAAGTTGAGTAATGCTGAATAGCCTCTCTCCATTTAGTTGACATGCACTGGAGACAGCTGCATAATTTGAATCTGGTTCCAATTAAATCAGTGCCTCTGTTTCTATATTAGATATAGAATGGATCATATCTTAACGATGTTAAGGTATATGGAGTTGTCCGGCTTATGCTTAAAACCAGACTCTGGATAACTCAAGGCACGTTTCTGTAATGGCTGTTTGTGGGTTGACCTGGGCTATGACGAGGGTTGATTTTCTACCATCTGGAAGATCAATAGCGATATTGTTCTTGACTCGCCACAGTTTTATTAAAATGGATTTTTTCAGAAAACAGTAGTAGGGGTATGGTGGAACTGGGAGTGATTCCAGAACCACAAACGTTTACTGAAAATTTAATAGGACCTAAAGATTTAATCTGGATTGACATTCCATTAGCCACTCCGCAGATATGGAGGGTAACCTCAAGCACCCGAGAGGTACTCCGGTAGCCTTAAGGACGGTGACAGGGAGGTTCTTGTTTACCCAGATTTGCCATTACTGATGTTCCAGACTATGAGACCCGGCAGGAGGATGGGTATAGCGTCGTTCTAAACTAGTTTTAGAAGTACACGTGTATATGATTCTGCCAGAGGGTTGTTGTAGTCAGTGGGAGCAGCGGAAGCATAGTGAACAAGTAGCTTATGTCTATTTATAGACTAAAGCAGATATAGCGGAGATAGATCATCTATTTCTGATGCGACAGTCATAGGTTTGACTTCATCAGAATAGGGGATGAATCTGTTAAGAAAGTAGTAGGGTGTGATGTCCTGGTATTTGGATGACATACACATAGTAGGAAGTGAAAATCCTATACTACGATCGGTTATACTTTGGTTGTCACACGGTGGTTTCTCCACATAGGGTTTGGATATTATATCAGACATTCTGGTAACTAAATCTATGGTTTTAGATATGGATTTGGATAGTTTCCCAATCTGGGTACATAGACAGCATTCTAAAGGTGTTTTAGAATGGACGACTCCTGGCATGGTAGTATGCCTGCAGGTGATGGAGTCACCCTCTCTAAAGGTGTCTTACAAACTAAAGGGGAGAGGGATGTGCATGATTGGCATATCACTTGCTTAGACAATTAAGTCGATCATGAGATGTCAAGTACCACAGCAGATGTTGTTTTTGCATTAGCTGCAATAAGTTGATATTAATCCAATCCTGGAGAAACTCTCGGAAGCAGTTTTAGAACATAAGTGAATGTTCTAGGGATTTGATAACGACAGCCTCCTTCGAGAGACGGTTATCATTCCAGGCTTCCATGGTGACCTGGATGACAGAGTGACTGTCAGAGTTATAGTTTTCCCTCTGACGAGGGGCAGTAGTTTGGACAGGTGGTCCAAGCGGATACTGAGGGAGGCATGACGCATGATACTGATTAATTTTAGTTGACAATACAGTCTAAGAAATTTTCTGGATTTGGAGTTCGTTTGTAAACTTGGTCCCATCAGATATCCAGATATATTCTAAGACAGGTATTTCTCATTTTGGGAGATGGCTTTCTCTGCAAACTTGAGATAAAGAGAAACATAGAATGAAACATCAGAGCGGATCCACTCACTGAGGCTATTTCTCGAACGCAATAGTTTTACAAACGAGCTTTGTGAAACTGATTAGTAGAGCAGTTGGGTGTTCGGTATCACACGGGCTGTGAGTATGCGACATCGAAATAATTATCCTTAAGTGCAAGTGTGAGATTGTTGGATATAGTGCCCTCAAGTCAATTATTGGATCACAGGCACGTGATTTCAATGATTGAGGAAGGACCTATACCGGTAGGACAGTCTTACTCAAGATGATAGTATGCTATCTGGTTTATCTTTGTCATCGTGTACATGTTTTAGGTGATATTACAGATCACTATTACACGTTGATAGAGCCCTTAGGATTCTTGCTTGACTACCATAAGTATGATGGCGATCATATACGTGAGAGTTGGGTATTCTATAAGCACATCCTTAAAAATGGTCCTTAGTCGTGGGAGTTTTCGAGACAGGGCATCGATACTCCGGAGTAGACTAGTGTATACAGTCGAGACCCCGACGAGGGGTGGTGGCCGATCTCACAAGCCAATTATGTCAGTTGGTTCACCTAAGATGTATACAGGTGCTCATTGGGTTATGAGTACATCGGACAGGACTCGCCGGGAACATACTAGTTGGTATTATACCCAGCGTCAGATAGCAGTTCCCTGGTGACATATGTTCAGGTTAGTTCATCGACCTGAGATCGTCATTTGTCTCGTATGGGTTTCCACTGTGCTTTGATTACTACCCTACCACGGCTCAAAGGAGTTGTGCAAACAGATTTTAGTTGGGTACAGTCCCGAGCCACATGGAGGTAGTGAGCAGATCGGCAGGGGATTCGTCTCTACCGGTATTGGGGGTGAGATCGCGCTGTGTTTAGGAGAGCCATTACACGAAGTCCTTGGCCGAGGCAAGTGAGATTTACTGGTAGGTATTCCAGTAGTATCTCAGGGTGTTCTGGGCTACACTTCGACACGACTTGGACTGCTTTTTGGGGTCTGATGTTTACCAGCCCCCTTGGCCCGACATGCGATACTCATAGACGAACAGACCAAACTGTACAGATATTGTCACTGACAGGCTCAGTAGGGTTTCAGGATGAGTTCGCTCATCAGTCTCCCTTTTGGTCAATACATGGGTAGCCGTTACGTACAGCTAGTACCACTGACGTGCTTGTGGTTAATCCTACTTCTAGCGTATTGACGAGTCTTTATAGTCACCTACAGAAAGTTTCCCAAGTTCGGGCAAAACGTTGTAGAGGCTATATGGTATACGTTCACTTATGCACGGATCATGATCGGACGAATCATACTAGAGGGCTTTAGTTTAAGCCGGATCCTAATATTAGATTTGTTGGATTACTTTAGTCTCATTGCATTCGCATTGAGTCGGAATGCGGATGCAGGTATGTATATACAGATGAGGGGTATCCTAGTGATCCATCACGAGTTTACTTTAGAAGATGCAATTCTATTTATTGTTATAAACATTTGGGTTAATGTTTTTTTGGTGGAAATTATGAGCTCAAGTCATAATTAAGGGCATTAAATATGGCATGTGCTTTGTTGATGAGTCATGGTGTTATTTTTTTTTGCCATGTCTAATCTATTGGTTAATTATTGTGTGGAAATGATGTGTGAGGAGAGAGAGGGCAGCAACATAGTGTGGGCTTGGTCTTGAGAAAAAACTCTCACATTATCATCTCACACAATAAGCAAAAGCTCTTCTTCTTCTTTCTTCTTTTGAGCTCACAACTTCCTCCATCAATGGCTTCTTCTTCAACCTCCACTCATCCCATCTCATGTGTTGAGATTCATTGAGTGTATAGAGACAAAGTTATCACACACATTCTCTAATTCACCTTAGACATGTCGGCTAGCAAACTTCATGTCCGAGTTGCTTCGGTTTGAAGCGGGAGACCGTAAAAAGACTTTTTGATGTGGTGCCCTTTTCGACGAGGAGACCGGAGATCGAGCGAGATTGGAGATGCCACGAGGAGCTAGATATGGTGGCTAAAGACCAAAGGACACGGATCGATCGGTATAGCTATTCTAACTTCTTGTATATAGCTAGTTTAGTGTTAATGGTACGAACCGGGTGAAAGTCTGCGTTAGCGCCGGTTTCATAAAAAGTTTTTGTTTCCGCATTTGGCCTCGGATTGATGGCTGGGGCGCTGCCATAGACTTACAACTACAGCTCACAAGCCCACAAGTCACCAAAATCCTCTCTAGAATTTTCTAACTTCACAAATCAACACTAACCCAATTCTAAACTAAAACCAGAATATAAAGAAACTTGAAACTAACTAAACGGTAGAAATTATACCTCATTAATGCCACCAAGCAAAACCCTAGAAGTCCCAAATCTTCAAAATCTAACTTTTCTTGGTCCAATGTGATGAGGGTGAGGAGCTGATCAATTTTTGTGAAAGAGGTATAGGGTTTTGAGAAGTATTTTGAAATGGGTCATGAGGGTAGATGATGGAGCTTGAAGATGAAGAAGGAGATGAAAAAAATGGTGGGGGAAAAGAATGGGGCAGCACTCTCCCTCTTTCTTTTTGTCACTCTCATTCTCTCTCCTAGTATGGCCTCAACATCATTATGTCCTCCCTCTCTCTCCTCAAGTCATCATGACACCTTTTTTCTTTTCTTTTAAAACCAAACCATATAATCCCCAAAACAACCCAATAAAACAACATGTAACCAAAATGCAACATGACATGGTGCACTAGCCATGGAAAACTGTAGAAACACGGATTTGGTCTAATCGCGATTAGCAGTGCACTAATCGGTTTTTTTTATCGAAACTACATATAATAAATTTTAATAATGCCAAATCCTTTAAATATATTTTTACATGAATTAATCATTTTAATCTCTAATTATTTCACAATTATTGGTATATATTTATACCCTTTTTCGAAAACCCCAATTTCGCAAATCAGGCAGTTTTCCGGAAATATATTATATTAATATTAAATTCCAAAAATAATATTTTATATTTTTTGAAATATTACAGTCTTCCCCCCTTAAATAAATTTGGTCCCCGAATTTAAATTTAAACCCCCAAGTGCTAAAACATTTCAATAATCAACTCAAATCAACGGGGCTCCGAAATCAAGGAAGATACAGAATAACACAGCATGTCAAGTGCGCATGAAAACGAGTACAAAACTCAAAAACTGAACTCCATCAAGCGTCACGTAAATCATCGAATTCGCACGCATATCCTCAGAGTTACAATGGAGATACAGATTTCGAAATCTACTACTGAAATCCAATATGCACTAGTCAAATACTATAATGCAGGGTTACCTAAGACGGCAGTAAGGTTTCGGGAGGCATTGTCCATGCCATATTCAAAAAATTTGCCATTTTAGCTAACCCTAACTAAGAATAGTTAACTAGAAATCGACGAAATATAAAAGCAAACACTTTGCAAATCTAAGTGAGCAAGGAATACAAGCTTTGTAGACCGGTCCTTCACTTCAATAGCTCCGTGTAGTAGTCCCTTTCGCTGCGATCGTGAACTCCGGACTCTAGAAAGGCTCCGATGAAGAAACAAGCATGCTTGCTTCGAAGTCTTCGAGGCCGAAGATGATCTACGTCGGGGAGACACTAACCCAAGCTATCTTTTCACTAACCATGGAATTAGTGAAGCAAACACCCTATACTAAATGGAAAGTAGTAAAGGATGATGAAATAGAGTGGGCTCACTTTAGATTTGATTTTCTCACTTTTTCTCATACCTCCATTGAAGCTAGAAACCTTTGAGGAAGAAGAAGAAGAAGAAAGAACTAACTCATCAAAAATGAATTATTGTTGAGATTAGAAATGCAACCAAGGGTTAAGCATGTCATGCTTAACCCTTGTAGAGAGTTAACCATGAGCTATGGTTAAAGGTTAGGTCAAGAAATATCTTAAGCAAGATAAAGAGAGTGAACAAAGTCAAAAATGCCATGAAGCTTCTACAAGCTTTCAACAAATATCAACCATGACTAATTCAACAATTTTTGAATTATTTAATGATAAATATAAACCCTAATCTTAACCCTAGCATGGTTTAACCCTCATTAACCCTAGTTACATTTGTAACCTAGCTTGATACATTTAACATATATCACATGTACATCAATGTATCCAAAGTGAGAAAAGAAATCATAAGTGAGCTAATACTAGTTAATGTAATATAATATATCAAATATATAATTATACATTAAATTATTAAATCAACTCTTGATTTAAAAATCCGGCTATATCACCTATAACTGACTAATATCATATGAATCAACTTATCGAATCAACACTTGATCCGATAACCCGGCTATATCATATATAACCGACCGATATCTCATATCGCAAGAATAGAATATGGTATCTCATATTGTATCAATCTCGGTCCCGCACATATCACATATGTGCTCCTACTCCATTTTGCTTGAGCCAGGAAACCCCTGTGTAGGACTCTAAAGACTCATCAATACGCCGGCAGTACGTGATGATCATATCAAACACCCATAAGCCGCAAGCGGTCTGCTAAACTTAACGGCCACCCGGGTATTGAGCGATCAGAAGATCAACAAGCAAGTCTGCTTACACTCCTGCGAATCCAATCAGTAACACTACCGTACAGTCCGGTCTCTTCGTTTGATATGTCGCATATCTCGTCTAGGGGTGGTAAACGTCAGACCCCAGTAACTCGATAAGTCGTGTCGATATGAGGTTCATAATGGGTAGAGAAACTACTGATAACACTTACCAGTATATCTCTGAAGCAGCCTTGGCCAAGGACTTCGTGTTATAGCCAATCGAGCACAGCGCAACATCAACTCCCAATACCGGGAGAGAAGAAACCCCTCCTATCGCTCATTGCCTCCATGTGATTCGGGACTGTACCCAAAAGCCACCGTTTTGCACGTTCTCTTGAACGTGGTAAGGTGGAAATTAAAGCACAGTGGGAATCACATAAGACTTTATGACGATCTCGGGTCTACAGACTAACCTGTACCAGTGTTACAAGAGAACTGCCATCTGACATTAGGTATAATACCATCTGGGAGTTCTCGGCGAGTCCGTTCAGTGTACCCAGTCTCCACTTAGCACCCGTATACTATCTCTGATGTCAAACACTAATAGATATTGGATCATCCATCGTCCATCTGTATGGGTCGAGAAGCTATACGCTAGTCTACTCTGGTATATCGATGCCCTGTCTCGATACACCTACGACTAAGAACATTTGAAGGATGTACTTAGCGACAACTTTGTCCCCACTAATATGATCTGCATCATAGTCCTGGTAGTCAAGTACTTATCCTAAGTGCTTTATCAACATGTATCATAGAGATAATCAGCATACATGTTAAGATAAAGAGCAGCCAGATAGCATACTATCATGTCGAGCAAGAAAGTCCTCCCTATATATGTCCAAGAATCCACTACAATATACATCGTATGTAAAGTAATGGCCTCTAGGGCATACATATAACTAACATATAATACATATATAGTACGCATCTTTGAAAAAAATCTCCAAAACTGAATAAAATACATGCAAAATCATTTCTGAATCGCCGCGTGAATGCGTAACTCACGGCACAAGTGACGGACGCTCATTTGTAAAGTAATAATATATGTCTATATATGTTTTGCTCAAATATACGTTCCGCCGTCTTTGAAATACCCTAAAAGGTTTTCGTTTATAAACGTTCGTGTCGCTCACGGACACGTAGGAAATAGCGAGACTATAGCTCCCCTTTTCTTTGAAAACATCTGGTTAAACCTTTTAATGCATGCAAAATATTCAGGTACTGTCCTCAGATCAGTCATGTTCGGCTACTACATAATATAGTACCCATCATGAAATCAAGGTGCTCAAGAGGAAAATCAGCCTCAAAAGGCGTATCCAACAATCACGTGTGACTGGTGCGCATGGAAATCAAATCCAAATACAAGTGCAACGAATGTGCACAAAATCAAAACTAAGTGCAACGGGTGTGCACAAAAGCATTTGTCAAGTGCAACGGGTGTGCACGACAACCATATCAAGTGCATCTAGAGTGCACGAAAATCTCAACCCAGTGCAACTAACATGTACGAATGAAAATCACAATCGAGTGTATCCGGTGTGCACAAAAACCACATCTCATATCATGCGCCCAACATGCGCAAAAATCCAAATCAAGTGCATCCGTCATGCATGAACGAAATCTATGTCAAGTGCATCCAACATGCACAAAATACTAATCTGGTGCATCAAGTGCACGAAATACAAATACGGTGCAACCCATGCACGAAAACTCATCAATAACGCAATTGCGTATATAAAACAACACCGAGTGTACCAAGGTGTATAAAAATCAAAAACGTGTGCAACTAGGTGCACAAAATCCGTATCAATGCACTGCAAGCATATATGAGCTATACCGAGTGCAAAAATCAAATCGAGTGCGTACCACACGCACCAAATCAACTTCACTATATGAAATCCACGAAATCATAAACACGTGCAGCCAAGCACAAAATCGACATCAAGTGCAATAAATATGCACAAATCACAAACCGATGTAGCGGTGTATAAACATAAATCAAGTGCAATAACTGTGCACAAAATGTAAGTACCCAGTAGGTGCAGCCATGGTGCACGAAATCAATATTAGGAAACTCAATCATAAAAACTCAAATCCAAGCGATATATGCGTAATACTCGGATCACAAACACAAATCGCAATAATTGACATTGAGGTACACCTCCTACAATGTCGAAAAATGTCGGTGCACCCAAAACTGGCAGAGCAAGAACATCCGCTTGCCTTCTGCTCACGGTTTGGCATCCTTTGTCTCTGGGTCCTCATTTTCTCTGTGGATTACCAATCTCGCAATCCATCGGCTCGTTGGCCCGGTCAGGTGTGCTAACGGGGACGATTCCGCTCTGGCACTTCTCTGGTCATCTCTCAGCCAATTATTACGACCACTCGTAAAGCAGCACATCACTGGCATTGGCCTCTGGCCCTCTAAATACACATGACACAACTGGTCCTGGTGCAATCTCATCGCAGCAATGTCCTGGAAGGAACTTGCTCAGGGTCTCTTCCGATCTCGCCTATGCGGAACTATACAGAGGCTGGTACTCTTGCAAAATCTTTTCTCGTTTTCTGGACATCTTTGTTTTCAGCACAGCATTTCCTCGGGAAATGGCCGTATCCCAATGCCTCTGTACACATATCAGGTCTCAAATCTCGACGAGAAGTAACAACAGCTCGTCAGCATCTCGCACGAACCTCTGGTTCCACTCGTCTGTATCACCGTCCACTTCGACGTCAGGTCATGCTATCTGCGTACTGCAATAGTTCTCGACTACAGTCAATCCGGAGTTTCTCTCACGGACTCGAAATCACAAACTCTGTATCTTCGTCACTCTGTAGAAGATATCTAGCCGAACACGTCCTCGGAAACTCGTCCCAACCATCGGAGGAATACTCAATACTCGTCCATTCTCGATCAACTCACAACGCATCTGGATGAGGTCCTATATCCGAAACTGGTCAATCCGCTAATCTCCTATCGGATTATCCAACGAACAATGTCATCTCTGGATCGATCTACTCTAGATCTGAATAAGATCCTCCACACTGGAAATCTTCAGCTCAACTGGGCCTGCGTCGGCGCATCAAATCTGACGAATCACCTTCGTCTCTCAACTCAAGATAGACTAGCTATCATCTATCGCATCTCTGCCTGGAAACTCCAGCGATCTCAGCTCATAAGCTCTGGAAGCAACATTCTATCAATCTCAGCAACAGTTGAGTCATCTATCTGCACGGTAGACGACATCACAATCTCTGAGGTAGGCTGTACATCAACAGTCCTCTCACAACTGGCAGCTCTAACAATGGCCCGATCATCCGGTGTAAAACCAAACACTCGCCTCCATAAGAGGTCATAACATAACACTACATCGAGACGTTCCCATGTCACCACAAAACACAATGGTCAGCCCTCGTACCAGACGAGCTCGCCCTGACTGCAACACTAGCAGCAGCTAAATCTGCGTTCAAACCATCGTGACAGGAACCTCAATCGTGTATCGATGAAACTAGAGCAATGGAATGAAAGGAATCAACAGATCCAGAATGGATAAATGATCATAAGAAGGAACAACATCAATGAGGGTATGATCATCGAATGAATAGAATCAAGGATCTCCAATGGATGTATAATCATGCGTACGAAGAGAATCACAGATCTCAAAATATGTACATCCTAAGGTTTCTTAAGAGGAGTATTGTATCGTAAATATGCCGCGGAACATACGTACCGTACGTCACTCTACTCAAGCTATCTACTCCATCAATTAGGATCAACCTATAAAACTAAAGTTCGGGTCTAATACCCCCCATGTTCAAGTCTAAGTTCCGTAAGGTCAAGCCTAGGTTCCGAAATAATTACGTCCCAGACTCCACATAGTCAAATATAGACTCGAACTAAGGTTAAACCAAGCGCTCTGATACCAACTTTGTCATGACCCGAAATATTAGCTCATGACCAGCACTTAAATTACGCAACGTCTAAAGGCGTAACGTAATTCAAGTAAACTAAAACCCAGAAATCTAAACCTTTTTAAGAAAATAAAAGACGTGAAGTTTTGAAATAAAGGTATGGTGAAAATCATAAGTTTTCTTAAATACCAAAAAAAGGAACATGAATAATGCAAGTGGAATTTATTAGTTGAAAACAAGTTTCGTCTTTTAAAAAAATTTGGGTAGCACCTCCTTTGTATTTTTTGATCCAAAGCTACAAATACATAATGATAATAAAGGCATCCCCAAGCGGGAGCTGGCTCTTCGCCAAACGGCGGATCACAACCACGCAAGACAGTGTATATATAAGTATACGATGCCCAACGGCGAAGTTTACCATGAAAGATAAAGAAATAAGCAAGACATCAAAACCACAAGTAGCGGAAATACCCTCGCTCTAAGTCTCGCAACCATAAATCTCACTAAGTCTCATTACTTATACAA
Source organism: Agapanthus africanus (assembly GCA_030015575.1). NCBI lineage: Eukaryota > Viridiplantae > Streptophyta > Magnoliopsida > Asparagales > Amaryllidaceae > Agapanthus > Agapanthus africanus. The sequence goes on along the minus strand of JASDDO010000019.1, from coordinate 517,707,576 downwards.
ATACTAATTTGATTGATGGAGTTGACTAGATACAATATGAATAGTAAATACAAGAGTGGGCACGATACAAATGTCCCACCTACCAATGCAAAACACCCGAATGCAACTGCGTGCCAGCGATGCCGCTACTGATCCATGCGGTCAACCTGCAAGAACTGTGGCACAACGGGGATGAGTTGCCAACTCGTGAGTAGAAAAACATCTACAGATAGAAATCGAATAAACAACGACTCCTAGGTCAACTATATCATAAAGATAATACTATGATATCTAGGGTGACCGGGTCTGTATATGTGCCAACACTATAAATAAATGCCTATCAGCATGCGAATATCATCCAACAATATAATCAATGTATGTATGCATGTGGATCTCGTCCAACCATATAATCAATGTCTGTATGCATGTGGATCTCGTCCAACCATATAATCAATGTCTGTATGCATGTGAATCCCGTCTACGTGTCAACCAATAACACAACAACATCATGCATGTAAATATCATAAAAGCATATGCATGAAAGTATGAGAATATAAATAAACATGTGCCCCTCGCGGCACATCAAAATCATGGAACCTGAGTGCCCAGCATCAACACTCTAAACATCACGAAACCCATGTCCAGTATCGACACGTAAATCCTCATATCTCAGGCTCCGTCAGTCCGGATCAGCCCTCGGGCTCCGTTAGTCCGGATCGGCCCATATCATGTCTCGACTCCGGTCGGTATCCTCCGGATATCCGCCGAGCTCAAATACTATCACTGGTAGGTAGTACTTCCCTGCCAGGCTCATCGTCTACTGCGCGACATCCCTTTCTTGCCCCGGGGTACCATATCGGGTCCACCATGTACCCGCAATCGGCCTCATCCAGCTCCTCGAATCGGGTATCACTGTCACACGTCTTAGAACTGAGAAAACGCATGGTGGACGCACTGAAATATCATATCAAGAGAAACCGGGTTTCTAAGACAGTACATACTTTATTTTGAAATAACCACGGTTCTCAAATCCAGAAATCTCATGAAAACAGCATATCTCAATGCGTATAATCGTAAAGCATGATGTATGCGACATATAATAGAAATGTAAGCATATCCATATATCATGCAACATGGAACAGAAATATGCACATATCGAGGGAAAACCACTCCTTTAAATGAATCCAATTTTAAAATATATCATGTGGTTCCCAGATTCTCCAAAGTCCAATACAACATCGTATAAAGGTGCATATGCAACTATAGCAAGTAAATTATGCAAAGAGTCATATCATGATGCAACAATCCAACTGTGTAGTGGCATGGCAATTATCGATGATGAAGTGTGTGAGCCGGCAATCTGTGTATGTGTAATATACGCATCATCGATAATGGTGTAAGTGTGCTTGCACAGGTATCTGCAATGCAATGAGAATAACATGAATGCAGCATAAGGTAAATCATCAGCTAAAAGCTATAAGGTATACGTATCTAACATGATCGAATCGGTGAATCTATCAATCGGCATCCAGCCTCAAAACGTCACGTACGGTATAATCCATCGTACGACATCCTCTAGTCAAGGGTATGGATCAATTATCAAGTCAAACTCATCACGTACGGAAAATCATCATACGGCGGCATTAAACCATTAGGGATCTTATCAACCTTTACGACAATAAGGGTACGGACCTAACGCCACGTACGGCCTATCATTCATGATTCACCACATTATATATATCTATATACCTATGTCCCAGGTCACATCTATAACAATCCCATATTAGGGGACCGGCAAAGGTATCAATCCTCTCAATCGACTCGCATCCGTATACCAACATATCATCAAGTCATCATCTCATATCATATTTTCTTTTCATCACATTAAGTCAATTTTATATATATACATTCTACCTTATCAATTTAGTTTCATGTTACTCTAAAACTAGTACTTATTCTAGTGTAACTACACGTCTATACATCGTGATTCATATTCACCTTTCATATCCCTAAGTTTTCATCTTATATCTCAATATACATATTCAAGTATATCGAGGGAATATCGAGACAAGGCATCGATATTCCAGAGTAGACTAGCGTATACGCTTCTTGACCCATATGATGGGCGATGGATGATCCCACATCCATTGGTGTTTGACATCAGAGATAGTATACGGGTGCTCAGTGGAGACTAGGTACACTGAACAGGACTCGCCGAGGACTCCTATGTGGTAGTATACCTATCATCAGATAGCAGTCCTCTGGTGACACTGGTATAGGTTAGTCTATAGAAACGAGATCGTCATAGAGTCTTGTGTGGCTCCCACTGTGCTTTGATTTCCACCCTACCACGCTCAAGAGGAGTCGTGCAAACATGTGGATTTTGGGTACAGTCCCGAGTCGTATGGAGGCAATGAGCGATAGGAGAGGTTTCATCTCTCCCGGTATTGGGGGTTGATGTTGTGCTATGCTCGATTGGCAAAAACTGGAAGTCTCTGGCCAGGGCTGATATGGAGATCTACTGATAAGTGTTATCAGTAGTTTCTCGACCTGTTATAAGCCTCACATCGGCATGACTTATCACGTTACTGGGGTCTGACGATTTCCACCCCTAGACATGATATGTGACATATCAGACGAAGAGACCGGACTGTACGGTAGTGTTACTGATGGGCTTCATGGAGACTGTGGACAGGCTTGCTTGTTGATCTTCATATCGCTCAATACTCGAGTAGCCGTTACGTCCAGCTAGTACCACTGACGGTTTGTAGGTGACCGATATGATCATCACCTACTGCCGGCGTATTGACGAGTTTTTAGAGTGCCACACAGAAGTTCTCTGGTTCAAGCGAAACGAAGTAGGACACATACGAGTATGTGATACCGTATTGTAATCTGGCAGTCATCTGTTATCGGTGCAGTTATATGTGATATAACTAGATTGTCGAATCAAGTGTTGATTCGATAATGTGATGTACCGATAAATGATATTAGTCGGTCATATATAATATAACCGGATTATTAGATTAAGTGTTGATTTAATAATGTAATATAAATTATATGTGATATAATTATATATTAACTAATATCATTAGCTCACTAATTAATCTTCATTAAATATATATTAATATATATATATATATATATTAAAATGCAGCATGGCATTTTCTTTTCTATTTTGTGAAAATAGAAATGAGGTGTAATGTTGAAGTATGGTTGCAAGCATGGGTTATATACTTCTTTATTCATTCTTGACAAACTATTCAAGCATGGTTGCAATTTAATATTGCATAATTCCATGCTTGAATGAGTGAGGGGTCTTAATATTATTTTCATTATGTTCATTCCAAAAGACTTAGCCATTTTCTCTCATGCTTGCTCTCATGCTTCTTCTTCCTCCTCTTGCTTTGCCTCAAGCTTCAACCCTCACATGTGATGTGAATCATGAAGCTTGAACACAAATTAGTGAGCTCTTAACATCCCCTACTTCATCATCTGACACCATTCTAGTAAATTAGTGTGATGTGTTTCATACACTAAAGACTTTAGTGTAGTGGCAGCTTGAACTAGTAGGAGCTTCGTAGTGGATCATCTTTGGCACGAAGGCAACGAAGGAAGCTTATTCAAAGTCTCAAGAGAAGCCTTGTGGAGTCGCGGGACTACTACACGGATCATATTGAAGGACCGTCTACAAAGGTTGTATTCTTGATCCTTTTAGATGTAAAGATGTTTGCATTCTATTCCGACTAAATCTCTAGTTAACGATTCTAGCGTAGGGTTCTTTGTAAGGACAAAATTTTTAAAACGGCATGCACGATGCCCCCCAAAACCTTGTTGTCGTTCTAAGGAACCCTTCAGTGGTATCAGAGCCAAACTAGAGAATTAGATGGATTGTGTAGAATTACAAAACCGAAAAACTCCGAAACTTGAAACCCTAAAATTTCAGTATCGTTCGAATTTTAAAAGTTGTCAAAAAATTATTTAAACAAGTGCAGAATGTAGTATGGGACAGTATATGAACATAGCACAAAACTCACCCCATGCCCTCGAATCTGGGCCGGCGACCAAGCACAAAATTCCGGCGATGCCAGATTTTCCTTGGCTTCTGGGGTTGTGTTTTGTGGTGTGTTCTAGTCTCTGGGTTTTGGTATTTCAGGTGTTGTTTATTTTTGCTAAATTTGCATGTGATGTTTATTTACCAAAACAGCAACTCGGAGTATTTCGTAGTCATAATTTTAACTGTTTTCGGGCTATTTTATACGGTGTTAAAAAGTTCGAACGGGTATCAAATACCCACTATGACCCTTGCTGGAAATTTATTCAAGAGTTGGATCTTTTCCGTAGTTTGAAATATTCAAATATCGTGCAAGTTATTCGATGAACCCTCTAGAAGAACGAAACCTTAACTCGATTATATGACCGTCTGAACCGCCACTGAACCCTAGGGTTCGTGATGGTTCAGCGGTGCCACATGTTAGTTATATGTATGCCCTAGAGGCCATTACTATACATAGGATGTATATTGTAGTGGATGCTGGGACATATATAGGGAGGACTTTCTTGCTCGACATGATAGTATGCTATCTGGTTGCTCTTTACCTTAACGTGTATACTGATTGTCTCTCTGTTACATGTTGGTAAAGCCCTTAGGATGTGTGCTTGACTACCTGGACTATGATGCGGATCATACTAGTGGGGACATGGTAGTCCATAAGTACATCCTTCAAAGTCCCTAGTCGTGGGTGTATCGAGACGGGGCATCGATATGCCAGAGTAGACTAGCGTATACCTTCTCGACCCATACAGATGGGCGATGGATGATCCCATATCCATTGGTGTTTGACATCAGAGATGATATACGGGTGCTCAGTAGAGACTGGGTACACTGGACGGACTCGCCGAGAACTCCCAGATGGTATTATACCTCACGTCAGATGGCAGTTCTCTGGTGATACTGGTACAGAGTAGTCTGTTGACCCGAGATCGTCATAGAGTCTTGTGTGGTTCCCACTGTGCTTTGATTTCCATCTTACCACGTCCAAGAGGGCGTGCAAAACGGTGGTTTTTGGGTACAGTCCCGAGTCACATGGAGGCAATGAGCGATAGGAGGGGATTCGTCTCTCCCGGTATAGGGAGTTGATGTTGCGCTGTATTCGATTGGCTATAACAGGAAATCCCTGGCCAGGGTTGCTGAGATTTACTGGTAAGTGTTACCAGTAGTTTCTCGAATTGTTATAGACCTCATATCGACACGACTTATCGAGCTATTGGGGTCTGACGTTTACCACCCCTAGGCGAGATATGCGACATATCAGACGATCAGACCGGACTGTACGGTAGTGTTACTGGTTGGATTCACAGGAGTGTGAGCGGGCTTGCTCGTCGATATTCTGATCGCTCAATACCCGGGTGGCCGTTACGTTTAGCAGACCGCTTGCGTCTTGTGGGTGTTTGATATGACCATCATCTGCTGCCGGCGTATTGACGAGTCTTTAGAGTCCTACACAGAGGTTTCTTGGCTCAAGCGAAACGAAATAGGAGCGCATATGAGATATGTGCGGGACCGAGAATAATACCAGTATGTGATACTGCATTCGATTCTCGCGATGTGACATTGATCGGTTATATGCGATATAGCCGGGTTATCGGATCAAGTGTTGATTCGATAAGTTGTTACTATTGATACCAGTCGGTTATGTGCGACATGACCGGATCATTGAATCAAGTGTTGATTTAATGATTTAATGTATAATTATATATTTGATATATTACTTTGCATTAACTAGTATCGGTTCACTTTGAATGGATTTTCTCACTCGGATGTGCGCATTATATATGTGATATGATTTTGTGCACTTGCTTGTATCATGTTTGATGATGCATGCTTTTTGGTTAAGTGTAAAGTATTAAACCTTGGTTAATGAAATGGTTAGGGTTTATTAATTGTTATTCATTTATCTTATTTAATTATCCATTTATTTTTGATAAATGAATAAAAGAAAATGAAATGAAAATAGTTGCTAATTTTGGATTCTAGTTGAAGCTTCTTGAACTTTTGACTATGTGACCATTTTTGTCTCATGCTTAACCCTAACCACTTCATTTAACCTTAGTTTAGTCTCTACACTTTACCATGGTTGATTATGATAAGTATTCTATTATTTTCTATTTTCTAAATTAACTTATTAAACCACCGTTTTGCATGCCCTCTTGGACGTGGTAAGATGGAAATCAAAGCACAGTGGGAACCACAAAATACTCTATGACGATCTCGGGTCAACAGACTACTCTGTACCAGTATCACCAGAGAACTGCCATCTGACGTGAGGTATAATACCATCTGGGAGTTCTCGGCGAGTCCGTCCAGTGTACCCAGTCTCTACTGAGCACCCGTATATCATCTCTGATGTCAAACACCAATGGATATGGGATCATCCATCGCCCATCTGTATGGGTCGAGAAGGTATACGCTAGTCTACTCTGGGATATCGATGCCCCGTCTCGATACACCCACGACTAGGGACTTTGAAGGATGTACTTATGGACTACCATGTCCCCACTAGTATGATCCGCATCATAGTCCAGGTAGTCAAGTATACATCCTAAGGGCTTTACCAACATGTAACAGAGAGACAATCAGTATACACGTTAAGGTAAAGAGCAACCAGATAGCATACTATCATGTCGAGCAAGAAAGTCCTCCCTATATATGTCCCAGCATCCACTACAATATATATCCTATGTACAGTAAACGGTAAAATTTTGTATTGTTGGATAATGTTTTGAACATTTCCTATATCAAAAGTTGATCGGTTCAGGCACGTTATCTAAAAGCATTGATGTTCTAAATCAAACTACAGTTCTTAGTATATGGAACACACACAAGAGGAAGAGTTCAGAAATGAACGGATTCTTCTTGAGGTATTGTAGACTAGGTCAGATCAATGCGACCCGACTGGCTAAAGTTACATAAAGATGCATATTTAAATCAGTTTGAATCTACATCTTGTGAAACTTGCCAGTCATGTCACAAAGATATAATGACACTAGCTCTGTTTATTGGAAACAGAGAAAGAGTTAGTGAACTCTTGGGATGATACATGTTGATGTATGTAGGTCCCCTGTCTACACTGTAAGTCCATATTGCGACCCCCGGTGCTTACGGGGAGGCGGAAACGGTATAAAAAACAAATTTTTATCGCAAGAGGCAACATGGACTAAAACAATGTCGGGATCGTGTCTAAACTAAAACTAGCATACTTGCTAAAGAGATTTAGCTACTCGGATGAAGATGGTTATACCTAAACTTGAACTCCTTCTTCTTCAAACTTTTGTAGAGGTTGATGGTTCTCTTCTTGTCGCCTTCTTCTGTCGAAGATGGATCCACCTCGAAGGTTCGACCTTTGGGCTCTTCCTCGATCTTTGAGTGAACTAGGGTTTCCGGCTTGCTAAACCTTGAACCTAGAATGAGTAGAGAGTGACTAGGGGTTGCTTTTCCTTTTTAAAGAGAAGGATTCTCAACACATGAGAAGGGTTCTCTTTTGCTAGAGGAAGAAGAAGATGAAGTGAGGAGAGAGAGTTGTTATGATAAAGTGAGCTCTTTTTCTTTTGCAACCATAACATAAAGCAAAAGAATTATCAAATAATAATAATAATGAAAATGAAAAGGTTGATGGAAAGTTTAAGCATGACCATTATCATTTCAAACATTAAATGAATTTGCTAGAATCAAAGAGCATCTTTCTTTTGTAATGATGATGGTCAAAACTTCAACCATGGTCAACAAGTCAACCATGGTCAACAAGTCAACATAAAAACCAACCATGACACAATTTCATTTTATTATATATTATTAATTGATATAACATAAATCCATTAGGGTTTGGAAAAATACGACTGTCAACTGTGCATACGCACCCGTTCCGAAACCCTAATGAAAGCCCTCTTCCTCTTCCTCAAATAACCGTGCATACACACCTGCATCCTTGTTCCGAGGAACATGAATACTGAGAGATAAAAGCAACCCCAAAAACATATACCAGTATCTGACTCAAACCAGAGCCAGCCGGTAATATCCGTCCGGACTCCAAACGTGCACAAGTGCGTGGATGAGAACGAACCCTGTCGCAAAACCATGCGACCTCTACTCTGTTTTGCCCAGAGGCGAATACCCTCTGTGTGGGACTCTAAAGACTCGACACTACGCTGGCAGTGGGTTTAACCACAGACCGCAAGCGGCACTAGCTGTGCGTAACGGTCCCCAGGTAGATGTCGACAAGAAGGCTGACGAGGTGAAACCCCATCTGAACTCCTACTGAGTCTGAATGTGACAGTCTCCGTACAGTCCGGTCTGTTCGTCTAATACATCGCATGTCGGGCCTAGGGGGCGGTAAAACGTCAGTCCCCTAATAGCGGTACAAGTCGTGTCGGAGTGAAGCCCAAAACACCCTGAGATAACACTGGAAGCCTACCAGTATATCTCGCTTGCCCTGGCCAGGGACTACTCGTGTAATGGCTCTCCTAGACACAGCGCGATGTCAACCCCCAATACCGGGAGAGACGAATCCTGTCTAACCGGCACTGCCTCCAAGTGCTTCGGGACTGCACCCAACCACTACCTGTTTGCACGACTCCTTTGAGCCGTGGTAGGGTAGTGATCAAAGTGTAGTGGGAACACACTCGAGGCGAAGTGCCAGTGTCAAGTCAGCGGACTAAGCTGTACTCATGTCACCTGGGAACTGATAACTGACGATAGGTATAATACCAACCTTTCAGTTCCCGACGAGTCCTGTCCAGTGTACTCGTAACCCAACGAGCACCCGTATACTATCTCCAGTACGACGTACTGATGGCTGTGGAACAGACCATCTCCCACACTGGGATGAGAAGTGCATACGCTAGTCTACTCCGGAGTATCGATGCCCTGTCTCGATAGTCCTACGACTAGGGACCTGTATAAGGATGTGCTTATAGATTACCCAGCCCCCACTAGTGTGACTGCCATCACAACGCTGGTAATCAAGCAAAGATCCTAAGGGCTCCACTAATGCGTATAAGTGATATACTGAAATAAACACAAGTACACATTGAAGTAGAAACAAACCAAGTAGCATACTACTATATTGAGCAAGATTGTTTATACAAGGTGAATATCCCAAGCTTCCATCAAGTAATATACAAACTAGTATGATACAGTAATGGCCTCTAGGGCATATACACTAACAATCTCCCACTTGCACTAAGGCCATGAACTGGCGTATCGAAGACCTATCATCTCGATCAGCCGCTCGAACTGAGTCTGGGGTAGGGCCTTGGTGAATGGATCTGCAGTGTTTTCTTCTGAAGCAACCCTCCGAACCTCGATCTCCTTGCGATCCACGATCTCCCTGATCAGGTGATACCGCCTCAAGATGTGCCTGGATCTCTGATGGGACCTGGGTTCCTTCGCTAAAGCTATAGCCCCGTTGTTGTCGCAATACAGAGGTATTGGGTCAACAATGGACGGAACCACCTGAAGTTCTTTCAAGAACTTCCTCATCCAGACAGCTTCTTTTGCGGCATCAGATGCAGCGATGTATTCCGCTTCCATAGTCGAGTCTGCAACGGTTTCCTGTTTGGAACTCTTCCAACACACCGCCCCTCCATTGAGGGTGAAGACAAAACCCGACATGGACTTGGAATCATCCTTGTCACTCTGGAAGCTGGAGTCAGCAAAGGCCTCGATCTGGAGGTCTTTTCCGCCATACACCAAGAACATCTCCTTAGTCCTCCTCAGGTACTTGAGAATGTTCTTTACTGCTATCCAGTGTTTCTCCCCAGGGTTTGACTGATACCGGCTTACTACACTCAGTGCATAAGCTACATCCGGTCTGGTACACAACATCGCATACATTATAGAGCCTACCGCAGAAGCGTAGGGTATAATAGACATGCGATCCCTCTCTAAATCAGTCTTGGGAGACATCTCTTTAGAGAGGGTGATCCCGTGACAAGCCGGTAGGTTACCGCGCTTGGAATCTTCCATACTGAATCTTTTCAGTACGGTGTCGATGTACCTGGACTGTGAAAGTCCTAATATCCTCTTGGATCTATCACGATGGATCCGGATCCCCAGGATGTAAGAGGCATCACCCAGGTCTTTCATGGAGAACCTGTGTGACAAGAAACCCTTGACAGATTGTAGCATAGGAATGTCATTTCCTATTAAGAGAATGTCATCCACGTATAAAACAAGGAATACTACAGTTCTCGCTACAAATCTACTATAGATGCATGGTTCATCTGGATTTTTGATAAAGTCAAATTCCTTGACCGTTTCATCAAAACAGATGTTCCAACTCCGCGATGCCTGCTTTAGTCCATAGATGGACTTAAGCAACTTGCACACCTTTCCGCTGCTCCCACTCTGAATGAAACCCTCTGGCTGATCCATATAGACACACTCCTCTAAATTTCCATTTAGAAAAGCGGTTTTTACGTCCATCTGCCAAATCTCATAATCGTGGAAGGCAGTAATGGCAAGAAGGATCCGAATGGATTTCAGCATAGCCACTGGAGAAAAGGTTTCGTCATAGTCCAAGCCAGGTCTTTGACGGAAACCCTTTGCTACAAGTCTAGCTTTATAGGTCTCAACCTGTCCATCTACACCAATCTTCCTTTTGAAGATCCACTTGCATCCTACAGGTTTTACCCCGTCTGGAGCAATGTCCAACGTCCATACTTTGTTGGTGTACATGGACTCCATTTCGGTCTGCATTGCATCCAGCCATTTTACCGAGTCAACGCTCTGAACGGCCTGTTGGAAGCTAGTAGGCTCATCATAATCTATGATGCAATCCTCTCTATCCCCGTCTATGAGAAAACCGTAGTATCTCTCGGGCGGATGAGACTGCCTACTACTCCTGCGGAGCGGCGTAGGAATGTCCTGTTCATTTGAACCCTCTGGTTCCACTAAGCTTTCAGTAATAGTCTGTGGTTCTGGAATTTCTTCCAGTTCTACTGCGCTCCCACTTAATTCTTTTTCTAAGAACTGATGTTCTAGAAAGTGGGCATGACGAGAAACAAGAACTTTTTGTTCCTCTTCGTAGTAGAAGAGATATCCCTTGGAATTCTTTGGATATCCCACAAACTTACACAGTACTGAGCGCGCCTCGAGCTTGTCCGCATGCTGCTTTTTAACAAAAGCTGGACTTCCCCAAGTCTTAATGTGACTGAGATGGGGTCTCTTCCCACACCACATCTCATATGGTGTAGTAGGCACAGTCTTAGTAGGAACTCGGTTCAAAAGGTACGCAGCTGATTCTAGTGCATACCCCCAGAATGATCGCGGTAACTCAGTATTACTCATCATGGACCGTACCATATCCAATAGGGTTCGGTTCCGTCTCTCCGATACACCGTTGTGTTGCGGATTGTATGGAGGAGTAAGCTGAGAGAGAATCCCGTTCTCTTTTAAATAATTCAGGAACTCGGCACTTAAGTATTCTCCACCTCGATCCGATCTTAGAATCTTGATACTTTTGCCGGTTTGTTTTTCTACTTCATTCTTATATTCCTGGAATTTTTCAAAAGCTTTGGACTTATGTTTCATTAAGAAGACATAACCGTATCTTGAAAAATCATCCGTAAAAGTAATGAAGTAAGAATAACCGCTTCGCGCATGTGTAGACATTGGACCGCACACGTCGCTGTGTACGAGTCCCAAGAGCTCGCTCGCTCTTACTCCGTGTCCAGTGAACGGAGTCTTTGTCATCTTTCCTTTGAGACAGGATTGACAACTGGCATACGATTGATATTCGAACGGATCCAAATATCCTTCTGTATGTAACTTAGTCAACCTTCTCTCATTGATGTGACCCAGTCTACAATGCCATAAGAAAGTCTGATTGATATCTGGAGACTTTCTTTTGTGTGTATTCTGGACATTGAAAATCTGTGGTTGGTTTAATACGTATATACCATTGCTCAGTGTACCTGACCCAATCAGAACTTGATTAAGGTGAATGTTTACAACATTACTTACAAACGCAAATTCATAACCTTCTTTAGAAACCAAAGATACAGAAATGATATTACAAGTTGCGTTGGGTACAAAAAAGCAATTACGCAAAACCAAAACATGCCCATCTGACATTCCCAGGTGATAGTCCCCCACGGCTTTAGCATCCATGCTAGCTCCGTTCGCAACTCTGAGGGTCATGTCACCTTCCTTCAAAAACCTACGGTTTCTCAACGCCTGTAAAGAATTACAGATATGAGATCCTGATCCGGTATCCAATACCCAGGAAGTAGAGTTTATAGAAAGACAGTTTTCAATAACATACACACCTGAAGCTGAAGCCGCAACCTGCTTCAGTTCCTGTGTCCTGGCTTTCCAAGCCCTGCAATCTTTCTTCCAGTGTCCACTCTTATGACAATAGAAGCATTCTTCCTTTCCAACAAGCTTCCCCGCAATCTTTGTTGCCTTTTCCTTTCCCTTCGTACCCACTTTACTAACACCGCCTCTTGGTTTGGCGGGGGCTTTCTTCCTCTTTCCCTTGGCTTTCGCCTTGGACCTAGAGGAAGAAGATCCTCCTACAAACAAAGCGGGTGTTTCCCTACCCTTCTGTAGGGTGCCCTCTGCGCTCCTCAGCAGGTTGAGGAGTTCTGAAAGTTCAACTTCCTTTTCTTGCAAGTTGAAATTCAGTATGAACTGGGCGTAAGTGGATGGAAGGGACTGGAGAATTAAATCTGTATAGAGTTCACTGTCCAACGTGGTCCCAAGTTCCGCGAGCTCCTCAGTGTAGCCAATCATCTTAAGCACGTGGTCCGCTACCGATGATCCGACAGCCAACTTTGTCGAAAATAACTTCTTCGACACTTCGTATCTTGCGATACGAGACTGCTCTCCATACAGTTCTTTTGTATGGAGAAATATGGACTCGAGGTCCATATTCTCATGCCTCCTCTGATGTTCGTTGTCCATAGAGGCAAGCACGAGGCACCTGGCCTTCGCGCAATCAATCTCCCAAGTCTTACGGATTTCCTTATCCGCGACGCTGGAGGTGGGACCTGGGACGGGGGGAGCTTTGGTGGTAAGAAGATACCCCAGCTTGTCGTAAGCGATTGCCAATTTGACATTCCTGAGCCAATCTTTGTAGTTTGGCCCTGTCAGTATGTTTTTATCTAGAAGTAACTTAAGTCCAGTCATTTCGAATTTGGTTGCTGCAGGGGGGAGAGAAGAAACACTTTAGCACGATGCTCTTGCAAGTTTAGAATGGTTTTTAATTTGTCTAAACAGGATGGCTCCCACTGTCTCTCGAATCCCTCCTCAAACCACAAAGGAAGAATTAGCCGGGATCAGTCCCACCGTACAATACTTGCTTAACCGTTCAGCCAGGCCAGTGTCGGTACTTCGAGGGAGGTTTTCCAACGCTTTCGCGAAGTTCCTTAATTTAAGAACCTCTTTTCCCTGGGGGCGAAGCCCCGCTAACACCTTTCTAGGCACCTACTAGGTTTATAGCATTGATCGTTTAGTGAGAAATTTCCCGAGGAGTAGCATATACTCACAGTAGGATCGGGATCCAAATATCATCGCGTGGCGAAAATGAAGGAATCCTACCATAATCATCACACTCCAAATGGTATGCAAATCTAGCAAGTTTCAGTACTTATGAAACTCCCGATGTGGATTTTTGCCCCATGCTCTTATGACCTTGACTTTGGCCAAAATATCATAAGTCACATGTCGAGTTCTACCCGTCACTTTCCAGGTTAATTTGGATCCATCCGTACATACCCTTGACTTTGGCCAAAATGGCAGCACGACTGTCCTAAACCAACGCATCTATCTATGCTACACATGAACACCCAATAGCTACCAATCACTGTGCCTTGACTTTGGCCAAAATACACAGCTTGAATACTATTGCCTATTCATGCGAAACGACGGAGGGCTACGAATGGTTTTGGTAAAACCGTGAACGTAGTGAACTTGATATAATCGATGGAACGAGATAGCTTTTAGAAGGAGTGGCTCAAACTCCGCATTTAAAAGTTAGTTTTGAAAAGAACCGAGTGGTTTTTCGAAAGTGTTCCAACGATTTTAACTTGGTTTATTATCTTGCATTAGTTCTTTTAATGCGTGATATTCTTGCATTAGTTCTTTTAATGCGTCCCATCATTTAATCCTACCATTGCAGAAAACAACCAAAATATGACGTACGCTTATGCCATTCGCATTCGCCACGGGGTCCCGTCATCACTCGTTAGGTTACTTAACTAACGACAGAGCAGGGGCTGGGCTAGCGCGGCTGTAAAACATAAGCAACGCCTAAATAGAAAGCAATGATAGACATTACAGATCACAGATGAATACATTGGATATACTAGCAATCCGCAATCCTTTCGAGCCTGCAACGAAAAGCGGATTACACGGTCGCGGTGAATAGCAAATACCCCACCCAAGACCCCTACGGGTGCGGCAAACTACCCGCCAAGTTCCCGGTAGTTTGTGCACCCCTCCATGGGTCTATCCTAGGAGCAAAAACAGTAAAAAGAATTATACAATGACGGCTACAACCCCGACCCGGTTGTGCGGCCAAACAAATAATAATTATTACATCAATTTATATTTACAATGAATGAAAGAAAAAAAAAACTCATCTCACATCCACCCCGGCTATTCACCCGCGACAGTCCAACACATTCATATACACAATCTAATATCAAACACAGATCATGTATAACCCCGACTAATCGACTTATAGCGATTAGCCGACGTTCAATACATGCAAACATCACAGATATAACCAACATAGCCAAAGTGCAGTGAAGTTCGGAAAAAATACGGAATTATAGGACCCCAAAAGTGAATTTCTGTTCTGGAAAATCTGGGTACATATAATATATTTTAAAAATCCCAAAACCAACACAGACACACACTGCACGAAAAACGATGCAGAGAAGACGACAAACGGCGGCGGTTCCGCGGCACATGCCTACCTCGTGCCGCGGAAGCGCGGCGGTTTGAACGAAACAGTGGATCGTTTTTCATGGGTGTTCACACAAAACCCTGAGACGAATTTTCAAGTATAAAGTTTTTCATTTAGAGCAGAAAAAATTTCAACAGAAACATAGGGTTTTGGTTTTTCCGGTTTTGCGATTTTTCGGTTTCGAACTTCCATACACTTCGCTACCAAGCTAGTTTAAGTTTAGTTAGTCTCTGATACCACTGTAAGTCCATATTGCGACCCCCGGTGCTTACGGGGAGGCGGAAACGGTATAAAAAACAAATTTTTATCGCAAGAGGCAACATGGACTAAAACAATGTCGGGATCGTGTCTAAACTAAAACTAGCATACTTGCTAAAGAGATTTAGCTACTCGGATGAAGATGGTTATACCTAAACTTGAACTCCTTCTTCTTCAAACTTTTGTAGAGGTTGATGGTTCTCTTCTTGTCGCCTTCTTCTGTCGAAGATGGATCCACCTCGAAGGTTCGACCTTTGGGCTCTTCCTCGATCTTTGAGTGAACTAGGGTTTCCGGCTTGCTAAACCTTGAACCTAGAATGAGTAGAGAGTGACTAGGGGTTGCTTTTCCTTTTTAAAGAGAAGGATTCTCAACACATGAGAAGGGTTCTCTTTTGCTAGAGGAAGAAGAAGATGAAGTGAGGAGAGAGAGTTGTTATGATAAAGTGAGCTCTTTTTCTTTTGCAACCATAACATAAAGCAAAAGAATTATCAAATAATAATAATAATGAAAATGAAAAGGTTGATGGAAAGTTTAAGCATGACCATTATCATTTCAAACATTAAATGAATTTGCTAGAATCAAAGAGCATCTTTCTTTTGTAATGATGATGGTCAAAACTTCAACCATGGTCAACAAGTCAACCATGGTCAACAAGTCAACATAAAAACCAACCATGACACAATTTCATTTTATTATATATTATTAATTGATATAACATAAATCCATTAGGGTTTGGAAAAATACAACTGTCAACTGTGCATACGCACCCGTTCCGAAACCCTAATGAAAGCCCTCTTCCTCTTCCTCAAATAACCGTGCATACACACCTGCATCCTTGTTCCGAGGAACATGAATACTGAGAGATAAAAGCAACCCCAAAAACATATACCAGTATCTGACTCAAACCAGAGCCAGCCGGTAATATCCGTCCGGACTCCAAACGTGCACAAGTGCGTGGATGAGAACGAACCCTGTCGCAAAACCATGCGACCTCTACTCTGTTTTGCCCAGAGGCGAATACCCTCTGTGTGGGACTCTAAAGACTCGACACTACGCTGGCAGTGGGTTTAACCACAGACCGCAAGCGGCACTAGCTGTGCGTAACGGTCCCCAGGTAGATGTCGACAAGAAGGCTGACGAGGTGAAACCCCATCTGAACTCCTACTGAGTCTGAATGTGACAGTCTCCGTACAGTCCGGTCTGTTCGTCTAATATATCGCATGTCGGGCCTAGGGGGCGGTAAAACGTCAGTCCCCTAATAGCGGTACAAGTCGTGTCGGAGTGAAGCCCAAAACACCCTGAGATAACACTGGAAGCCTACCAGTATATCTCGCTTGCCCTGGCCAGGGACTACTCGTGTAATGGCTCTCCTAGACACAGCGCGATGTCAACCCCCAATACCGGGAGAGACGAATCCTGTCTAACCGGCACTGCCTCCAAGTGCTTCGGGACTGCACCCAACCACTACCTGTTTGCACGACTCCTTTGAGCCGTGGTAGGGTAGTGATCAAAGTGTAGTGGGAACACACTCGAGGCGAAGTGCCAGTGTCAAGTCAGCGGACTAAGCTGTACTCATGTCACCTGGGAACTGATAACTGACGATAGGTATAATACCAACCTTTCAGTTCCCGACGAGTCCTGTCCAGTGTACTCGTAACCCAACGAGCACCCGTATACTATCTCCAGTACGACGTACTGATGGCTGTGGGACAGACCATCTCCCACACTGGGATGAGAAGCGCATACGCTAGTCTACTCCGGAGTATCGATGCCCTGTCTCGATAGTCCTACGACTAGGGACCTGTATAAGGATGTGCTTATAGATTACCCAGCCCCCACTAGTGTGACTGCCATCACAACGCTGGTAATCAAGCAAAGATCCTAAGGGCTCCACTAATGCGTATAAGTGATATACTGAAATAAACACAAGTACACATTGAAGTAGAAACAAACCAAGTAGCATACTACTATATTGAGCAAGATTGTTTATACAAGGTGAATATCCCAAGCTTCCATCAAGTAATATACAAACTAGTATGATACAGTAATGGCCTCTAGGGCATATACACTAACATACACATGCCAAGACCGGTTCTTTGTACTTCATTACATTCTCTGATAATCTCTCGAGATTCAGACATATGTTCCTGTTGAAACACAAGTCCGAACCTTTTGAGATATTCACAGAATATAAGTTAGAAGTAGAGAACCAAAATAAGGGTATAAGTATTATGTCCTATGATGAGATCAAGGAGGAGAATACTTGAGCATGGAATTCCTGGATTATTCTAAAGGAGAATGAGATTCTCTCTCGGCATTACTCCTCCGAATACACCATAGCACGATGATATATCGGGGCGGAGCAATCACACCCTATATGATAAGGTGTGCTCTATGATGAGTACTACTGAGTTACCTATTTCCTTTTTGGGTGTTATGCACTTGAGAAGCTGCATACCTATTGAATAAGGTTCCAATCAAATCAGTTGCCTACCACTTCATATGTGATATGGAAAGGGAATAGCCCATCTCTTAAGATAGTTAAGATTTGGGGTTGTCCGGCCTATGTCTAAAAGCAAAATCCGGACAAGCTCGAGGCAAGGTCTGTAATGTAGAACTGGAAATGTTCCATCTATACAAACTGCAGCTAATGATTTGACAGAACCGAAGGATTCAGTAGATTCCAACGAACCTCAGCCTCTCCGCCGATCTAGTAGGGTTCCTCACCCACCTAAGAGATACTTCGGTTTCTCTATGACAGTGGGAGCGAGGATTGCATCATGAGATGATGACCCAACTAGCTTCGAGCTGGCCATCAGGAGTAAGACTCTGTAAGAATGGCTGGATGTTTATCGATCTGAGATGGAATCCTTATACACCAACAAAGTATGGACTTTGGTTGCTATATCTGAAGGGTTAAATCCCCATCAGGAGCAAGTATATCTTGAGAAGATTACTTGGTGTAGATGGAAAAGTTGAGACTTTCAAAGCTAGACTTGTTAAAGTTTTCGTCATTGACCAGGCGTGGATAATGATGAAACCTTTTTCCAGTATCTATGCTTAAGTCCATTCAGATCCTACTTGCCACGGCTACATACCATGACTACGATATCTGGTGGTTGGGTGTCATGACTGCTTTTCTAAATGATGATTTAGAAGAAAGCGTCTATAAGTACACAGCCAGAGGGCTTCGTAGACAGTGGGAGCAGCGGAAACGTGTGCAAGATGTTTTATAGGATAAAGCAGGCATCGCGGAGTTGGAACATCTGTTTTGATGAAGCGATCAAAGAAGTTGACATCGTCAAAATGGTAGATGAACCTTGTATAAAAAAGAAGGTAGTAGGGAGTATGGTGACGATCCTCGTAGAGTACGTGGATGACATACTCAAGATAGGGAAGGTGTTTCCTATGCTACGCTCGATCAATCTCCGCTTATCACATTGATTCTCCATATAGGATCATAATGATACCTCCTAAATCCTGGGTTTTTGGATCTATGAGATAGATCTAATTGGATGTTAGGATTCTCACTAGTTGTAGTGAGATGGTATCAATCGATCCTGGGGAGAATCACTGGAAGTGTTCCAGGGTGATAAAGACGACTGAATGTCAGTCACAGGCATTGTCTTTTCCCTCAGTAAAGGGACGGTATGTTGGAAGAGTTCCAAACTAGATACCGTGACATACTAGACGATAAAGGCTGGATATATCGCTACTTAAGATGCTACCGAAGAGGCTGTTTGGGTGTATATTGGTTCATAAGATGAACTTTGTTCCTCCCATTGTGTGACAATGGAGTTGTGGCTTAAGCCAAGGAACGTCGGTCCCATCAGTGATCCAGACATATTCTAAGGCAGTATTACCTGATCATGGAGATGGTTGATCTCCAGGGGATCGAGGTTTGGAGAGTAAACTCAGAGGACAACACAGCGGATCCACTCACAAAGGCCTGTTCCCAGAGAGAGATTTTTATGGGAGGGTTGAGTATGAGATACTACAACCACTGCTATCAGATGGCCCTAGTGCAAGTGGGAGATTGTTAGTTATATGTATGCCCTAGAGGCCATTACTATACATAGGATGTATATTGTAGTGGATGCTGGGACATATATAGGGAGGACTTTCTTGCTCGACATGATAGTATGCTATCTGGTTGCTCTTTACCTTAACGTGTATACTGATTGTCTCTCTGTTACATGTTGGTAAAGCCCTTAGGATGTGTGCTTGACTACCTAGACTATGATGCGGATCATACTAGTGGGGACATGGTAGTCCATAAGTACATCCTTCAAAGTCCCTAGTCGTGGGTGTATCGAGACGGGGCATCGATATGCCAGAGTAGACTAGCGTATACCTTCTCGACCCATACAGATGGGCGATGGATGATCCCATATCCATTGGTGTTTGACATCAGAGATGATATACGGGTGCTCAGTAGAGACTGGGTACACTGGACGGACTCGCCGAGAACTCCCAGATGGTATTATACCTCACGTCAGATGGCAGTTCTCTGGTGACACTGGTACAGAGTAGTCTGTTGACCCGAGATCGTCATAGAGTCTTGTGTGGTTCCCACTGTGCTTTGATTTCCATCTTACCACGTCCAAGAGGGCGTGCAAAACGGTGGTTTTTGGGTACAGTCCCGAGTCACATGGAGGCAATGAGCGATAGGAGGGGATTCGTCTCTCCCGGTATAGGGAGTTGATGTTGCGCTGTGTTCGATTGGCTATAACAGGAAATCCCTGGCCAGGGTTGCTGAGATTTACTGGTAAGTGTTACCAGTAGTTTCTCGAATTGTTATAGACCTCATATCGACACGACTTATCGAGCTATTGGGGTCTGACGTTTACCACCCCTAGGCGAGATATGCGACATATCAGACGATCAGACCGGACTGTACGGTAGTGTTACTGGTTGGATTCACAGGAGTGTGAGCGGGCTTGCTCGTCGATCTTCTGATCGCTCAATACCCGGGTGGCCGTTACGTTTAGCAGACCGCTTGCGGCTTGTGGGTGTTTGATATGATCATCATCTGCTGCCGGCGTATTGACGAGTCTTTAGAGTCCTACACAGAGGTTTCCTGGCTCAAGCGAAACGAAATAGGAGCGCATATGAGATATGTGCGAGACCGAGAATAATACCAGTATGTGATACTGCATTCGATTCTCGCGATGTGACATTGATCGGTTATATGCGATATAGCCGGGTTATCGGATCAAGTGTTGATTCGATAAGTTGTTACTATTGATACCAGTCGGTTATGTGCGACATGACCGGATCATTGAATCAAGTGTTGATTTAATGATTTAATGTATAATTATATATTTGATATATTACTTTGCATTAACTAGTATCGGTTCACTTTGAATGGATTTTCTCACTCGGATGTGCGCATTATATATGTGATGTGATTTTGTGCACTTGCTTGTATCATGTTTGATGATGCATGCTTTTTGGTTAAGTGTAAAGTATTAAACCTTGGTTAATGAAATGGTTAGGGTTTATTAATTGTTATTCATTTATCTTATTTAATTATCCATTTATTTTTGATAAATGAATAAAAGAAAATGAAATGAAAATGGTTGCTAATTTTGGATTCTAGTTGAAGCTTCTTGAACTTTTGACTATGTGACCATTTTTGTCTCATGCTTAACCCTAACCACTTCATTTAACCTTAGTTTAGTCTCTACACTTTACCATGGTTGATTATGATAAGTATTCTATTTTCTAAATTAACTTATCATAACATTATCTTCATCTTCTTCTTCTTCCTCATAAGAAGAAAGCTCTCTTCATCAATGGTGATTGATGTTTTTGAGTGAGAAATCCAATTCTAAAGTGAACCCAACTCCTATTTCTTCATCCTCTACCTCTTGCCAAGTAGTAGAGTGTGTTTCCTTCACAAGTTTTCTTGACTTGGTGAAGTTGGAGCTTGATCTAGCGATGCTTCGACGTAGACCATCTTCGGCATGGACATCGACGAACTAGCTCTCCTATTCTCCGATGAAGCCGACGCTAGAGCCCGGGACTTGTTATGGACAGCGAGGAGACTTCATTGCGGAGCTATGGAGGTGGAGCACCGGATCTACAAAGGTTGTATTTCCGATTCTTATAGTTAAGTGTTAACTAGTTACTTTGTTCGCCTAGTTTTCTAGCCAACGGTCCGTATTCGGGTTTCTCGGCACCTAGATTTTTTGAAATTGGCATGGTTGATGCCTTGTGAGACCTCATTAGGATGCCTAGGAACCCTACAGCACATGTGAGGCATTGGCTGGCCATTCTACAGCTAGTTCATTGGTACTGTGGCATGTGATGAATACTTTCAAACTACGCTCAAGTGTTGAGCTTATTGGGTAATTGTGGGTGTTTGCTGATTTGATCGGAATGTTTAATATTGTCTAATATTTTGATGACATGTGATGTTCTGTGTTACTTGGATATGTTATATTGGATCGTCGCATTTTGAATAGCCGGGGGTTTTATGTGAGATGAAAGATTTTTTTTATTTTCATTCATGTAAAATTCAATGTATGTAATATTCTTTTATTGGGGGACTTCCGGGTTGAGGATGATGTCACCATTGTTGTATATTATTTACTTTTCCGCATTAGGATAGACCCAAGGTGGGGAGCACAAGCAACCGGGTTCTAAAGTCCAGTGGGAGACCATCTCGAGGAGTCGATTCCGGGTCTCCTAACTCGAGAATTGGTAAGGTTTCTTGCCGCTCTCGTAGGGGTCTAGGGATGTGGGTTTGGCTATTCATCGCGACCGTGGAATCCGTATTTTATACTGGTCTAACTTAAAATACAGAATTCCTAGTATTTCCAATATTTCATATGTTATCTTCAGCTGCTGTTGTTCTGTTATGTGATCACTTTATATGTACGTTGTATTTTCGTTTCTTCTGTGATGCTTAGGAAGCTTAATTGATGGAACTTCATTAATGAGATTAATGAAAGAAAAGAAATCTAAAGATGTTGTAGAATCAAATTTTCAAAAAGGGTAGCTCTAGTTTTTGCTTTGCATAGCGGTATTCCTTGTAGAATATCCAGCACCTTATTCGATAAGGAAAGAGCCGAGATCCCTTCACCGGGAGTGACCCCTTTAGCAAAACTAACAAATGCTACAAATCACTCGGTTTAGTTTTTGATTGCTTCTATAGTTCTTGCTTTTGTTAGTTGTATGTATGCCCTAGAGGCCAATATTGTACAGATGATGTATATTATATTGGATGCTTGGACATATATAGAGATGACTTTCTTGTTCGATATGATAATATGCTATCTGGTTGCTCTTTATCTTAACATGTATACTAGTTTCTTTATACTGTCTTATAGTTACATGTTGGTAAAGCCCTTAGGATGTGTACTTGACTACCTGGACTATGATGAGGATCATACTAGTGGGGACATGGTAGTCCATAAGTACATCCTTCAAGGTCCTTAGTAGTGGGTGTATCGAGACAGGGCATCGATATACCAGAGTAGACTAGCGTAACACTTCTCGACCCATGAGATGGGCAATGGATGACCCCATATCCATTGGTGTTTGACATCAGAGATGGTATACGGGTGCTCAGTGGAGACTGGGTACACTGGACGGATTCGCCGAGAACTCCCAGATGGTATTATACCTTACGTCAGATGGCAGTTCTCAGGTGACACTTGTGCAGGTTAGTCTGTAGACCCGAGATCGTCATAGAGTCTTGTGTGATTCCCACTGTGCTTTGATTTCCACCTTACCACGTCCATGAGGGCGTGCAAAACGGTGGTTTTTTGGTACAGTCCCGAGTCACATGGAGGCAATGAGCGATAGGAGGGGTTTCGTCTCTCCCGGTATTGGGGGTTGATGTTGCGCTGTGCTCGATTGGCCGTAACAGGGAAGTCCCTGGCCAGGGCTGATTCAGAGATTTACTGGTAAGTGTTACCGGTAGTTTCTCAACCCATTATGAGCCTCACATCGGCACGACTTATCGGTTATTGGGGTCTGACGTTTACCACCCCTAGACTTGATATGCGACATATTAGACGAGGAGACCGGACTGTACGGGAAGTGTTGCCGGTTTGCTCGACGGGAGTTGTAGCAGGTTCGCTTGTTCTCTTCTGATCACTCAATACCCGGGTGGCCGTTACGTTTAGCTGACCATTTGCGGCTTGGGGGTGCTTGATATGATCATCACCCACTGCCGGCGTATTGACGAGTCTTAGAGTCCAACAATGGAGTTACCTAGTCCAGGCGAAATGTTGTGGTGCGCGTATGCGATATGCGCATGGACCTGATTAAAATGCGTGTATAGGATACCGTATATTGATCGGGCGGCTTGCTTAAGGTTAGGGTCGTATGTGATATGGCCGGATTGATAAATCAAGTGTTGATTTATCATTTAACCATTAGTTTCTCACTAGAAATCCTTTCTTGTGTTGGATGGATGTATGCATGCATGTATGTTTTTCTTTCTTTCTAGTTTCATGCACATATGGATGTGTATACATACATACATACATACATCATCTATCATGGTTGCTTATACAAAGAAAATGGTGGCAATATAAGACTCACACCATGGTTTTATTTATATATATTATTATTGAATTTGATTTAAAACAAAAGAAAAGGAAAGGATAATTTATGGAAGCTTTCTACACTCTTCTTGACCTAACCATGCTCACCCACCATTTAACCATGGATTACTTTTCCTTTTGGGTTTTAACTCAAGTTCAATAATGTTTAAACCATGGTTTGAGATGAGAACAAGAAAATATATATTGATATATTTTCTTTTTCCTTTGACAAGAGTGTCATTCTTTTTACACTTGAAAAAATATAGCCATCATCTTCTTCTTCCTCTCTCATTTTGCTCTCTAGATTTTTGTAGTGAGCAATATACTCATCAAGTTAGGATTTTGAAGTGAGAAAGAGAACCACAACACCATTCTACACAAGTCTAGCCCACTTGTTTGGAGTGTTAGCTTCATTTTGTTCTCTTGACCGGGTGAAGTTGCAAGCTTGGAAAAGCGAACTCCAGGTGGATCATCGGTGACCTAGAGGAGTTCAAGCGGAGCTTTTTCAAACCCCAAGTAGCCGAGGAGTCTAGCGTAGGGAGCTACAAAGGTTGTACTCTCTAAACCCTAGCTTTTCTTTCATATGATGATGTGAAAAATTTGAAACCCTAATTTTTCTAGGAACGATTCTATGTTCGTTAACTTAGCACCCTAAAAATTCAGTTTTTGGTTCATGTGATGCTTCCAAACCCTTCATGAGGTGCTAGGCTAACCTTTCATTGGTATCAGAGCCGACCTAGAACATTAGGCGACTATTTTACGAAGTTAAAACTCCGATCGAACCGAAATACGGATTTTTTGGCGCTCTCTGGTCATTTTTTCAAAACTGCTGTTTTTCAGAATTAAAAATATGTAAAAAATTCAGCAGTTAAATATAAGAATTACTGTAAAATTCGACAAAGTGAACAGTCTATATTGCCACGGAAACGCGGCCTAAGCTTGCTTGGGCCGCGGTTCCGCGGCCATTTACATCAATCACTGAATAATTTTTATACAGTAATTCTTTGTTATACTTGTATATTTTTTAGGGTATTTTTAATCTGAATTTGGTGCTGTTTGTTCTGGAGTTGGTTTTGGACTCGTCGATTCGATCGGAATTTTCATTTCGTGGCTTTTCCGGATAAATTAGAAAGTATTGAAGTGTTTGAATGAGTATCATTTGCTCACTTTTCACGGGGTTTAAATATTTTGGAGATACATGCAAGTTTTGTGGTGGTCCCTCTAGAAGACAACAAATCTTAACTCGATTATGTGACCGTCTCGAACTGCCCTTTGAACCTTAGGGTTTGGGGCAGTACGGCGTGCCACATGTGAGGCGTTGGCTTGACCCTTCTACGGCTGGACAGCTACTACTGTGTCACACTCCGGTTTTTGAACTCCGCTCAAGTGTTGAGCTTTAGGGAATCTTGGGTATTTGATCGTTCGTTCGAAAACTTTAATACTGTCTAATTATCTGGAATGTGATGCAAAGTGTGAAATTCATATTATAAGACATGAAATACGAGGTATGTGATACTTCGCATTTATGATGTCTAAAGAGAATATGGATTCCAGATATTGTAGTTTTACACTTTCTTTTCTGTGACCGTAAGTGTAGTATGTTCGATATCTCCGGTTTCGTTGCTGTACATCAACGATAATTGGTGTACGCATACTTACTTACGTTGATAATATGTGATATTATGTGTTGCTGAGATATGATGTGCAGAATTGTCGCGATCGAATAGCCGGGGGGGTTTTATGTGAGATGAGAGTTTTATATTTTCATTCATGTATATTCAAATGTAATGTAATATTCTTTTATTTGGGGCACTTCCGGGTTGAGGTTGTGTCACCAGTGTTGTATATTATTTACTTTTCCGCATTAGGATAGACCCAAGGAGGGGAGCACAAGTGACCGGGTTCTGGGGATCAGTGGGAGGCCATCTCGAGGAGTCGAGACCGGGTCTCCTAAACTCCAAGATCGGTAGGGTCTCTTGCCGCTCTCGTAGTAGTCTAGGGGTGTGGACTTGGCTATTCATCTCGACTGTGGAATCCGTATTTTCTATTGTTGGCTAAATACTAAATACGGACGTCCTAGTATATCCCACATTATATCTATGTTTCTGCTGCGATATCTGTGATGTGATCATTTGATATGTTCTGATGGATTCAGTATATAGTATATATGATATATTATATAGACGTTACTTATGTTTTGCACCCGCACTAGCCCTGTCCTGCTCTGTCGTTAGTTACCTAACCTAACGGTGCACGACGGGACATCGAGGCAAATGCGGATGGCATAAGTGTACGTCGTTTTTATCTGTGATGTTTAGGTAACTTAAATGATGGGACTTCATTAGTGTGATTAATGAAAGAAAAGAAACCTAAAAGATGTTGTAGAATCAAAATTTTAAATAAAAGGGTAGCTGCAGTTTTGCTTTGCATAGTGGTATATATGATATACCCTGCACCTTACTCGATGGGGAAAGAGCCGAGATCCTTTCACCAGGAGTGACCTCTTTAGCAAAACTGGCAGATGTTATAACACTCGGTTTGACTTTTGACTGCTTTTGGAGTTTTGCTTTGCACAGTGATATATATGATATATCCCGCACCTTATTCGATGAGGAAAAAGCCGAGATCCCTTCACCGGGAGTGACCTCTTTAGCAAAACTAATGAAAGCCTCAAAATCACTCCATTTCAAAATTTCACTTGATTCTACAACGATATCAAGTTCATTACGCTCATGGTTTTTCTGAAAAACCTGCGTAGCCCTCCGACATTTCAGATAGATATTACTTAGTATTCGTGCTACGGTTGTTTGGCATTCGTCAAGGCGTAGTGTACGGTAGCTATTTACTATTTATTTATAGCATATGATGCGATTGGATTAGGGTATTCGTACAGCGTTGTTTGGCATTCGTCAAGGGTCGTGCGAGTGGGTTTAATTCAATCAAGAAATGTACGGGTTGAACTTGACTAGCGCACTATGGGTTGTTTGGCATTCGTCAAGGTCATAGTACGTTAGGGGCAAAAGTATTATCGGGAATTTCAAGAGTTGAAATTTGCAATGAGATTGCATACCTTCTATGAGATAGTTGGATCCCGATACCCACTGCGAGTAATTGTTACTCCTGGGAGAGTTTTACACAGGACAATTAGCCGATCAAGTAGGTGTCTAGAAAGGTGTCAACGGGGTTACGCCTCTGGGAAAACGAGGTTTACTTTAATTAGGTCCGTGCAAAAGCACGGGGAACCTCCCTCAAAGTACCGACACTGGCCTGGCTGAAAGATCGGCGAAGTTGTAGGGTGTAATTAATCCCGGCTAGTCTTTCCTTTTAGGGTTTGAAGGAAGATTTGATAAAAACGGTGGGAGCCATCCTGATTAGATAAGAGAATAACCAATCTGATCTGGCAAGAGCATACGCTAAAGTGTTTTCTTCTCTCTCTCTCCAGGTAGCGACCATGTCATGCCTTAATAAAGATAATAATGTGGATGTATTGACCGAACCCGCATGTTATACCATGCAGGGGAACGTTGGATCCGTTCTATCTTATAAGTGTTATAAGACTGAACAGGAAACAAGAGAATGTCTGGATTCTCACGCCGCCCAAACGGAGGACATGCATGTTGATGCACCTTCTTCGGGTGTGTTTGTCATTGAGAACTGTTTTTCAGTTCACCCTACGTCCTGGGTATTAGATACCGGATCAGGATCCCACGTATGTAAATAATTACATGGGCTACGGAAAGATAGAGAACTGGGAAAGGGTGATCATTCCGTTCAAGTAGGGAATGGTGCAAGTGTTGCAGCCAAAGCAGTTGGCGAATATCACCTTGTATTACCAAGTCGTAATACACTGGTTCTGAATGAGTGCTATTATATACCGAACATGATGTGCAACATTATATCAGTTTCTTTACTGAGTAAAGAAGGATATAATTTTGTAGTACAGGATAATGTTATGAACATCTTCCTAGATCAAAAGTTGATTGCATCAGGCTCGTTACATAATGGCATATTCATTCTCAATCAAAATACAGTCCTCAATTTACAAAACACACACAAAAGGAAGAGTTCAAAACTGAACGAATCCTTCTTATGGCATTGTAGACTAGGTCACATAAATGCGACACGACTAGCTAAGTTTCATAAAGAAGGATATTTGAATCCGTTTGAATTTTCATCTTATAACACTTGCCAGTCATGTCTCAAAGGTAAAATGACCAAAACTCCGTTTACGGGACACGGAGAAAGAGTTACGGAACTCTTAGGGCTGATGCATAGTGATGTATGTGGTTCCATGTCTACACATACCAGGAACGGTTCTTCCTACTTCATTACATTCACTGACGATCTCTCTAGATACGGACATGTGTTCTTGAGAAAACACAAGTCTGAAGCTTTTGAGAAATTCAGAGAATATAAGCACGAAGTAGAGAACCAAACGGGCAAAAGTATTAAGATCCTTCGATCTGATCGAGGAGGAGAATACTTGAGCAACGATTTTCTGGATTATTTAAAAGAGAATGGGATTCTCTCTCAGCTCACTCCTCCTTATACACCACAGCACAACGGTGTATCGGAACGGAGGAATCGCACGCTATTAGATATGGTGCGCTCCATGATGAGCACTGCTGAGTTGCCTATTTCCTTCTGGGGGTATGCGCTTGAGACAGCCATGCACCTATTGAATATGGTTCCTACCAAATCAGTGCCTACTACTCCATATGAGATATGGAAAGGAAAGAGACCATCTCTTAAATATGTTAAGATATGGGGTTGTCCGGCCTATGTCAAAAGACAAAATCCGGACAAACTCGAGGCAAGATCTGTCTTATGTAAGTTTGTAGGATATCCCAAAAATTCATAAGGGTATATCTTCTACCACCCCGAGGAACAAAAGGTGTTTGTTTCTCGACATACCACCTTCTTAGAAAAAGGTTTTCTTATGAAACAGATCAGTGGCATTGAGGTAGAACTGGAAGAGGTTCCAGCGACACAAACTATAACAGAAGACTTGGTAGAACCAGAGAATTCAGTAGTACCTGACGAACCCCAGCCACTCCGCCGATTTAGCAGGGTTTCTCACCCACCTGAGAGATACTACAGTTTTCTCATTGATGGTGGCAGTGAGGATTGCATCATGGAGGATGATGACCCAACTAGCTTCAAGCAGGCCATCACGAGTGGGGACTCAGTGAAATGGCTGGATGCAATGCGGTCCGAGATGGAATCCATGTACACCAACAAAGTATGGACTTTGGAAGATGCTCCTGAAGGGGTAAAACAAATTGGGAGCAAGTGGATCTTCAAGAAAAAACTTGGTGTAGATGGGAAAGTGGAGACTTTCAAAGCTAGACTTGTAGCAAAGGGTTTTCGTCAAAGACCAGGTGTGGACTATGACGAGACCTTTTCTCCAGTAGCTATGCTTAAATCCATCCGGATCATGCTTGCCATCGCTGCATATCATGATTACGAAATCTGGCAAATGGATGTTAAGACCGCCTTTCTAAACGGTGATTTAGAAGAGTGCGTGTACATGACTCAGCCAGAGGGCTTCGTAGATAGTGGGAGCAGCAGGAAGGTGTGCAAGCTGCTTAAATCCATTTATGGATTAAAGCAAGCGTCGCGGAGTTGGAACATCTGCTTTGACGTCGTTATCAAAGAGTTTGATTTCATCAAAAATGTAGATGAACCTTGTATCTACAAGAAGGTGGCAGAGAGTAAGGTTGTCTTCCTCGTATTGTACGTGGACGACATACTCTTGATAGGAAATGACATTCCTATGCTGCAATCGGTCAAGCTCTTCTTATCACAAAGATTCTCAATGAAAGATCTTGGTGATGCCTCCTGCATATTAGGAATCAGGATCTATAGAGATAGATCCAAACGGATATTGGGATTGTCCCAATCCAGGTA
Source organism: Agapanthus africanus (assembly GCA_030015575.1). NCBI lineage: Eukaryota > Viridiplantae > Streptophyta > Magnoliopsida > Asparagales > Amaryllidaceae > Agapanthus > Agapanthus africanus. The sequence goes on along the minus strand of JASDDO010000019.1, from coordinate 517,677,895 downwards.
TATTGACACCATACTAAAGAGGTTTAGTATGGAAGAATCCAAGCGTGGGAACTTACCCACGATCTCTGGAGTCACTCTCTCCAAAGAGATGTCTCCCAAGACTGATTTGGAGAGAGCTCGCATGCAAGAGATACCCTATGCTTCGGCTGTAGGCTCTATCATGTACGCGATGCTATGTACCAGACCCGATATAGCATACTAACTAAGTGTAGTGAGCAGGTATCAAGCTGATCCTGGAGAGAGTCACTGGACAGCTGTGAAGAGCATTCTCAAGTACTTGCGAAGGACTAAAGAGATGCTCTTGGTGTATGGTAACGGAGAACTCCAAGTGGAGTCCTTTACCGATTCAAGCTTCCAGAGTGATAAGAACGACTCTAAGTTGCAGTCGGGATTTGTCTTTACCCTTTATGGAGGGGCGGTTAGCTGGAAGAGTTCCAAGCAGGAAACCGTGGCAGACTCGACGATGGAGGCTGAATACATCGCTGCCAACGATGCTGCCAAAGAGGCTGTCTGGATTAAGAAGTTCATTACTGAACTTGGAGTGGTTCCATCCATTGAGCATCCAATACCTTTGTATTGCGATAACAATGGAGCAGTGGCTTTGGCCAAGGAACCCAGGTCCCATCAGCGATCCAGGCATATTCTGAGGCGGTATCACCTGATCCGGGAGATAGTTGATCGCCGGGAGATCGAGGTCAGGAGGGTTGACACGAAGAATAACACAGCGGATCCACTCACGAAGGCCATTCCCCAGATACAGTTTGAGAGACTCTTCGGGATGCTCTGTATGCGATACTACAGCAGCTGGCCCTAGTGCAAGTGCGAGATTGCTAGTTGTATGTATGCCCTAGAGGCCAGTATTGTACAGATGATGTATATTATATTGGATGCTTGGACATATATAGAGATGACTTTCTCGCTCGATATGATAGTATGCTATCTGGTTGCTCTTTATCTTAACATGTATACTAGTCTCTTAATACTGTCTTATAGTTACATGTTGGTAAAGCCCTTAGGATGTGTACTTGACTACCTGGACTATGATGAGGATCATACTAGTGGGGACATGGTAGTCCATAAGTACATCCTTTAAGGTCCCTAGTCGTGGGTGTATCGAGACAGGGCATCGATATACCAGAGTAGACTAGCGTATACACTTCTCGACCCATGAGATGGGCGATGGATGACCCCATATCCATTGGTGTTTGACATCAGAGATGGTATACGGGTGCTCAGTGGAGACTGGGTACACTGGACGGACTCTCCGAGAACTCCCAGATGGTATTATACCTTATGTCAGATGGCAGTTCTCAGGTGACACTTGTGCAGGTTAGTCTGTAGATCCGAGATCGTCATAGAGTCTTGTGTGATTCCCACTGTGCTTTGATTTCCACCTTACCACGTCTATGATGGCGTGCAAAACGGTGGTTTTTGGGTACAGTCCCGAGTCACATGGAGGCAATGAGCGATAGGAGGGGTTTCGTCTCTCCCGGTATTGGGGGTTGATGTTGCGCTGTGCTCGATTGGCAGTAACAGGGAAGTCCCTAGCCAGGGCTGATTCAGAGATTTACTGGTAAGTGTTACCAGTAGTTTCTCGACCCGTTATGAGCCTCACATCGGCACCACTTATCGGTTATTGGGGTCTGACGTTTACCACCCCTAGACTTGATATGCGACATATCAGACGAGGAGACCGGACTGTATGGGAAGTGTTGCCGGTTGGCTCGACGGGAGTTGTAGCAGGTTCGCTTGTTCTCTTCTGATCGCTCAATACCCGGGTGGCCGTTACGTTTAGCTGACCGCTTGTGGCTTGGGGGTGCTTGATATGATCATCACCCACTGCCGGCGTATTGACGAGTCTCAGAGTCCCACAATGGAGTTACCTAGTCCAGGCGAAACGTTGTGGTGTGCGTATGCGATATGCGCATAGACCCGATTAAAATGCGTGTATAGAATACCGTATATTGATCGGGCGGCTTGCCTAAGGTTAGGGTCGTACGTGATATGGCCGGATTGATAAATCAAGTATTGATTTATCATTTAACCATTAGTTTCTCACTAGAAATCCTTTCTTGTGTTGGATGGATGTATGCATGCATGTATGTTTTTCTTTCTTTCTAGTTTCATGCACATATGGATGTGTATACATACATACATACATACATACATACATACATCATCTATCATGGTTGCTTATACAAAAAAAATGGTGGCAATATAAGACTCACACCATGGTTTTATTTATATATATTATTATTGAATTTGATTTAAAACAAAAGAAAAGGAAAGGATAATTCATGGAAGCTTTCTACACTCTTCTTGACCTAACCATGCTCACCCACCATTTAACCATGGATTACCTTTCCTTTTGGGTTTTAACTCAAGTTCAATAATGTTTAAACCATGGTTTGAGATGAGAACAAGAAAATATATATTGATATATTTTCTTTTTCCTTTGACAAGAGTGTCATTCTTTTTACTCTTGAAAAAATATAGCCATCATCTTCTTCTTCCTCTCTCATTTTGCTCTCTAGATTTTTGTAATGAGCAATATACTCATCAAGTTAGGATTTTGAAGTGAGAAAGAGAACCACAATACCATTCTACACAAGTTTAGCCCACTTGTTTGGAGTGTTAGCTTCATTTCGTTCTCTTGACCGGGTGAAGTTGCAAGCTTGGACAAAGCGGACTCCGGGTGGATCATCGGTGACCTAGAGGAGTTCAAGCGGAGCTTTTTTAAACCCCAAGTAGCCGAGGAGTCTAGCGTAGGGAGCTACAAAGGTTGTACTCTCTAAACCCTAGCTTTTCTTTCATATGATGATGTGAAAAATTTGAAACCCTAATTTTTCTAGGAACGATTCTATGTTCGTTAACTTAGCACCCTAAAAATTCAGTTTTTGGTTCATGTGATGCTTCCAAACCCTTCATGAGGTGCTAGGCTAACTTTTCAGCTTTGCATAGCGGTATTTCTTGTAGAATATCCAGCACCTCATTCGATGAGGAAAGAGTCGAGATCCCTTCACCGGGAGTGACCTCTTTAGCGGAACTAGTAAAAGCCTCAAAAGCACTCCTTTTCAAAATCACTCGATTCGGCAACGATATCAAGCTCATTACGCTAATGGTTTTCTTAAAATCCTGTCGTAGCCCTCCATCATTTTAGTTAAGTACTACTTAGTATTCGTGCTACGTTTGTTGATTATGTTAAGGCGCAGTGTTAGCTAATTAGTGCTTATCTGCTAAAGCATGAGATGCGATTGGATTAGGGTAGTCGTGCGACTTTGTTGACTATGTTAAAGGTCGTACGGGTGGGTTTAATTCAGTCCGGAAATGACGGGTTGAACTTGGCTAGCGCTTATGATTTGTTGACAATGTTAAGGTCATAAATTGTTAGGGGCAAAAGTATTATCGGGAATTTCAAGTGTTGAAATTTGCAATGAGATTGCATACCTTCTATGAGATAGTTGGATCCCGATACCCACTGCGAGTAAGAGTTACTCCTGGGAGAGTTTTACACATCACAATTAGCCAATCAAGTAGGTATCTAGAAAGGTGTTAACGGGGTTACGCCCCTGGGAAAACGAGGTTTAGTTTAATTAGGTTCGTGCGAAAACACGGGGAACCTCCCTCAAAGTACCGGTACTGGCCTGGCTGAAAGATTGGTGAACTTGTAAAGTGTAATTAATCCCGGCTAATTTTACCTTTTAGGGTTTGAAGGAAGATTTGATAAAAACAGTGGGAGACGTCCTGATTAGATAAGATAATAACCAATCTAATCTTGCAAAGAGCGCATGCTAACGCGTTTCCTTCTCTCTCTCTCTCTCCTGGAAGCAACCAATGTCATGCCTTAATCAAGATAATAATATGGATGTATTGACCGAAACCGCTTGTTATACTGAGCAAGGGAAAGTTGGATCCGCTCCAACTTATAAGTGTTATAAGTCCGAGCAGGAAATAGGAACATATACGGATTCCCACGCCACCCAAACGGAGAATAAGCATGGTGATGCATCTTCTTCAGGTGTGTTAGTTACAGAGAACTGTTTCTCAGTGCACTCTACGTCCTGGGTATTAGATACCGGATCGGGATCCCACATATGTAATGTGTTGCATGGGCTAAGGAAAGGTAGAGAACTGGGAAAAGGTGATCATTCTCTAAAAGTAGAGAATGGTGCAAGTGTTGCAGCCAAAGCAGTTGGTGAATATCATCTTGTATTGCCAACTGGGAATACACCAATCCTAAACGACTGTTGTTACGTACCCTCTATGATATGCAATTTAATATCAATTTCTTTATTAGATAAAGAAGCATATAACTTTGTAGTAGAGAATAGTGTTATGAACATTTACCTAAATCAAGTGTTGATTGGCTCTGGTGCATTATGCAACGGATTATACGTTCTGAATCAAAACACGGTTCTTAACGTACAGAACACACACAAGAGGAAAAGTTCATAATTAAACGAATCCTTCTTATGGCATTGTAGACTAGGTCATATCAATGCGACACGACTAGCTAAGTTACATAAAGATGGATATTTGAATCCGTTTGAACTTTCATCTTATGAAACTTTCCAGTCATGTCTCAAGGGCAAAATGACCAAAACTCCATTTACAGGACACGGAGAAAGAGTTACGGAACTCTTAGGACTGATACATAGTGATGTATGCGGTCTCATGTCTACACATGCCAGGAATGGTTCCTCGTACTTCATTACATTCACTGACGATCTCTCAAGATTCGGTCATGTGTTCCTGTTGAAACACAAGTCTAAAACATTTGAGAAATTCAAAGAATATAAGCATGAAGTAGAGAACCAGACGGGTAAGAGTATTAAAATCCTTCAATCTGATCGGGGAGGAGAATACTTGAGCATGTAATTCCGTGACTATCTAAAAGAGAATGGGATTCTCTCTCAGCTTACTCCTCTGTATACACCACAACACAACGGTGTATCGGAGCGGAGGAATCGCACCCTATTAGATATGGTGCGCTCTGTGATGAGCATCGCTGAGTTACCTATTTCCTTTTGGGGTTATGCGCTTGAGACAGTAGCATACCTATTGAATCAAGTTCCATCTAAATCGGTACCTACCACACCATATGAGATATAGAGTGGAAAGAGACCATATCTTAAACGAGTTAAGATATGGGATTGTCCGGCCTATGTCAAAAGGCAAAATCCGGACAAACTGGAGGCACGATCAGTTCTTTGCAAGTTTTTGGGATATCCAAAGAATTCACAAGGGTATATCTTTTACCACGCTGAGGAACAAAAAGTATTTATTTCTCAATACGCCACCTTTTTGGAAAAGGAATTTCTTGTAAAAGAAATTAGTGGCAAAGAGGTAGAGCTGGAGAAGTTCCAGCTACACAAACTACAACTGATGATTTATTGGAACCAGGATCCAGTAGTTCCCAACGAACCCCAGCCTCTCTGCAGATCTAGTAGGGTTCCTCATCCACCCGAGAGATACTATGGTTTTCTAATTGATGGTGGGAGCGAGGATTGCATCATGGAAGATGATGACCCAACTAGCTTCGAGCAGGCCATCACGAGTGGGGACTCTGTGAAATGGCTAGATGCAATGCGATCTGAGATGGAATCCATGTACACCAACAAAGTATGGACTTTGGAAGTTGCTCCTGAAGGGGTAAAACCCATTGGGAGCAAATGGATCTTTAAGAAGAATCTTGGTGTAGATGGAAAAGTTGAGACTTTCAAAGCTAGACTTGTTGCAAAAGGTTTTCGTCAACGACCAGTTGTGGATTATGATGAAACCTTTTCTCCAGTGGCTATGCTTAAGTCCATCCGGATCCTACTTGCCATCGCTGCATACCATGACTAAGAAATCTGGTAAATGGATGTTAAGACCGCCTTTCGAAATGGTGATTTAGAAGAAAGCGTATACATGACTCAGCCGGAAGGCTTCATAGACAGTGGGAGCAACGGAAAGATGTGCAAGATGCTTAAATTCATCTACGGGTTAAATCAGGTATCGCGGAGTTGGAACATCTATTTTGATGAGGTAGTCAAAGAGTTTGACTTCATCAAAAATATAGGTGAACCTTGTACATACAAGAAGGTTGTAGAGAGTAAGGTCGTCTTCCTCGTATTGTACGTGGATGACATACTCTTGATAGAAAATGATGTTCCTATGCTGCACTCGGTCAAGCTTTTCTTATCACAGCGATTCTCAATGAAAGATCTAGGTGATGTCTCCTACATCTAAGGGATCAAGATATATAGAGATAGATCTAAAAGGATACTGGGATTGTCCCAATCCAGGTACATAGACACCATACTAAAGAGAATTAGTATGGAAGAGTCCAAGCGTGGGAATGTACCCACGATCTCTGGACTCACTCTCTCCAAAGAGATGTCTCCCAAGACTGATTTGGAGAGAACTCGCATGCAAGGGATACCCTATGCTTCGGCAGTAGGCTCTATCATGTATGCGATGTTATGTACCAGACCCGATGTTGCGTACTCACTAAGTGTAATGAGTAGGTATCAAGCAGATCCAGGAGAGAATCACTGGACAGCTGTTAAGAACATTCTCAAGTACTTGAGAAGGACTAAGGAGATGTTCTTACTGTACGGTAACGGTGAACTCCAAGTGGAGTCCTTTACTGAATCGAGCTTCCAAAGTGATAAGGACAACAGTAAGTCGGTCTCGGGTTTTGTCTTACCCTCAACGAAGGGGCGGTGTGTTGGAATAGTTCCAAGCAAGACACCGTTGCAGACTCGATGATGGAGGCTGAATACATCGCTGCCAACGATGCTGCCAAAGAAGCTGTCTGGATGATGAAGTTCATTCCTGAGCTTGGTGTGGTTCCATCCATTGATCATCCAATACCCGTGTATTATGATAATAATGGAGCAATGGCTTTGGCCAAGGAACCCAGGTCCCATCAGAGATCCAGACATATTCTGAGACGGTATCACTTGATCCGGGAGATTGTAGATCGTCGGGAGATCGAAGTCAGGAGAGTTGACACGAAGGACAACGTAGCGGATCCACTCACGAAGGCCCTCCCTCAGACACAATTTGAGAGACTCTTTGGGATGTTGGGTATGAGATACTACACATGGACTTAGTGCAAGTGGGAGATTGTTAGTTATGTGTATGCCTTAGAGGCCATTATTGTACATATGATGTATATTATAGTGGATGCTTGGATATATATATATATATATATATATATATATATATATATATATATATATATATACAGAGAGGACTTTCTTGCTCGACATGATAGTATGCTATCTGGTTACCTTTATCTTAACATGTAAACTTGTATTGTGATACTGTCTTGCTCTCACGTGTTGATAAAGCCCTTAGGATATGTACTTGACTACCAGGACTATGATGTAGATCATACTAGTGGGGCCAGGATAGTTCACAAGTACATCCTTCAATTGTTCCTAGTCGAGGGAATATCGAGACAGGGCATCGATATTCCATATAGACTAGCGTATACGCTTCTTGACCCATATGATGGGCGATGGATGATCCCACATCCATTGGTATTTGATATCAAAGATGGTATACGGGTGCTCAGTGGAGACTGGGTACACTGAACAGGACTCGCCGAGGACTCCTATGTGGTAGTATACCTATCGTCAGATAGCAGTCCTCTGGTGACACTGGTACAGATTAGTCTGTTGACCCGAGATCGTTATAGAGTCTTGTGCGGCTCCCACTGTGCTTTGATTTCCTCCTTACCACGCTCAAGAGGAGTCTTGCAAACAGGTGGATTTTGGGTACAGTCCCGAGTCGTATGGAGGCAATGAGCGATAGGAGGGGTTTTGTCTCTCCCGGTATTGGGGATTGATGTTGCGCTATACTCGATTGGAAATAACTGGAAGTCCCTGGCCAAGGCTTATAAGGAGATCTACTGATAAGTGTTATCAGTAGTTTCTCGACCTGTTATGAGCCTCACATCGGCATGACTTATCACGTTACTGGTGTCTGACGATTTCCTCCCCTAGACATGATATGCGACATCAGACGAAGAGACCAGACTGTACGGTAGTGTTACTGATAGGCTTCATGGAGACTGTGGACAAGTTTGCTTGTTGATCTTCATATGGCTGAATACCCGGGTAGCCGTTACGTCCAGCTAGTACCGCTGACAGCTTGTAAGTGACTGATATGATCATCACCTACTACCGGCGTATTGACGAGTCTTTAGAGTCCCATACAGAAGTTCCCTGGTTCAAGCGAAACGAAGTAGGACACATATGTGATTGTGTGTGGGACTGATTAAATACGAGTATGTGATACCGTATTGTAATCTGGCAGTCATCTGTTATCGGTGCGGTTATATATGATATAACCAGATTGTCGAATCAAGTATTGATTCGATAATATGATGTACAGATAAATGATATTAGTCGGTCATATATAATATAACCAGATTATTAGATCAAGTGTTGATTTAATAATGTAATATAAATTATATGTGATATAATTATATATTAACTAATATCATTAGCTCACTAATTAATCTTCATTAAATATATATATATATATATATATATATATATATATTAAAATGAAGCATGACATTTTCTTTTCTATTTTGTGAAAATAGAAATGAGGTGTAAAGTTGAAGCATGGGTTATATACTTCTTTATTCATTCTTGACTCACTATTCAAGCATGGTTGCAATTTAATATTGAATAATTCCATGCTTGAATGAGTGAGGGGTCTTGATATTATTTTCATTATGTTCATTCCAAAATACTTAGCCATTTTCTCTCATGCTTCTTCCTCCTCCTCTTGCTTTGCCTCAAGCTTCAACCCTCACATGTGATGTAAATCATGAAGCTTGAATACAAATTAGTGAGCTCTTAACATCCCCTACTTCATCAACTCACACCATTCTAGCAAATTAGTGTGATGTGTTTCATACACTAAAGAGTTTAGTGTAGTGGTAGCTTGAACTAGTAGGAGTTTCGTGGTGGATCATCTTTGGCGCGAAGGAAACGAAGGAAGCTTGTTCAAAGGCTCAAGAGAAGCCTTGTGGAGTCGCGGGACTACTACACGGAGCATATTGAAGAGAAGGACCGTCTACAAAGGTTGTATTCTTGATCCTTTTAAATGTAAAGATGTTTGCATTCTATTCCGACTAAATCTCTAGTTAACGATTCTAGCGTAGGGTTCTTTGTAACGACAAAATTTTTAAAACGGCATGCACGATGCCTCCCGAAATCTTGCTGTCATTCTAAGGAACCATTCATCATCAAGTCAAACTCATCACGTACGGAAAATCATCGTACGGCGACATTAAACCATTAGGGATCCTATCAACATTTACGACAATGAGGGTACAGACCTAACATCACGTACGGCCTATCATTCATGATTTACCACATTATATATATCTATATAGCTATGTCCCAGGTCACATCCATAACAATCTCATATCAGGGGACCGACAAAGGTATCAATCCTCTCAATCGACTCGCATCCGTGTACCAACATATCATCAAGTCATTATCTCACATCGTATTTTCTTTTCATCACATTAAGTCAATTATATATATATATATACATACATTCTACCTTATTAATTTAGTTTCATGTTACTCTTATACTAGTACTTGTTCTAGTGTAACTACGCATCTATACATCGTGATTCACATTCACCTTTCATATCCCTAAGTTTTCATCTTATATCTCAATATACATATTCAATCACTCATAACATCTCTAACTATCCTTTTTAACTATAACCCTAGTTCCTAAATCTTGGTTTCCTTAACCATATTCTATGAATTGGTTTCCATTAAAAAAAAACTTGCGGGGGTGCTATACACCATCCACCCGACTTCCCCCGTAGATATAGATCTACTCACCTTGCTTGCCGAAGTCGATGACGCCACGCTCCGTCGCCTCGGAATCCATGTGAAGGTACCTACAATAACACACAATCGCAATCGCTATTAAAATCGAATCTGGAAAACCAAAACGACACACGGATCACCTATAGGTTAGAACCTATAGCCCACGCATGCAAAACCAACCAATCATCCCTCGTTGTTGATGTAAAAACATCCAACAACCAAATAAAAATCAACAGATCAAAACCAAGCACTAAAAATACGAAAAACATAACCAAAAACCACACCAAAGTTCTTCCAGATTTTGACTCAGGTGAAATTGGGATGAACAAACAATACTGGGGTAATGTGTATAGAGTATTTGACCTATAGAAGCAACCTGGACCCAAAATTCCCCCATGTGGCCGGCCACAAAGCCCTAAAATCCGGCCTCCTCGGCCCCCAATGCTCAGATGGGTTTCGTAAGGTCAGGGTGTTCTCCTACTACCCTAATTTGGTCCGTGGTATTGTTTGGTAAGCTCAGAAAATCCCCGGGTTTCTCCAGATTCACTGTAGGAATACCAAATGCAACAAAACCGACATGGACAAAATTCTAAGTTTGTATTCTCTATTCTAGGTCCACCAATTGATCTCTACGGTCTTGTACACCCTCACTACAGCTCACAAGCCCACAAGTCACCAAAACCCTTTCTAGAATTTTCTAACTTCATAAATCACCACTAACCCAATTCTAAACTAAAACTAGAATATAAAGAAACTTGAAACTAACTAAATGGTAGAAATTATACCTCATTAATACCACCAAGCAAAACCCCAGAAGTCCCAAGTCTTCAAAATCTAACTTTTCTTGGTCCAATGTGATGAGGGTGAGGAGGTGATCATTTTTTGTGAAAGGGGTATAGGGTTTTGAGAAGTATTTTGAGATGGGTCATGAAGGTAGATGATGGAGCTCGAAGATGAAGAAGGAGATGAAAAAAATGGTGGGGGAAAAGAATGGGGCAGCACTCTCCCCCTCTCTCTCTCTTTCTCACTCTCATTCTCTCTCCTAGCATGGCCTCAACATCATTATGTCCCCTCTCTCTCTCTCCTCAAGTCATCATGACACCTTTTCCCTTTTCTTCTCTTTTAAAACCAAACTATATAATCCGCAAAACAACCCAATAAAACAATATGTAACCAAAATGCAACATGACATAGTGCACTAGCCATGAAAAACTGTAGAAACACGGATTTGGCCTAATCGCGATTAGCAGTGCACTAATCGGTTTTTTATCGAAACTGCATATAATAAATTTTAAAAATGCCAAATCCTTTAAATATATTTTTAAATGAATAAATTATTTTAATCTCCAATTATTTCACAATTATTGGTATATATTTATACCCTTTTTTGAAAACCCCAATTTCGCAAATCAGGCAGTTTTCGGAAAATATATTATTTTAATATTAAATTCCAAAAATAATATTTTATATTTTCTGAAATGTTACACCTTGGTGCTCGGCCAAATTCCGAGCACCAGTCCCCGTATTTCACCCATGTTCTTATAATATCCCATACTATGTTCTGCAGCTGTTTTTAAAAAATTTTTAAACTACTTTTTAGAAAATTTCCAGAGAGCAAATTAGGGTTTCATAATATCGTATTTTCGGAGTCGATTTCGTTTTCGTAATTGTATTAACACTGTGTATAAAATTCTAGCTTGGCTCTGATACCACTGTTGGGTTTCCCTAGCACCTACTGTAGAGTATGGAAGCATCACACATGCCACTTTAAAAATTTTTAAGCTGCTAAGCGAACAAAACATGAATCTTTAACTAGAAGTTTAGGGTAACATCTAAAGTATCATATACAAATTTGATTCTATCACTAAGTGTAGAGATTACAACCTTTGTAGACCTCCCTTAGCGACTCCTTGGATCATTGAGAGTTTGGAACGGCTTGCTAGAGTCCTTCCTCGTCTACGATGATCCACCCGAAATCCCTTTGCCCAAAGCTCCTTGCTTTACTTGATTTGTGAAAGAAGTATAGCATACACCCTACACAAATGGGCTAGATGTGTGTAGAATGATGAGGTGGTTTTTATTCTTTAATCAAAACCTTTTCTTTTTCACTAACTCACTCAAATAAAAACTCAAGTGAGCTTGGAAGAAGAAGAAGATGATGGCAAAAGCTTTTGTTAAAATGATAATGATAAGATTAATGAATAAATGAGAAAAGAAAGTATATATATTTTCTTTCTCTCATTTCAATCCATGGTTCAATAATATCTAGATATTTTCCATTTGGGTTAAAGTCCAAATAAAATGTAAACCATGGGTTTAAGCTATGTCAAAGTCAAGAAGAGTGTAGAAAACCCATTAAAGATTTAATTTCCATTTGCCTTTTATAATCCAAATAGAAAAAATATATATATATATATATATATATATATATATATATATATATATATATATATATATATATATATATATATATATATATATATATAGAACCATGTAAGTTTTATATTGCCACCAATTGTGTATCATCAACCATGACAATATGCATGTATGTGTCCATGCACATCAACATGTGCATACATACATGCATACATCTTCTTTAAAGAAAAAAAAACGGTTTAAATAAAGAATTTAAACTAAAAGTCAAATGTTAAATCAACTCTTGATTCAACAAACCGGTCATATCACATACGACCCGGCCAATAGAAAAGCGCCTAATTAACATACGATATCATATACTCGCATTCAATCGGGTCCCCACGCATATCTCATATGCACACCACATCATTTCGACTGAGCCAGGAAACTCCTGTGTGGGACTCTAAGACTCGTCAATACGCCGGCAGTGGATGATGATCATATCAAACACCCACAAGCCGCAAGCGGTCAGCTAAACGTAACGGCTACCGGAGTATTGAGCGATAAGAAGAAAATCAGCAAAGCTGTCAAAACTCCCGTCGAGCCAACTGGAAACACTTACCGTACAGTCCGGTCTCTTCGTCAGATATGTTTCATATCAAGTCTAGGGATGGAATCGTCGACCCCAATAACTCAATAAGTCATGCCGGTGTATGGCTCATAATAGATCGAGAAACTACTGATAACACTTATCAGTAAATGTCAGTAGCCCTGTCCAGGGACTTTCTGTTATAGCCAATCGGAGCATAGCACAACATCAACTCCCAATACCGGGAGAGACGAAACCCCTCCTATCGCTCATTGCTTCCATGTGCCTCGGGAGTGTACCCAAATTCCACATGTTTGCACGACTCAGTAGAGTCATGGTAGGGTGGAGATCAAAGTACAGTGGGAGGACACACAAGACTCTATGACGATCTTGGGTCTACAGACTAAATTGTACCAGTGTTACCTGAGAACTGCTATCAGACGATAGATATAATACCAAATAGGAGTTTTCGGCGAGTCCGTTCAGTGTACCCAGTCTCCACTGAGCACCCGGATACAATCTTTGGTGTCAGCACACCAGAAGGATATGGGATCATCCATCGCCCATCATATGGGACAAGAATAGTATACGCTAGTCTACTCTGGAATATCGATGCCCTGTCTCGATACACCCACGACTAGGAATATTTAAAAGATATGCTTATAAACTACATGTGTCCCACTAGTATGATTTACATCTTAGTCGCAGTAGTCAAGCAAATATCATATTGGCTTTATCAACATATACCAAATGAATAAGATGCATGATCAAATGAATATGTCAAGATAAAGTAAACCAGATAGCATACTATCATGTCGAGCAAGAAAGTCATCTATACACATATATACATGTCCAAGCATCCACTATACATATAATGGCCTCTAGGGCATACATATATCTAACACATATCACCCATTCTCAGTTCTCTACCTTTCTGTAGCTCATGTAACATATTACATATGCGGGATCCTAATCCGGTATCACATACCCAGGACATAGAGGATATTGAGAAACGGTTCTCGGTTATGAACACACTCGAAGAAAATGCATCATCATGCACTTTCTTCGATTGGGTAGCATGGGAATCCGGATATTTCCCTATTTCCTGCTCGGACTTATAACAGTTATAAGATAGAGCGGAACCAACGTTCCCAAGCTTAGTATAATAAGCAGGTTCGGTCAATACATCCATATTATTATCTTGATTAAGGCGTGACATGGTTGCTACCAGGAGAGAGAGAGAAGAAAACACTCTGTGTGCGCTCTTACAATATTAGATTGGTTATTATTTTATCTAATTAGGATGGCGCCCACTGTTTTAGTCAAATCTTCCTTCAAACCCTAAAAGGTAAGACTAGCCGGGATTAATTACACCCTACAAATTTGCCAATCTTTCGGCCAGGCCAGTGTCGGTACTTTGAGGGAGGTTCCCCGTGCTTTCGCATGGACCTAGTTAAAATAAACCTCGTTTTCCTAGGGGCGTAACCCCGTTAACACCTTTCTAGACACCTACTTTATCGGCTAATTATAATGTGTAAAACTCTTCCAGGAGTAACTCTTACTCGCAGTGGGTATCGGGATCCAACTATCTCATAGAAGGTATGCAATCTCATTGCAAATTTCAACACTTGAAATTCCCGATAATATTTTACCCCTAGCGTCCTATGACCTTGACGGAGGTCAATAGACCATAGGCTGCTAGTCAAGTTCTACCCCTACATTTCATGATTGAATTAAACCCACCCGCACGACCCTTGACGGAGGTCAACAAGGCCACACGACTACCCTAATCCAATCGCATCGTATGCTGTAGATAAGCACTAGTTAGCTACCACACACTACGCCTTGACGCAGGCCAACAAATGTAGAACGAATACTAAGTAGTACTTATCTGAAATGACGGAGGGCTACGACAGGTTTTTAAGAAAACCCTTTGTATAATGAACTTGATATCGTTGTAGAATCGAGTGACTTTTAAAAGGAGTGTTTTTGAGGCTTTTACTAGTTTTGCTAAAGAGTTCACTCCCGGTGAAGGGATCGCGGCTCTTTCCTTATCGAATAAGGTGCAGGATATTTCACAAATACCACTATGCAAAACAAAAACTATAGAAGCAATCAAAAGACAATCCGAGTTTGTAGTATCTGCTAGTTTCGCTAAAGAGGTCACTCCCGGTGAAGGGATCTCGGCTGTTTCCTTATCGAATAAGATGCTGGATATTCTACAAGGAATACCGCTATGCAAAGCAAGAACTAGAGCTGCGAGTTTTTAAAACAAGTTTCTACAACATCTTTTAGGTTTCTTTTATTTCATTAATCTCATTAATGAAATCCCATCATAATATGCTTCCTAAGCATCACATATGAAACGAAAACAACATTATTAATTATATCTCATATATATAATATAGGCATTCGTCTCAGAACATATCAAGTGATCACATCACAAAATAGCAGCAGAAGAATCACATATGAAATATTGGATATACTAGGAATTCCGTGTTTTAAATTAAGCTAGTATAAAACACAGATTCCACGGTCGTGATGAATAGCCAAAGCCACATCCATAGACCTCTACGAGAGCGGCAAGCAACCCTACCAATTCTAGAGTTATGAGACCTAGTCTCGACTCCTCGAGATGGTCTCCCACTGGACCCTAGAACCCGGTTATTTGTGCTCCTCGCCTTGGGTCTATTCTAATGCGGAAAAGTTAATAATATACAACAATGGTTACCATTCTCCACTTGATATTTTTTCATGAGAGACATACTAGAAAATTAGATGATGTTTGCTAGGATTACGAAACCGAAACTACTCCGAAACACCCGATACGAAAACCTAGTTTCTGTCGAATTTAAAAAGTCTTCAAAAAAAATTTTAAACAACTGCAGAATGTTGTATGAGATATAACATGAACACTGTGAAAATTTGAGGCAATTCTACCCAAAAGTGGCCGGCCACATCAGTGTAAAATATGAGCTCCTCGGCCAAGTAGTGGGGTTTTGGCTTGAAATTTTCAGGGTGTTCCAGTCTCTGAGTTTTAGGGTTTCACTTGTTGTTTGTTTTTTCTAAATTTTCATGTGAAGTTAACTTTTTGCAAAAGCAATTCAGAGTGTTTCATAATCATAATTCTAGCATGTATTTGGGTTATTTAGACGATATTAAAAGGTTCGAATGGATATCAATAACCCAATTTTTCCTCCGCTAGAAATTTTTTAAGAGTTGGATTTTTTTCGAGTTTAAAATTTTCAGAAAATCTTGCAAGCGATTCTGTGGACGCTCTAGAAGAACGAAACCTTAACTCGATTCTGTGACCATCAAAACCGCTACTAAACCCTAGGGTTTATAGTAGTTTAGCGGTGCCACAGGTGAGGCATTGGTTGACCCTTCTACGGCTAGTTCATAGGAGTTGTGGCATATTCTGGGCACTTTTTGAACTCCGCTCAAGTGTTGAGCTTGTCGGGAAATTTTGGGTGCTTACTTATTCGATTGAAAAGTTTAATTTTGTCTAGCTATCTGTGATTGTGATACAATATTTGGAATCCACAAATAGTTATGAGATAACTAGTTTGAATTTTATAAATCTAGCATTTTAGTCTCATTTGATCAGTTGCCACGGGATTTTGATGTTGATCAAACGTCCGTCACAATTACGTAGTATACACGGATACTCGCCGGGTAACCTTACTAGATAGCCATGCCCCATAGCCCTGACCAATTGACTGTAGGAGAACCCCGTCGCCAAAAGCATCCGTTCGGGTGCTCGCGGCTTGATTGTTTCGAGAGAGTGTGTTTTGTAGTTAACCGCAATCAGAATGGTGTCGCTTGTAGCTAGACCAAGATGAGTACGGGTCGTCCTCTGGGAAAAGTGGAACCTTTTACCCTTACTTTAGATGTGTTGAAAAAGAGAGGAGGGATAAAGAATATTGTAGATTGGTTTCTAGATCTACGTTAAGCACTAATGCAGAATACAGATCTAGATTATTTATGGATGTAGTTAATATAATAAGGGGGCTTGTAGGGTTTGTTAGGATTTAGTAGTTATGGACGATTAATTAAAAATTATCCTTTTTATCCTTTAATAGATTTAAAACTAGAACGACGGTGATGCGTGTAGATTAGGGTTTCTGGAGGGAAAAGGAATCCCACTCTTAACCCTTACCTCAACACGGAACTTCGTTCATATCTAGCCTTTACCAAAACAATCATTAATCTAATCTCTAATCACGGTCGGGACTAATAAAGAATTGTTAGCGCGCCCGATTAGGATGTTAATGATTCTTTTGATAAAGTTCATAAACTTTATAGGACTTAAAAAGGGTTTAGGGATGTTCATCATCCATTAGCCTATCCTAATCCTACGAACCCTAACAAGCGGAGAATTACTCGCGCATGTTGGGAGAAAAAGAGATGGAGAGAAATTGCATAATTAAACTACGAAGAAATAGAATAAGAAAAAGAAAGCTACCTTTATTAATCAACAATATTCATTACACTTTGATTCCTTAGAAAATGATTACAAAGACTAGTTTGCTTCTCGATCTCTTCCAAGGAGGTAGACGAACAGTTGATGATCAGCCTGGATGCATGAGCCGTCTTGGACTTTGTGATCGCGTCGACTTGATAAATTTTCCAAGAGGCTCTCGGTCCCTTTTTATAGTCCAAAGCCAGAAAACTTTGCTTCCAAATTAGGTAAAATTTATCAGAGATTCATTTCCCAAAATTTAAGCATCTAATCCCTCAATCATGCCGCGGATCCGCGGCCCGGGGGGGTAAGGCCGCGGATCCGCGGCCGTTTAATCTCCTCCCTTGATCAATCTTCAGGGCTTCTGTCTTTGTGACATTTGGAGGTCCTAGGAACCTTTGTATCATGGAAATCTTCTCGTGGTTGCTGCCAGACTTAGTCTCCAAATTTTGCTTTCTTAATTAGGCAAGTCTTCTTCAACAACTTGATTTCCTTGATTCTAGTCTTGAAAAATTCTGCACAACTTGGAAAAATTCTGCACAACAACTCAAATAATATTTACTAGACTTTGTTCTACTAGGATTTGGTCAATGAAATTATTTGCGTACATTTTCCTACCAAATGCTAATTATAATATATCAACACATGTAAAATAGTATTTTTACACATAAACCCTCATATGTATGATATATTATAATAAAGTCCTTTTTTAATATGAAAATGGTAGGAAAAATGTAATAACAAATGTGCAGTTTTATCAACTGAACAAATACCCCCAAACTTATCTTTGATCGTCCCGAGCAAACTAGTTTATTCAAGAGGAGGAGAAGAAGAAAAAGGAGAAAACTAAGCACACTTTCATAGGCAAACACGATTGCACTGAGCACGTGCAACAAGCCGTTAAACCTTTAGGTGTCCCTAGTAGGAGGAGTGTTGTCTCCTGAGGGTTTTCAGCGGATTACACCCACAAAATCCTATAATAAAAGAGAGATGGTGAAATTTACATATAAAGATAAGAACCATAAAAGAAAGACTTTGAAAATAAGAGTTTCCAACTACACTAGCTTTTCAGTTGTCATGAGCCTTATCTTAATAGTCATGAAAAGATGTTAGAAATCACATTATCCCTCAATAAAATATCGTCTTTGTTCTTCATTCCGACCTTTCATCCAAACATCGATCATATACCCCTACGTGTGTGAAATGGACATCCCTACACTTGGAGAATTCAATTCAAGCTAGCATACTCTTGTCCATCTACCTCAGTATTTTTTAACTTGATGAATATTTAGATTTGCTCACACATTTTCATGCGACCGTTAATACTTCTTAAGATACTAACCGACCGATTACTCCTATGCTTGCTGATTCAGTGATAATATTTTCCTCGTCTTGCACCACTTAAGGCTTAGCAGTGACTCCCAGACCAGTTGGCCTTAGGGCACTAGGTGAAGAGGCATCCTCGCTATATTTTTTTATTGCTGCCTTGGCGATAACAAACCAGTGTTCATTTTTTTCTTTTCACCATTTTTATATTTTCTTCATTTTTTTTCATTTCCTTCATACTTTGGCTTTTAGACAAGAGCATTTCAAGGTATCCTCTACTATCCCGAGTTTTAAGACGTATGTAAGTGCATATAGTAGGGTATCAACATTCAAATGTTTGGCTTCCAGAATAGAAACTATTTTTCAGACTTATTTTTATCCTCAGACTAGTGACTTCCTTCATCTTACTAACCCTTGGGACAACAGCTCATAACTACTTATTATCAGTTCGTTTAAGAAAACTTCTAATTTTCTTGGTTTTCTTAAACTATTCCTATCTTTTGGATGTAATTTTTCACTTTCTATTCTTTATTATCAAAAATTTTTTGTGCTTATATATAGTATAATGCAAAGTATAAGCACATGTAAGTCGATTTGCATCACCCCACGACTTGCGGGGAGGCGGAAATATGAAAAACGATCTTGTTCTTTGCTTAAACATCGACTAACCGCATGAATCAAGGCTAAACGATAACTAACATCAAACATAGAAGTTTTAAACTACTATGTGAAGTGATTATACCTAAAGATCCGGGTCCTTCGTCTTGTCGTTCTCCACGTCCTCTCCGGCCTTCCCTAAGTAGTAGAAGATCCACCCGAGAGCTTTACTACAAGCTTTGCCTCTAAACTTGGGGCAACTAGGTTTCTTTAAGTGCTAATTAAAGTACCTAGATGATATAGAGAGAGGGTTATGGTTTAATTAGTCTAACTAATCCTTGTATTTAACACATGAGAGGGGAGGATTAGGGTTTGAAGAGAGAGCTTAAGGAGAGAGAAGATGAACATAATAATGAGAAGAGAAAATGAGTTATCATAATATATATCAAGCATTTTTATTTATCAAGAAAAGAAAAAGAAAATAATTTATAACCATGCTTGATAAATATCTAATGGTGATTCATCTCCATGAGTCATTAAGCAATTATGAAGCATTAATGACATGGATGAATCATCCATATGACTCACTAATCTCATTCAATGTATGTGCCACCTAAACCTCCTTAGTCACCATCTTCTAGAAGCTTCGCGCGCAATTACGAGAACGCCCCTCCTATCCGTGAAAACACGGAAAAACATTAGACTGTATAAATCCAATAACCGGATACTAGTAACTGGCTTAAACCAAAGCCGACTAGTAAAAACTGTCCGAAAGTCGTACGTGCGTAAACACACGTATGCGTCCGAACCCTTGTCGTAAAACCATACGACCTCTATATCGTTTCGCCTGGAGTAGGGAAACTCTCTGTGTGGGACTCTATAGACTCGACTACTACGCTGGCAGTGGGTTTAACCACGCAAGCGGCACTAGCTGTACGTAACGGTCCCCAGGTAGATGTCGATAAGAAGGCCGATGAGGAAACCCATCCGAACTCCTACTGAGTCTGATGTGACAATCTCCGTACAGTCCGGTCTGTTCGTCTAAGACTATCGCATATCGGGCCTAGGGGGCGGCAAGCGTCAGTCCCCTAATAGCGGTATAAGTCGTGTCGGAGCGAAGCCCATTACACCCTGAGAAACTACTGGAACCTACCAGCAAATCTCGCTTGCCCTGGCCAGGGACTTTGCGTAATGGCTCTCTGACACAGCGCGATATCAACCCCCAATACCGGGAGAGACGAATCCTGTCTAACCGCCACTGCCTCCAAGTGCTCGGGACTGCACCCAACTGCTACCTGTTTGCACGACTCCTTTGAGCCGTGGTAGGGTAGCAATCTAAGAACAGTGGGACATACTCGAGGCGAAGCAGCAGTGTCAAGTCTGCGGACTATGCTGTACTCATGTCACCTGGGAACTGTTCACTGACGACTGGTATAAAACCAACCAACAGTTCCCTGTGAGTCTTGTCCGGTGTACTCGTAACCTAACGAGCACCTGCATACTATCTCCAGTACGACGTACTGACGGCTGTGGGACAGACCATCTTCCCAACTGGGATGAGAAGCGTACACACTAGTCTACTCCGGAGTATCGATGCCCTGTCTCGATAATCCAACGACTAGGGACCTGAATAAGGATGTGCTTGTAGACTACCCAGCCCCCACTAGTGTGATTGCCATCACAACGCTGGTAGTCAAGAAAGATCCTAAGAGCTCTATCAATACATATACTCACATATTAAGATAGAAAAACCAAGTAGCATACTACCATGTTTAGCAAGACTGTTATATACATGTGAATATCCCAAGCTTCCATTAAGTAATATACAAACTAGTATGATACAATAATGGCCCCTAGGGCATATACACTAACAATCTCCCACTTGCACTAGGGCCATGTACTGGCATATCGAAGACTGATGATCTCGAGTAGCCTCTCGAACTGAATCTGAGGTAGGGCCTTCGTGAATGGATCAGCAATGTTCTCTTCAGAAGCAACTCTCCGAACCTCGATCTCCCGACGATCAATGATCTCCCTGATCAGGTGATACCGCCTTAAGATGTGTCTGGACTTCTGATGGGACCTTGATTCCTTCGCTAAAGCTATAGCTCCGTTGTTGTCGCAATACAGAGGTATTGGATCAACAATGGTAGGAACCACCTGAAGTTTTGTTAGGAACTTCTTCATCCAGACTGCTTCTTTTGCGGCATCGCAAGCAGCTATATACTCCGCTTCCATCGTCGAGTCAGCAACGGTGTCCTGCTTGGAGCACTTCCAGCACACCGCCCCTCCATTGAGGGTAAAGACATAACCCGACATGGAATTGGAATCGTCCTTATCACTCTGGAAGCCGGAATCAGCAAAGGCCTCCAACCTGAGGTCTTTTCCGCCGTAAACCAAGAACATCTCCTTAGTCCTCCTCAGGTACTTGAGAATGTTCTTTACTGCTATCCAGTGCTTCTCCCCTGGGTCTGATTGATACCGGCTTACCACGCTCAGTGCGTAAGCTACATCTGGTCTGGTGCACAACATCGCATACATTATAGAGCCTACCGCAGAAGCGTAGGGTATAATAGACATGCGTTCCCTTTCCAAATCAGTCTTGGGAGACATCTCTTTGGATAGGGTGATTCTGTGACAAGCCGGTAGATTACCACGCTTAGAATCTTCCATACTGAATCTTTTCAGTACAGTGTCGATATACCTGGACTGCGAAAGTCCCAACATCTTCTTGGATCTATCACGATAGATCCGAATCCCCAGAATGTAAGAGGCATCACCCAGGTCTTTCATGGAGAACCTATGTGAAAAGAATCCTTTGACAGATTGTAGCATAGGAATGTCATTTCCTATCAATAGAATGTCATCCACGTATAAGACGAGAAATACGACACTTCTGGCTACAACTTTACTATATATACATGGTTCATCTAGATTTTTGATAAAGTCATATTCTTTGACTGTCTCATCAAAACAGATGTTCCAACTCCGCGATGCCTGCTTTAGTCCATAAATGGACTTAAGCAGCTTGCATACTTTCCCGCTGCTCCCACTCTGATTGAAACCCTCCGGCTGATCCATATAGACGCACTCTTCTAAATTTCCATTCAGAAAAGCCGTCTTTACGTCCATCTGCCAGATTTCATAATCATGGAAGGCAGCAATAGCAAGAAGGACCCGAATGGATTTGAGCATAGCCACTGGAGAAAAAGTTTCGTCATAGTCCAAACCAGGTCTTTGACGAAAACCCTTTGCAACAAGTCTAGCCTTATAGGTTTCCACCTGTCCATCTACACCAATCTTTTTCTTGAAGATCCATTTGCATCCTATGGGTTTTACCCCATCTGGAGCAAAGTCCAAAGTCCATACTTTGTTGGTGTACATGGACTCCATTTCGGTCCGCATTGCATCTAGCCATCGTACCGAGTCACCGCTCTGGATGGCCTGCTGGAAGCCAGTAGGTTCATCATCATCTATGATGCAATCCTCTCTATCCCCATCTATGAGAAAACCGTAGTATCGGATGAGACAGCCTACTACTCCTGCGGAGGGGTGCGGGAATGTCCTGTTCTTCTTGAACTACCGGTTCTACCAAACTTTCAGTATTAGTTTGTGGTTCTGGAATTTCTTCCAGTTCTATTTCGCTCCCACTTGTTTCCTTTTCTAAAAACTGATGTTCTAGAAAATGGGCATTACGAGAAACAAATACCTTTTGTTCCTCTGCGTAATAGAATAGATATCCCCTGGAGTTCTTTGGATATCCTACAAACTTACACTTTACTGATCGTGCCTCGAGTTTGTCCACATGCTGCTTTTTGACAAAAGCTGGACATCCCTAAATCTTTATATACTGTAGATGGGGTTTCTTCCCACTCCACATCTGATATGGTGTGGTAGGCACAGTCTTGGTAGGAACCATGTTCAAAAGATATGCTGCTGATTCTAGCGCATAACCCCAGAGAGATCGCGGTAACTCAGCATTACTCATCATGGAACGTACCATATCCAATAGGGTTCGATTCCGTCTCTCCGATACACCGTTATGCTGTGGAGTGTATGGAGGAGTAAGCTGAGAGAGAATTCCTTTCTCTTTTAGGTAACCTAGGAACTCGGCACTCAAGTATTCACCACCTCGATCAGATCTAAGTGTCTTGATACTTTTGCCGGTTTGGTTTTCTACTTCATTCTTATACTCTTGGAATTTCTCAAAAGTCTCGGATTTATGTTTCATCAGATAAATGAATCCGTATCTTGAGTAAGAATCCGTGAAAGTAATGAAATAGGAAAAACCACCTCTTGCATGCGTAGACATTGGACCACATACATCGCTGTGTATGAGTCCTAAGAGCTCGCTCGCTCTTACTCCATGTCCAGTAGATGGAGTCTTTGTCATCTTTCCTTTGAGACAAGATTGACAAGTGTCATAAGTTTGATATTCGAACGAGTCCAAATATCCTTCTCTATGCAACTTAGTCAACCTTCTCTCATTGATGTGACCCAGTCTACAATGCCATAAGAAAGCTTTATTTAAATCTGGAGACTTTCTTTTTAGTGTGTTCTGGACATTGAAAATTTGGAGTTGGTTTGAAACATATATACCGTTATTTAGTGTACCGAACCCAATCAAACCATGATTAAGGTGGATGATAACAACATCTCTTACAAACGTGAAATCATAACCTTTATTTGATAACAAGGAAACTGATATGATATTACACGTTAAGCTTGGTACAAAAAAACAGTTATGTAAAACCAAAATGTGTCCACTCGTCAATCCCAGATGATAATCCCCGACGGACGCAGCTCCCACGCTAGCTCCGTTAGCAACCTTTAGGGTCATATCACCTTCCTTCAGCACTCTACGGTTTCTCAGTGCCTGCAATGAATTGCAAATATGAGATCCTGATCCGGTATCCAATACCCAGGAAGTAGAGTTAATTGACAGACAATTCTCAATCACAAACACACCTGAAGTCGAAGCCACAGCTTGTTTCGGTTCCTGGTTCTTGGCGTTCCACGCCTTGCAATCTTTATTCCAGTGCCCTTTCCTGTGATAATGGAAGCACTCATCCTGGCCCACTACTGGTACCGCAAACTTTTTCTTTCCCTTCCCTCCCACCTTACTAACACCACCTCTAGGTTTGGTGGCGGCCTTCTTCTTCCTTGCTTTGGCCCTAGCCTTGGACCCGGAAGAAGATGCACCGCTAACAAACATAGCAGGTGTTTCCCTTGCTTTCTGCAAGGTGCCCTCTGCACTCCTTAACAAGTTCAGGAGTTCTGGAAGTTCAACTTCTTTTCTTTGAATGTTGAAGTTCAGGATAAACTGGGCGTAGGTGGAAGGAAGGGACTGGGGAATAAGGTCTGTATAGAGCTCATTATCCAAAGTCGTCCCAAGGTCTGCGAGCTCTTCTATATAGCCGATCATCTTTAGGACATGTTCTCCTACTGATGACCCGACAGCCAACCTCGCTCGAAACAAGTTCTTAGAGGTCTCGTATCTTGCTATACGAGATTGCTCTCCATAAAGTTCCTTTGTATGGAGAAATATGGCATCTAGTTCCATATCCTCGTGCCTCCTCTGATGTTCATTGTTCATCGAGGCAAGCACGATGCACTTGGCTTTCGCGCAATCGAAATCCCAGGTTTTGCGGATTCCCTTATCCGCATTACTGGATTTGGGACCAGGGACAACAGGTGCCGTAGCGGTGAGGACGTACCCCAATTTGTCATAGGTAAAAGCCATTTTGACATTCCGCAGCCAATCTTTATAGTTTGGCCCTGTCAGTATATTTTTCTCTAAAAATAACTTAAGTCCAGTCATTTTCAGGGTCGCTGCAATTAGGAGAGAGAGAAGAAAACTCTTTAGCATGATGCTCTTGCAAGTTTAGAATGGTTTTTAGTTTATCTAAACTGGATGGCTCCCACTGTTTCTCGAATCCTTCCTCAAACCATAAAAGAAGAATTAGCCAGGACTATTCTCACCGTACAACACTTGCTTAACCGTTACGCCAGGCTAGTGTCGATACTTCGAGGGAGGTTTTCCAACG
This sequence comes from Agapanthus africanus, assembly GCA_030015575.1. Lineage (NCBI taxonomy): Eukaryota > Viridiplantae > Streptophyta > Magnoliopsida > Asparagales > Amaryllidaceae > Agapanthus > Agapanthus africanus. Next base: position 517,652,662 of record JASDDO010000019.1, on the reverse strand, counting down.
CTTTCGCGAAGTTCCTTAATTAAATAACCTCTTTTCTCTGGGGGCGTAACCCCGCTGACACCTTTCTTGACACCTACTTGGTTTATAGCATTGATCGTTAAGTGACGAATCTCCTGATAAGTAGCATATACTCACAGCAGGATCGGGATCCAAATATTATCATATGATAATGTTGAAGGAATCCTACCAACATTCATCAAACTCCAAATGGTATGTATCTCTTTGCAAATTTCAGTTTCTTTAGAAATTCCCGATATGTATTTTTTCCCCATGCTCTTATGACCTTGGCGTTAGGTCAAAATGTCATAAGTCACATGTCAAGTTCTAGCCATCATTATCTTGTCAATTTGAACCCATCCGTATATATCCTTGACGTTCGGCCAAAATGATAATACGACTGTCCCAAACTAACTCATCTATCTATGCAACAAATGAATACCCAGTAGCTACCAAACACTATGCCTTGGCGTTAGGTCAAAATACATAGCTTGAATACTACTGAATACCCAGATGAAATGACGGAGGGCTACGAATGGTTTTGGCGAAACCGTGAATGTAGTGAACTTGATATAACCGAAGGAACCTGATAGCTTTTAAAAGGAGTGGTTAAAGCTCCGCATTTAAAAATATCTGTTTTTAAAATTAACCGAGTGGTTTCTTTTAAATTGTTCCAACGATTAAACTTTTGGTTTATTTTCTTTGCATTATAAATAATGCGTCCCATCATTAACCTATCATTGCAGAAAACAACGAAAATACAACGTCCTCTTATGCCATCCGCATTCGCCACTGGGTCCCGTCATCACCCGTTAGGTTACTTAACTAACGACAGAGCGGGGGCTGGGTTAGCGCGGGTGTAAAACATAAGTGACGTCTAAATAGCTATCATATATATAGATATTTTACATTCGTCAGACGCAATAATATTCATTCCAGATCACAGATGAACTTTATTGGATTTGCAAGCAATCCGTGTTTGTTTTGAGCCTGCAACAAAAGACGGATTATACAGTTGTGATGAATAGCCATTACCCCACCCAAGAGCCCTATGGGTACGGCAAACTACCCGTCCGGCAGTTTATGCACCCCACCTTGGGTCTGTCCTAGGAGCAAAAACAGTAAAATGAAATAATACATCGGTGGCTACAACCGCAACCTGGATGTGCCCCGCAAAATAATATTACAACAAATTACATTTACATCAAATGAATTAAATAATAACCCATCACATAACCCCGGCTATACATCACAACAGTCCAACACAGTTCATATACACAAACAGATAAAATCCATTACAGAAATGTGCAACCCCCTGCCAACCGACATACTAGCAGTTAGGGGAGGTTTACGAATACATTATACAAACACAGATATAATCCAACAAGCAAATACCGTATAATTTCGATCCATTAAACACATTTAATTTTGCTCCAATACTTCTCTGTAAATATGAAATCTGAGCAAAAATTAAAATATTCAAGAAAATACCAAATATCACAGAGAACCAACACAGGAAAATTGGGCAGATGAATCGGCAACTCGGCGGCGGAATCGCGGCGGATCGGTGGGATTCGCCGCGGTTCCGCGGCGCTTTAGCCGATTCATGAGCCCAGTTTTCTTGGGTGTTCTAATACTATCATTTAGTGCTTTCTGAACCTCCCTGAAAAATTTTTGGACTTCATTTAAAAATCGACAGAAACTCATGATATCGGGGTTTTCCGGTTTTGTTTTTTCCGTTCGAAATTCATACAATTTTGTAAGTGAGTTATTTATTGTTTAGCGAGGCTCTGATACCACTGTAAGTCGATGTGCATTACCCCACGACTTGCGGGGAGGCGGAAATATGAAAAACGATCTTGTTCTTTGCTTAAACATCGACTAACCGCATTAATCGAAGCTAAACGATAACTAACATCAAACATAGAAGTTCTAAACTACTATATAAAGTGATTATACCTAAAGATCCGAGTCTTTCGTCTTGTCGTTCTCCACGTCCTCTCTGGCCTTCCCTAAGTAGTAGAAGATCCACCCGAGAGCTTTACTACAAGCTTTGCCTCTAAACTTGAGGCAACTAGGTTTCTTTAAGTGCTAATCAAAGTACCTAGATGATATAGAGAGAGGGTTATGGTTTAATTAGTCTAACTAATCCTTGTACTCAACACATGAAAGGGGAGGATTAGGGTTTGAAGAGAGAGAGCTTGAGGAGAGAGAAGATGAACATAATAATGAGAAGAGAAAATGAGTTATCATAATATATATCAAGCATTTTTATTTATCAAGAAAAGAAAAAGAAAATGATTTACAACCATGCTTGATAAATATCTAATGGTGATTCATCTCCATGAGTCATTAAGCAATTATGAAGCATTAATGACATGGATGAATCATCCATATGACTCACTAATCTCATTCAATGTATGTGCCGCCTAAACCTCCTTACTCACCATCTTCTAGAAGCTTCTCGCGCAATTACGAGAACGCCCCTCCTATCCGTGAAAACACGGAAAAACTTTAGACTGTATAAATCCAATAACCGGATACTAGTAACTGGCTTAAACCAAAGCCGACTAGTAAAAACTGTCCGAAAGTCGTACGTGCGTAAACACACGTATGCGTCCGAACCCTTGTCGTAAAACCATACGACCTCTATATCGTTTCGCCTGGAGTAGGGAAACTCTCTGTGTGGGACTCTAGAGACTCGACTACTACGCTGGCAGTGGGTTTAACCACAGACCGCAAGCGGCACTAGCTGTACGTAACGGTCCCCAGGTAGATGTCGATAAGAAGGCCGATGAGGAAACCCATCTGAACTCCTACTGAGTCTGATGTGACAATCTCCGTACAGTCCGGTCTGTTCGTCTAAGACTATCGCATATCGGGCCTAAGGTGCGGCAAGCGTCAGTCCCCTAATAGCGGTATAAGTCGTGTCGGAGCGAAGCCCATTACACCCTGAGAAACTACTGGAACCTACCAGCAAATCTCGCTTGCCCTGGCCAGGGACTTTGCGTAATGGCTCTCTGACACAGCGTGATATCAACCCCCAATACCGGGAGAGACGAATCCTGTCTAACCGCTACTGCCTCCAAGTGCTCGGGACTGCACCCAACTGCTACCTGTTTGCACGACTCCTTTGAGCCGTGGTAGGGTAGCAATCTAAGAACAGTGGGACACACTCGAGGCGAAGTAGCAGTGTCAAGTCTGCGGACTATGCTGTACTCATGTCACCTGGGAACTGTTCACTGACGACTGGTATAAAACCAACCAACAGTTTCCTGTGAGTCCTGTCCGGTGTACTCGTAACCTAACGAGCACCTGCATACTATCTCCAGTACGACGTACTGACGGCTGTGGGACAGACCATCTCCCCAACTGAGATGAGAAGCGTACACACTAGTCTACTCTGGAGTATCGATGCCCTGTCTCGATAATTCAACGACTAGGGACCTGAATAAGGATGTGCTTGTAGACTATCCAGCCCCCACTAGTGTGACTGCCATCACAACGCTGGTAGTCAAGCAAGATCTTAAGAGCTCTATCAATACGTATACTCATATATTAAGATAGAAAAACCAAGTAGCATACTACCATGTTTAGCAAGACTGTTATATACATGTGAATATCCCAAGCTTCTATTAAGTAATATACAAACTATTATGATACAATAATGGCCCTTAGGGCATATACACTAACAGCACAAACCTCCCCCAAACCTGTTTACAGCAGTGTCCTCACTGATGTCATCCGTTAAGCTCAAAAACCTGTAGACTTGGGAGGAAATTATTAATGGGGGCAAGAATATATGCAAGTGAAATCCTCCCCCAAACTTATTTTTGGCTCACAATTTTGTAAAAATCATTTTCTTTCAAGAGCCAAAATATACCCCCCTCCCAAACTTGAGTTAAACAATGTTAATCTTTTAAAATCACACGAGGGGGTAAGTTTATTGGTCAATGCCAAGCTTTGCAAAGACCGAAGGTCAACACTAACCATTCAAAAAATTTATCGATGAAGCACCAAGCTTGGTGGAAGAACATGTCACCTTTCGACGTGAAGTAGTGAGGAGGTGATAAGAGGTGTAATGGAAAAAGATTGTGTCTCAATTTGGAGAGACGACACAGTGATAGTAATGATGGATTACTCGCATTATCATGATTATCCAAAAGAAGGGGTGGAGGTCCAATTTCTTCATCTTGGATTTGATTCATCTCAACACCCGTGTCTTGTAAAAATGCGAGCTCATCAGCGAAAATTTCCTCAAAGCTTTCATCGATACCCCGAAGAATAATGTCTTCAGAAAAAATGCGGTGATCGTCAGACTCTATAAAAAGTTCCTCATCAGTGTTAGATGTTGACCCGGACAAATCGGTGGAAGAGTCCGTGTCAAGCAACAATATATGAAAAGAGTCAGAATTATGAGGTTGATCAAATTCGCCGCTGTCGACATCCATTAATTCGACAGAACACACATGAGCATAGGGTTCAGAGGGTTCACTTCCCAACTTGTAAATGTTAAGCTCAATTGACTTCTTTCCAAAGGATAGGGTCATAGAGCCGTTTCTATAATTGATTATTGCGTTGGAAGTGGCCAAAAATGGTCGACCGAGTATCACAGGGATTTGATTGCGTGGGTTTGCCACAGGTTGTGTATCTATAACGATAAAGTCCACAGGGAATATGAATTACCCTACTTTGATTAACACATCCTCTAGCTCACCCCTTGGTTGGGTGATAGATCGATCGGCCATCTGAAGAGTGCAATGCGCAGGTTTTAACTCTCCGATCCCTAATTGCTCATAAACAGAATATGGAAGCAAGTTAACACTAGCACCTAAATCGAATAGAGCATGATTGATATTTTTACCCCCAATAGAAATTGAAATTGTAGGATTTCCGGGGTCCTTTCGTTTCTTGGGTAGTTGTTGTGTAAAAGCTGTGCTCACATTACTCGCAAGGAAAACTATTTTAAGTACATGAACTTTTCTTTTCTTAGTGCACAAGTCCTTCAGGATTTTTGCATATGATAGAACTTATTGAATAGCATCTAGGAGAGGAATGTTTATGTTAACTTGCTTAAAAATTTCCACAATCTTCTCCATTTGTGGACTTGGTCTGTTTCCCCTTAACCTGTTTGGATAAGGTGCTTTATTAATAAGGGTTTGGTCCAACATTGGAGAGGATTGTGGGGACGGATTTGATCCCAAAACTGGAGTGGGAATCGACTTAGATAGATTTGGAGAAATGGGCGAAGGGTTCGAGCTTTGGGGAAAACGGAGAATAGGCTCGGATGAAGGTGGAAGACTAGACGAATTAGGGGAAGAAGAAGAAGCTGGGGTATCATTGGTGTCACTAACATCATCACATTGCTCACTCACTCGGTTATTCAGCACCTTTCCCGATCTCAACGTGGTAACAGCACTCATATTATAACTTTGTGAGTGGCCAGGATTAGGTATGGGTTGAGATGTGAGTTTCCCTTTCTCTCTCGCACTCATTGCGGCGTTTAACTGTGCGATTTGGTTTTCTAATGATTTAATACTCTCACCATGGGAGGCGGAGTTTTTCGTTATAGTATCAATAGAAGACTTCATCTCAGCCGACAATTGCATGGATTGTTTCATGAACATATCCAAAGTTTGTGCAAGTGAGTTGTCAGTACCGGCCACTTGTGGTGTAGAAATGTTAGCCGGATTTTGGAAATTCTGTGACTGAAAGGGGGGCTGATTCTGTGGTTGTGGTTGCTGTGGAGGAGGTCTTTGATAATTGCTTTGTTGGTTTTAGTTCCAAGCAAAGTTAGGATGATTCCTCCATCCTAGATTGTACGTGGAAGAATAAGGGTCGTTTCTAGGTCGCTGCTGAAAAGCAGCATTAGCTTGAAACGATGCATTCATAGGACATTCTTCCGTTAAATGTGAAGGATCTGAACAGTAACCACAGACGGTCTTAGGAAGCGTGACCCGATTTAGGGAGAATGATGAAAATTTGTTCTCAATAGCGTCGAGTTTCTTCTGCATCGCTGCCATTTCGGTTTTCACTGCGATGGAAACATCGAGCTGGTGAACACCTCCCCTAGATGAGGGTGGTCTTGCGCTTTCCCACTGCAAAGTGTGTTCAGCGAGGTCTTCCAGATACTTCCAAGCTTCACCGTCATCTTTAGACATAAAATTGCATTGACACATTGTTTCAAGCACACTAGTAAAATAAGGGGTTGCCCCTACGGATAACAACATCCGTAGGGGCAGATAACGTTTGGCCCTACGGATTAATCCGTAGGGCCAAACGGTTGCCCCTACGGTCCTTCCATATTTATTTAAAAATTATTAAATCTTAGAGTGTTGTTTGCCCCTACGGAGCCGGAAACCAAGCACCTACGGGTATATCCGTAGGGGCATCTAAATAGGGATTTAAGTGATCGATCCCTACGCTGATTATTTCTTATTCCCTTTATCGATCACAGTTGCGCGCGAACCCAAATCCCCAAACCCTCGACGTTCCCGCCGATCTCCGTTCTCATCGTCGCCAGCGTCGTCCTCGCCAGCGCCGGCCGAATCGTCATCGCCACCGCCTGCTTCTTCCTCATCTCCGTTCGTCGTCGCTATCGCCTGCTTCTTCAACCCACGGCCGATTCGTCGTCGCCACTGATTCGTCGTCGCCACCGCCTGCACAGGTTAGGAAATCTTAATTAAACAAATTTTTGGTTGTTTTAGGTCTATGGTTCATGGTTTGGGTAGGCATCGGTTGGGGTTAGCGTTAGGGTTAGGTGTGGGGCTGGGGGGCTGCTGTTACGGTTGGGGTTGGGGTTGGGGTTCGGCAGGGGGTAGCGGTTGGGGTTGGGGTTGGGGTTGGGGTTGTGTGTCCCTGAGCACTTCTTGATTGGAGCTGGGGCTGGGGTTGTGGGCTGGGGCTGGGGCTAGGGCTGGGGCTCACGCTAAGGTTGGGCTGGGGCTCGGGCTGCAGCTAAGGCTGTGGTTAGGGTTGGGGCTCGGGCTCGGGTGGCGGTTAGCATTAGCGTTAGGGCTGGGGCTGGGGCTAGGGCTGGGGCTGCGGTTGGGGTTGGGGTTCGACAAGGGGTTGCTGTTGGGGTTAGGGTTGGGGTTAGGGTTAGGGTAGGGGTTGGGGTTTTGGATTTCAGGGTCTAAGCTTTTTTCTTTGAATTGTTTTGTTTTGTTGCTGGTTCTTAGGTGAAGGGTGAATTTAGGGTTAGATATTAGCTATCTGGTTGATCTTGGAACGCAATTTTGAAGATCAAATATTTACTTTATAATTTGATCAGTTTTGAATTGTTGGGTTCTTGTCGTTTGTGTTGCAATGTTAGTATTTTCTAATGTTGTCTAATGAGATTGGAGGGCTTTGATATGCTCTACGATATGCATTTCTAACGATTTGTCCTGCAGTCTGATACCAAGAACAACAAGTAACGAATAATAGAAAGGATGAGTCGTGTATTTAGGAAAAAGCAGAAAATGTTTTTTCTGACACCGTGTACCCAATTTTCCCACACACACCCCTTCACACATGAAGGTTGGCAGAAGATGTTTTTCTGGTAACATCTTCAGCATCATCGAGACTTAATTGCATTTGAAAGGAGGATATATATTCTTTCAACTTAAATTTATATTATATTCATCTTGTTTATTGATTTCTTTTCTATGTTGCAGGTATGTATCTCAATCTCAAGTCTAATGCATCTTAGTTCTTTAATGCTCAATTCTCAAAGGAGCTTAGTTCTCCATAGGAGCTTAGTTCTCCAAGATAGGAGCATGCTCCTCCCCATAATGCGCATATGCGCAAGCGCCACGTTCACTGCGTGCAATGCACGTGTGCCCGTCATGCGCGCACCACGTGCAATGCACGTGCGCACCACATGAGAATATTTAATAATATTAAAAGGAGCTTAGTTCTCCATAGGAGCTTAGTTCTCCAAGATAGGAGCATGCTCCTCCCCATAATGCGCATACGCGCAAGCGCCATATGCGCTACGTGCAACGCACGTGTGCCCGCCATGCACACACCACGTGCAATGCAAGTGCGCACCACATAAAAAAATTCAATAATATTAAAAGGAGCTTAGTTCTCCAAGTTAGGAGCCTGCTCCTCCCCATAATGCGCATATGCACAAGCGCCATGTGCGCTACGTGCAATGCACGTATGCCCGCTATGCGCGCACGTGCAATGCTCGTGCGCACTACATGAGAACATTTAATAATATTAAAAGGAGATATGTTCTCCGTAGGAGCTTAAATCTAATGCATATGTACGTATTAAATAACTTAAATAAGTCATATAACCTATAACCACAATTTAATCTCATCAAACTATATACGTTCAAAAAAACTAGTTTGCAATTTTACCCAAATTTCAACCATTTTAGCAAAAATGCACAAACAACAATTTAGCTAGGATTTTCATGAACTAAAGACATTAAACCACACTTAATAATGTTAATGAAGTCATAAAAAAACTAATTATAATTTTAAACCCAATTATTTAACCATTTCCAAAAACCTAGATAGCAAATTAGTGTAATTATCACAATTTTTAAACTAACAATTAACAACTAGCTACTAACTTGTTTTAACATGTCATAAGAGCTTAAACACATTACACAACCATACACCAATTTCATAAAACCCTAACTTGCATTCAAGTTCTTCTCTTGAATTTTCATCACACAAACCACAACAACCAATTTAACACTTATAAACAAAATCATATAAGCAACTAATCAACAAACAACCATGGGGCACAAAAATTTATACCTCACAAATCCATGATCAAATATGAAATCTAGACCTCCAAAATGAAATCCTTGCACCAAGATCCATGCATCTAAGGCTACACTAAAATGGGTAAGAACTAGATTTAGATTTTGGGATTTTTTTGATGGGTATTTGATGAATTTTTTGAAGCAAAAGAGATGGAACAATGGGGGGGAGAAAGAGGGCTGTTGGTGCAGGAATTTTCGGCCAGAAAGGGAGTGGGGGAGGAGAGAGAGGGAGGTGGAGAAAAATGGGGAGAAAAAGATAAAGTCTACACCCCCTTTTGACTTTCTTTCATTTCCCTTTTTCTTTTCTTTTCTTTTCTTTTTTGTTCGGAATGGAGTGGGGAAATGTGTAAGTGCACGGCGGCGCCCCGGCCGTCAATCCGACGCCGGAATGCGGAAGCGGTGAATAACTTAAATTTTTGCGGACTTAGCAAACCGGCACCACCGCGCACTATAACCCGGATCGAACCATTAACTAGTCTAAGCTAGCTAGAAGATGGGTTAGAGATATACCGACGATCCAAGTCCTCCGGTCTTCTCGTCATCGTCCCGATCTCCTGTGGAATGTCCCGTCTCCTCCTCGTCGCCGGAAGTGCACCACATCGCCTACATCGTTTACGGGCTCCCACCTCAATGCCGAGGCAACTCGGGCACGATGCTGGCTAGTCAACGTGCCCAAGATTTGCTGTAGAATGTGTGAAGAACCATGTCTCACTTGGGGTTGTGGAATTGCCATTGGAGGAGGGATTGAACTTGGAGCTTTTTAGATGGAACTTGTGGGATTTTTGCAACATGAAATGAAGCAAAATCCCACCTCAAAATATTTGGACAGCCCCCCCCCCAAATTGAGTGGCCGGCCATCACCATATGAGAAAGAGAGAGAGGGACAAACTCAAAAGGGTGGAATCAAATCAATAATGCAAGGTGGAGTGTCATGGAAAAAGCAAGTGATGATGAGAGGCAATGATCACTCCCAAAACCAATACACTACCAACTAATCATCAACAACCATGATGCTTACAAAGTCAAGCCATCATGAAGCTAGAAGTCAAGGTCAATGAGAGAATATCATGATACAACAATAAGCAAAGACCCCCTCCACAAACACTTATTTGCAACAATGCAAATAAGCCCTCCTCCACCAATCTTCGGCCAATGAACGGAACAATGGAAATTGGCCGAAACGGAAAGCAAACTGGCAACTCCATAAAACTGGTCCCGTAATAAATTACAGGAAAACCCCGATACTGTGCATACACACCCGCATTTGTATTTCGACCGAAATACAAATGCAATGAGACAAAATCTCCACTGTACTATACTAGGATCCGGCTCATACCAAAACCGACTAGTAATATCTGTTCGATCCTGATCCATGCAATACCGCACGTATCTGATCGAACCCTGCCATATAACCATACGGCCTATAGTACAAACTGTCCGATCCTGATCCGTGCAATACCGCACGTATCTGATCGGACCTTGCCATATCTCCATACGGCCTCTACAACCTTTCGCCCGAAAGCTGAGTAACTGAATGTGGGGGACTCTAAAGACTCGTCAACACCTTGGTTGTGGATTTAACCACTAGCACGTCAGAGGTATAAGCCAATACGTAACGGGCTACCAGGTACTGACTAAAAGGGATGTCTGTGAGCGAACTCAGCCTGACAACCCTACTGAGCCTGTCAGTGACAATATCCGTGCAGTCCGGTCCGTTCGTCTATGAGTATCGCATGGCGGGCCTAGGGGGTTGGTAAAAGTCAGACCCCCAAAAGCGGTACAAGTCGTGTCGGAGTGTAGCCCAGAACACTCTGAGATACTACTGGAATACCTACCAGTAAATCTCCTTGCCTTGGCCAAGGACTTTGTGTAATGGCTCTCCTAGACACAGCACGACCTCACCCCCAATACCGGGAGAGACGAACCCCTGAAGATTCGCTCACTGCCTCCATGTGGCTCGGGACTGTACCCAACTAAAACCTGTTTGCACGACTCCTTTGAGCCGTGGTAGGGTAGTAATCAAAGTACAGTGGGAACTCACACGAGACAAATGACGATCCCCAGGTCGATGAACTAACCTGCACACATGTCACCAGGGAACTGCCATCTGACGTCTGGTATATGACCAACTAGCATGTTCCCGGTGAGTCCTGTCCGGTGTACTCATAACCCAATGAGCACCTGTATACATCTTAGGTGATCCAACTGACACCAGTGGCTTGTGAGACCGGCCACCGCCCCTCGTCGGGGTCTCGACTGTATACACTAGTCTACTAATGGAGTATCGATGCCCGGTCTCGAAACTCCCACGACTAGGGACCTTTTAAGGATATGCTTGTAGACCCCCAGCTCCCACTTATATGATCGCCCTCATACTGCTGGTGGTCAAGCAAGAATCCTATGGGCTCTATCAACGTGTAATAGCGACGTGTCAGGTCACCTAAAACAGTACACGATGATAAAGGTAAACCAGATAGCATACTATCATCTCGAGTAAGACTGTCCTACCGGGATAGGTCCTCCCTCAATCATTACAATCACGTACCTGTGACCTAATAATTGACTCTGAGGGCACTATCTCCAACAATCTCCCACTTGCACTCAAGGCTAATTATTGCGATGTCGCATACTCATAGCCCGTGTGATACCGAACATCCAACTCCTCTACTAGTCAGTCTCACAAAGCTCGTTTGCGGAACTATTGCGTTCGAGGAATAGCCTCAGTGAGTGGATCCGCTTAGTCGTTTCTTTCTATGTCTCTCTATATCTCAAGTTCGCGGAGAAAGCCATCTCCCGAAAAGAGCAATACCTGTCTCAGAATATGTCTGGATGTCTGATGGGACATAGCTCATAAATGAACTCCAAATCCAAACTTCTTAGACTGTATCGTCAACTGAACTTAATCAGTATCCTGCGCGCCATGCCTCCCTCAGTATTGCCTTGGACCACCTGTCCAAAATACTGCCCCTCATCAGAAGGAAAACTATAACTCTGACAACCTCCTTGTCGTCCATGTCACCTTGGAAGCCTGGAATGATAACTGTCTCCTGAATGAGGCTGTCGTTATCATATCCCTAGAACATCCACTTATGTTCTAAAACTGCTTCCGACTGTTTCTCCAGGATTGGATTAATGTCAACTTATTGCATCTAGTGCAAGAACAACATCTGGTGTGGTACTTGACATCTCACGATTGACTCAATTGCCTGAGCAAGTGATCTGCCAATCATGCCCGTCCCTCTCCCCTTTAGTCTGTAAGACACCTTTGGAGAGGGTGACTCCATTACCTGCAGGTACACTACCGTGCCAGGAGTCGTCCATCCTAAATACTCTTAGAATGCTGTCAAGTACCCTGATTGGGAAACCACCCAAATCTAGATCTAAAACCATAGATTTAGTAACCAGTATGTCTGATATAATATCCAAGTCCTATGTGGAGAAACCATTGTGTGACGACCAAAGTATAACCGATCGTAGTGTAGGAGTTTCCTTTCCTACTCTGTGTATATCATCCAAATACCAGGATATCACACCCTACTACCTTCTCAACAGATCCATCCCCTATTCTGATGAAGTCAAACCCATGACTGTCACGTCAGAAATAGATGATCTATCTCCGCTACATCTGCTCTAGTCTATAAATAGACATAAGCAACCTGTCCACCAATGCTTCCGCTGCTCCCACTGACTACGACAACCCTCTGGCAGAGTCATATAGACGTACACTTCTAAAACTGGTTTAGAACGACGCTATACTCATCCTCCTGCCGGGTCTCGTAACCTGGAACAACAGCAATGGCAATTGTGGGTAAACAAGAACTTCCCTGTCACCGTCCTTGAGGCTACCGGAGTACCTCTCGGGTGCCTGAAGTTACCCACCTTATCTGCGGAGTGGCCAATGGAATGTCAATCCAGATTGAATCTTTAGGTTCCTTATCAAATCTTCAGTAATCGTTTGTGGTTCTGGAATCACTTCCAGTTCTACCATACTCCCACTACTGTTTTCTGAAAAAATCCATTTTTAATAAAATTGTGGCGAGTCTAGAACAATATCGCTATTGTTCATCCAGATGGTAGAAAGTCAACCCGCGTCATAGCCTGGGTCAACCCACAAACAGCCATTACAGAAACGTGCCTTGAGTTATCCAGAGTCTGGTTTTAAGCATAATCCGGACAACTCCCCGTAGCTTAACATCGTTAAAATATGAACTGTTCTATATCCAATATAGAAACATAGGCACTGATTTAATTGAACCAGATTCAAATCATGCAGCTGTCCCCAGCGCACGTCAACTAAATGGAAGGAGGCCGATCAGCGTTACTCAACTTAGGAATACTTCCAATTATGAGTAACCTGAAAGAGAAGCAAGATCTCTTTATCATTACTATCAACTGAACACCATACACAAGTATCTACATCTTCGATCACTTTGAAGAATCCCGATACTTGTGACACCTGGTTCTCCACTCTATTCAAATACCAATAACTTCTCCAAATTCGGACCCTGTGTTTCCACGAAACACCTGTCTAAAAACTAGAGAAGCCATAAGTAAACTGAATGTAGTACGAGGACCAACCCCTCTGTCCTGATGGACCCTGGACAACATACAATACTCTGTATAAGTCCCTTGAGTCTGATAACTCATTCACGGTGTGTCGTAGGTTGAAAACTGTACTTATGGTTAAGAAGAATTACACCGCTGTTTAATGCTCCTTACCTAACCATCCACTGATATAGGTAAATGTCGTAGACATAATTTCAGAAAGGTATATCTCACTCTATGAAAATAGACGTACAGATATATCAATTTGAAATTGGTGCATAACAGCGGATATTCAAAACCAAATATTTGCCGACCGGCAAACAGCCCAGGTGATTTCCTCAAATATCACCGATTACAACGAATCCCGATATAATGAGGATGATCACCCAATTCCCAATAACGTACTCCCACTCATCATCTGTAAAACCATACAGATGTGAGAATCATACCTGGTAAATACATACCCTGGAGTAAATATCTAATCGGGAAATCAGTTCTCTTTTAACATTACACAGTGAAACTGAAACATTGAAATGTTTCGTTGGGGTATCCTGGTATTCCTAGTAATGCCTCTTCCAGATTCACGACTATAACCGTATAGTTCTCTGCCACCTCTCCAAATCCCTTCATATGTCTTTAGTCATTACCTTCTGCACACCCCTTTAGGCCAAATGGTTTTCTTCCTTCCCTACCGTTCGGCACCAGCCTATGGTTTGGAAGAAGACTATCCAATAAGCATAATGGGTGTACTGTCCCAATCCTAGGAACACTCGCAATGAGAGAGGGTGAAGATAAAAGACAACCGAATAAACCTTATTCATATTTCTCCTGAACCAGAATCCATCCCCGAACTGGAACAAGTTCCATTCGAGTTCGTATATAACCATACGATGGAGTATCCAAATAAACTGTGGATCTTCGTAGTGAGACGGAGTGTCCTGGAGAAATACAAAGGTGATGTGGGAGTGGTAACGAAATATTTGGTTTGGTCGTGAATATCTGTTGCAATTTACTTTGCCCTCTTACTAATCCCTTGCTTTGTCTGAACTTAATACCTTCTGCACACCATCGTTATGCTAATTGGTTTTCTTCATTCCCTACCGGTCGGCACCAGCCTAAGGTTTGGAAGAAGACAATCCAATTTGCGTAATAGGTGTACTATCTCCTAAACCAAGGAGTACTCACAACCTGAGAGAAGGTAAAAGGAAAAGACAACTGAATAGTCCTATCCGTTTTCTCCAGAACCGGAAACCATCCTCGAATAAATTCTTTCGAGTTCGTATCTAACCATACGATGGTTTTGTCCAATGGAAGTGGACGTTCGTAGTAATACGGGGTGTCCTGGAGAAAAGGGTAAAAGTAGGAGTGGCAATGAGGTTTGCAACTCTGACAATCCAAAAGCCAGTGTTTAAGAAGGTTCGGTCAACTTGGTCACTGAGTCATAGTCTTAGGGTCGGGTCAAATGGTCGCTGCCAAAGAGAGAGAGAAAAGAAACACTCAGCGTGCACTCTAACCTAGATCAGAATGGTCACCAATTTATCTAATCTGGAAACCTCCCACTGTACCTCAAATTCTCCTCCAAACCTGAAAGAAGAATTAGTCGGGGTTACCCGAGGAGTAAACTAACTCATCAGTGGGAATCGGGATCCAACTATCATTGCATGATAACGTGACGGAATCCGCTCACGCTATCACACTCCAGAAGGTATGCGCATATCTGGCAAGTTTCAGTTCTTTTGAAACTCCTGATGTGATTTCTGCCCCATGCTCTTATGACCTTGACGAAGGCCAACAAATCATAAGTCACATGTCAAGTTCTACCCGTCATTCTCCAGGTTGATTTGAACCCACCCGCACAAGCCCTTGACGAAGGCCAACAAGGCTATACGACTGTCCCAAACCAACGCATCTATCTATGCTGCAGAAAGGCAACAAACAGCTACCATACACTATGCCTTGACGAAGGCCAACAAACATAGCATGAATACTACGTGCTACCCGTCTGAAACGACGGAGGGCTACGAATGGTTTCTGGCGAAAACCTTTAACGTAAAGAACTTGATATCGTTGAAGGAACGGATAGCTTTTTGAAAATATAGTGACGAAAACCGTTGCTAAAGAGGTCACTCCCGGTGAAGGGATCTCGGCTCTTTCCCCGTAGAATGGGGTGCAGGATATTCCAACTGAATACCGCGATGCAAAGCAAAAGTAATCGGCTATAATGAAGTTAATGCCCTGACGCAAACTTCTGTCCAAGGGGTCACTCCCGGTGAAGGGATCTCGGCCCTTGCCTCGTCGACTGAGGAGCAGGATATTCCAACTGAATACCACGATGCAAAACAAAAGTGAACGTCCTTGCAATAACAGCTTTTGAAAAAGTGTTCCAACAACATCAGATTAGGTTTGTTTTTAACTTGCATTGATCCGAATCAATGCAGTCCCATCAATTGATCACACCAAAAAGAACGAAAATATACTGATGTACGTATATGCCATCCGCATTCGCCACTGGGTCCCGTCATTACCCGTTAGGTTAGCTAACTAACGACAGAGCGGGGACTGGACTAGCGCGGATGCAAAACATATACAACATCTACTAATATATATACCAATATATTATATTTCGCTCAAGGCGTGAAAGAAATGCAACATCACAGAGAATGTACAGCATCACAGAAACAATACAGATATCTGGGATCCCCGGGTTTCACAGAGCCGCTGAAACCCGACGTTCCCCTGGTCGTGTGGATAGCCTGCGCAATGAAATCCTAGACCCCTGCGGGCGCGGCAAGTCACCCGCCAAAACCTGAAGCGAGGCAGCCCCCTTCAGCGCCGTGAATGGACCACCCAGCACTTCACGGAATCCGGTAACTTGGGCACCCCTCCTGGGTCAACCTGTACCCCCTACGAGTGCAGCGAATAGTCCGCCAATCCTAGAGTGAAGCCCCCTCCGTCTCAATGCCATGAGATGCGGGCTTGTTGCCCTCTAGAACCCGGCTATCCGTGCACCCCTCCGCGGGGCAATCCTAGTACAGAAAGTAAAATATACATACAACGGGTACATCGACCGCAACCAGGTCGTGCCCCAAAACAATAATACAAACAGGCAGTGACGGCAGTCCACATGTCGGACGCTCGCCCCGCAATATCAAATGTACATAATACAACAAAACAGTACTAGCATTGCATCCAGGCTACCCCCCCGACCGATCCGCAACAACACAGCAAATACATAGAACATCAACGTGAAAGTCACGTTCGCAAATCCGTCTAACCGGGCTATAGCAGTTAGACAGGATTTACCGATCGAGTGACATTCACGGTCGCAGATATAATGTAAATACTGTGAAAAATGTGTTTAAAATTTTCCGATTGACCAAAAATTAACAAGTGGGCCCCCAATCAAAACTGTAGCACTCACAGAAAACCTGGGCCCAATTTTAATATCCCAAAACCCCTAAAATAAGCCCACAAGCCCACTGAAAGAAATTGGTGAAGTGAAGCCTCATTCCTGCGGCGGAAGCGCGGCCAATGAGGGGCTAAGGCCGCGCTTCCGCGGTCGTAAGGTATGATCACTTTACCAAATTTTTGCAGTAGTCTTAGAACTCCCTGCACATCATTCTGAGACAACCTGAAAAAATTTTGGACTCAAAAAAAATTCGACAGAAACTGATGTGCTTGAAAAATGCGGTTTCGGGATTTTGTTCGATCGGAAACGTAAAACACATTAAACCAAGCTAGACGAAGTTAATGGCGAGGCTCTGATACCACTGTAAGTGCACGGCGGCGCCCCGGCCGTCAATCCGACGCCGGAATGCGGAAGCGGTGAATAACTTAAATTTTTGCGGACTTAGCAAACCGGCACCACCGCGCACTATAACCCGGATCGAACCATTAACTAGTCTAATCTAGCTAGAAGATGGGTTAGAGATATACCGACGATCCAAGTCCTCCGGTCTTCTCGTCATCGTCCCGATCTCCTGTGGAATGTCCCGTCTCCTCCTCGTCGCCGGAAGTGCACCACATCGCCTACATCGTTTACGGGCTCCCACCTCAATGCCGAGGCAACTCGGGCACGATGCTGGCTAGTCAACGTGCCCAAGATTTGCTGTAGAATGTGTGAAGAACCATGTCTCACTTGGGGTTGTGGAATTGCCATTGGAGGAGGGATTGAACTTGGAGCTTTTTAGATGGAACTTGTGGGATTTTTGCAACATGAAATGAAGCAAAATCCCACCTCAAAATATTTGGACAGCCCCCCCCCCCAATAGAGTGGCCGGCCATCACCATATGAGAAAGAGAGAGAGGGACAAACTCAAGAGGGTGGAATCAAATCAATAATGCAAGGTGGAGTGTCATGGAAAAAGCAAGTGATGATGAGAGGCAATGATCACTCCCAAAACCAATACACTACCAACTAATCATCAACAACCATGATGCTTACAAAGTCAAGCCATCATGAAGCTAGAAGTCAAGGTCAATGAGAGAATATCATGATACAACAATAAGCAAAGACCCCCTCCACAAACACTTATTTGCAACAATGCAAATAAGCCCTCCTCCACCAATCTTCGGCCAATGAACGGAACAATGGAAATTGGCCGAAACGGAAAGCAAACTGGCAACTCCATAAAACTGGTCCCGTAATAAATTACAGGAAAACCCCGATACTGTGCATACACACCCGCATTTGTATTTCGACCGAAATACAAATGCAATGAGACAAAATCTCCACTGTACTATACTAGGATCCGGCTCATACCAAAACCGACTAGTAATATCTGTTCGATCCTGATCCATGCAATACCGCACGTATCTGATCGAACCCTGCCATATAACCATACGGCCTATAGTACAAACTGTCCGATCCTGATCCGTGCAATACCGCACGTATCTGATCGGACCTTGCCATATCTCCATACGGCCTCTACAACCTTTCGCCCGAAAGCTGAGTAACTGAATGTGGGGGACTCTAAAGACTCGTCAACACCTTGGTTGTGGATTTAACCACTAGCACGTCAGAGGTATAAGCCAATACGTAACGGGCTACCAGGTACTGACTAAAAGGGATGTCTGTGAGCGAACTCAGCCTGACAACCCTACTGAGCCTGTCAGTGACAATATCCGTGCAGTCCGGTCCGTTCGTCTATGAGTATCGCATGGCGGGCCTAGGGGGTTGGTAAAAGTCAGACCCCCAAAAGCGGTACAAGTCGTGTCGGAGTGTAGCCCAGAACACCCTGAGATACTACTGGAATACCCTACCAGTAAATCTCCTTGCCTTGGCCAAGGACTTTGTGTAATGGCTCTCCTAGACACAGCACGACCTCACCCCCAATACCGGGAGAGACGAACCCCTGAAGATTCGCTCACTGCCTCCATGTGGCTCGGGACTGTACCCAACTAAAACCTGTTTGCACGACTCCTTTGAGCCGTGGTAGGGTAGTAATCAAAGTACAGTGGGAACTCACACGAGACAAATGACGATCCCCAGGTCGATGAACTAACCTGCACACATGTCACCAGGGAACTGCCATCTGACGTCTGGTATATGACCAACTAGCATCTTCCCGGCGAGTCCTGTCCGATGTACTCATAACCCAATGAGCACCTGTATACATCTTAGGTGATCCAACTGACACCAGTGGCTTGTGAGACCGGCCACCGCCCCTCGTCGGGGTCTCGACTGTATACACTAGTCTACTAATGGAGTATCGATGCCCGGTCTCGAAACTCCCACGACTAGGGACCTTTTAAGGATATGCTTGTAGACCCCCAGCTCCCACTTATATGATCGCCCTCATACTGCTGGTGGTCAAGCAAGAATCCTAGGGGCTCTATCAACGTGTAATAGCGACGTGTCAGGTCACCTAAAACAGTACACGATGATAAAGGTAAACCAGATAGCATACTATCATCTCGAGTAAGACTGTCCTACCGGGATAGGTCCTCCCTCAATCATTACAATCACGTACCTGTGACCTAATAATTGACTCTGAGGGCACTATCTCCAAAAAAATGGGTGGGGGATGTGCTGCTGAATTCAGCCACATGGGGATGGGGGTGAGTGAGTGTGGGTGTGGGTGTGGGTATGGGGGAAAAAGATAAATGTTATACCCCAAACAACCATTTACACTAATTTCACCGAAAAAAGCCTTTTTCTTCGATATTTTCTAAACCGTTTTGGCAAACGATTTCATTTCAAAAACCACATGATAAAATTTTATTTAAAGTTTTATGATGCACAAAATTTGTTTCAACTCATTCCAATTTGTAATTTTCCCTAATTAAATGTATTAGTGACGGCTTAAAATAATAATAAAATAAATTTTTTCAGAAAATTTGAAATTTCACCAGTGGCTCAATAAACACCAAATACTAGCAATTACATTGCTAGAATATATATATTTAATTTTTATAATAAGATATTTGCATTTTGACTTTTTACAGAAAACTCCCTTATTTTACCGATTTTCCGAAATTTCACCGAAACGATTTTCAAAACGCTACAATCTTCCCCCCTTAAAAAAATTTGGTCCCCGAATTTAAAGTAAAACTCCCCCCAAATACTAAAACGTCTAAACCAAAACCATCAAGTCGTCGGGGCTGCGAAATTGTAAATACATAAAACAAATCGTAGCGCAGCGCATGCGCATGAAAAATGAGCATATAACTCAAATCAAAACTCCGTCAAGCATCCCGCAATCATCGGAGTCATGGGGAAGACACCAATGCCAAATCCAAAGCAAAACCAATATGATATAACTCGAAACTATACATGTAAATATCGAATCTATATATGTAAATATCTGAAGGAAATGAATGCCAAATATATTCAGGTACTGTCTTCTGGCTAGTCCTGCCCAGTACGAAAACACATAGCAAATATCACAAAAACGTACTGCTCTATAGGTTAAATCAATCCCAAAATACGTATATGAATACTACGTGCGTCTGGTACGCACGGAAATCAAAATCCATATACGTGCCATACAAGCGCACAGAAACAACATCTAAGTGCATCGGTTGTGCACACAACATCTTTCATAGGCAACGTGTGTGCCTGACAGCAAGGATAGGTGCGTCTGACACGCACGAAGAATCTCGATTTAGTGCATCTGGTGTGCACCAAAATCGTATCTCATAAAATGCGCCCAACATGCGCGAAAAACCCCAAATCAGGTGCATCCATCATGCACGAAATCATGAAATCCAATATCAAGCACCGAACATGCGCAAAATCCAATCAAGTGCACAAGGTGCACAAAACAAATATCGAACATCACAATCGAAATCGAAGTCCAGTGCATCTAAGTGCACAAAATGCATATCACTGCACTTCAAGCATATATGAACTATACCGAGTGCAAAAACCAAATCGTGTGCGTACATGCGCACAAAATCAACTCAACTGTATGAAACCCATAAAATCATAAACATGAGAAACCAAGGCACGAAAACGATATCAGGTGCAACACTGTGCAGAAATCATAAATACTCAGTAGGTGCAACCATGGCGCATGAAAATGATATCATGAAACTCAATCATCAAAACCAAATCATGCGAATATATCGCTCAAAATACCAAAATCAAGTATGGCGGAATAGTCCCGCTCAAGAACATCCTCCAAGAATCTCTGGCCAACTGTCGGGGTCACTCATAGCATATCTTGTCGACGATCCTGAACTCTGGCCTGCCGGTGTGCGCAACATGACCACTCCTGGGTCCTAGTCTTCTCGTAATTCATTCCAGAAAGGTCCTATCGAGATCTCTCCCAAATTTCGTCTCTGCCGAACCGTCCGGAAGTCATCGTCCTTTACTATATCTGTTTCTTGTTCGAGAACGGCTGCATACTCATCGCGACTCCTTCTGGAAGGTATATCCATGCATAATGCCTCGGCATGCGTATCGCATCTCTGATGTCGGCGGAGTGGAACTTCGTTTCATCAAGATCTCGTATGAACCTCTTACTCCACTTTTCTAATGTCGACTGCTCTGGACTCGTCTCATCGTGGCTGCATGGACTGAGCTCTAACGACTATCCTCATATCTGGAGTCTCCCAAGAATGCATCTCACCACCTAGCATCCGAATTAAGTCGAGCCATCCGATCGAGTCGTCAAAACCTCATAATCCCCAAGAGCTCAACATCTTGGGCACAGTTTAATAGTATCGAGTACATACCACAGCATCGGTGGTCCAGCCGTAGAAGGGCAAACCCAAGCCTCACTAATGGCGCCGCAGAACTGCCGCAAACCCAAAGGTTCCAAGGCTTTCACACGGTCATTAAGTCGAGTTAGGGTTTCATTCTTCTAAAGGGATCATAGAATTGCCTGCATGTCTTTCTGACTACTTAAACATGGAATAATAGGTTTCTGACATTCGATCATCTCTGTCGACTCTCAATGTCTCCGCGTGAAGTCGTCTCTAGCTGGAATCAATCTATCTGATGACCTCGCATCGGGGTAGGCGAACGAACCACCTGTCCTAGTCATTCATCATCGGGTGACTAGCGACCTTCTAGCATCTATTAGTATAACTCGTCCCGCAATAGCTCCAACATATGGGGCGATATCTCGTCACTCGCAACAACAACTGGCTCACTCGTCTGCATGCTGAACAGTGCCTCAATCATCATGAGTAAGCAATACACCAACGGTCATCAAAATCTGACTGGCCTCTGTCAGTGGCTCAATCCTCTAGTGCTGATCGGCACGTCCAAGTAATCTCATACAACGATCCATCAAACGCTCATGGCGCGAAGACACAATGAAAAGACACATCTCTGCAATCGTGTGTCGCCGGAATCATGCCCTGGTCAGTCCTCGTTCTTGACGAGCTCATGCTGACCGCAACTCTAGCCGTAGCTCTCCCTGCCCGTAATCGTGGCAGCAAACCATAACTGGTACTGATGGGCTAGATCGGAATGAATATAATAATAAGCAAAGAATGTACATCCTAAGGCTTCTTAAGTGGAGTAGCGTATCGTAAATATGCCGTGGAACATACCTACGGTACGTCACTCTACTTTAGTCACCTATTCCATCAACCAAGGGTCATCCTACACTTCGAAGGTAAAACCTAACGCTCTGATACCAACTTTGTCACGTCCCGAAAGTACGGAACATGACCGGCACTTAAACTACGAAACGTCTCGAGGCGTACGTAATCCAAGTAAGCCGAAAACCCAGAAATGCAAACCAAGAAAAGTAGTAGAGTGAAGGAAAACCAATTTAAACAAGTAGTTTTCATAGCATAAGCCGAATTATCGGTTTTAAAAAAAACATCAATATTTCCCGAAAATTTCGGCAGAGTCTCCTTTGTAAATACTGGCTCCCAAACAGGATACAACATGAATAGTATACGAAATCAATAAAAGGCATCCCCAAGCGGGAGCTAGCTCTTCGTCAATTGACGGTCACAACCACACAAGCAATATAATATACAACGCCAACGGCGAGGATCAAAACTCAAAACCACAAGAAAACCACAGAAATAAAACGCGCGACTCTAAGGTCGAAAGAATAATATCACTGGTCTCTATCTCTGAAATAAATACAGGTTTGGTTGATGGAACTTCTAGATACAACAGAGTAATAATATACAAGTTATATAATGGGGGGTACGATACAAGTAAACCCACCTACTGGCAAATCACCCGAAGGAAACTATGCCCGCAAGCCGTAATGAAACCTGCAAGAAACTGGGGCAGAATGGGGGTGAGTTGCCAACTCGTGAATAGAAAAACATCTACGCACAGAAATCGCATAAATAACGCAACCTAGGTCAAAGATCATAATATATCCTCAAATATATGAATAACATGCAGCCTATAACAATGGCTAGGGTAATATCTAACCCGAGTGTGATCTCATGTGCCCGTGTCAGTGCCTCAGGTAGCAATATATCATATGAATGAGGTATGAATGCATGAAAACAGAATACATGTAAATGAAGAAACTGTTTTCATAAATTAGTGAGATTTCCTTTGTATTTTTAAAATGAGGTATCATAAATGAAATCAACATCAATAATGTCTAGCATCGACACAAAACATAAATCTCAATGTCTTAAAATCTCAGGCTCCGGCTATCCGGACTGGCCTGTATCATCAAATCTCAGTACCTCAATATCTCGAAATCTCAATGTCTCAATCTCAATATCTAGGGCGCCGTCAGTCCAGACCGGCCCCTACCATCCATCTCAAGACCACGACGGTATCCTCCGGATATCCGACACGTCGGGTAAAATCACCGGTAGGTAGTCTCCCCCTGCCAGGCTCATCGTCATCACCATGAGCTTCTTTCCCCGGGGTACCTTACCGGGTCCACCATATACCCGAAACGGTTCATCCAACTCCTCGAATCGGGTTTCGAAATCCATCAGCAAACTCATGGTGGACGACTCATACATCATGGAAAAACCGCGCTTTTTATTTAAAAAGAGAAAGAAGAAGTTTGTATATGTTTTGCGGTTTTCCCCAAATCCAGAAAATCTCATGGAAATCCGAATCCAAAACCTCAATAGCACGTAAAAAGTGAATATATGTATGAGAATCCATGAATGCGGCATAACAATGAATAATAGTACGCATGAAGTAGCAGGTAATAACTACAATGTCTAAACTAACATATAAGGCAAGTACACTAATATCATGTCTAAACTATTAGCTAACAGGCTATGTCAAGCAATAATATTTTCTAAGGTGTACGTGACATGGCAATTACCGATGAAGATGTGTGTGAGCCGGAAAGTAAGTGTACGTGGTACAAACGCATCATCGGTAATGGTGCTGGTGTCCTAACCACAAGATATCAACAGTAGAATATGAAGCATAATATAAGCATGTGATGCGGAGCAAACAACAATAATGAGCGGGAGCTGAATACTAGACGCAACGATAACTAATCTGCTTTAACCTAATATAAATCCTACAATGGTGCCTTTTGAAATAACACGAATCGTGGGGTTTTGAAAATAGGGGCTACGGTGTTTTTAAGAAAAGATACATTTTTTTTTTAAATATCCGTAGAATCCCTTGACTTGTCTTTTAAAATACGCACGATTCGTAAGCTTTGAAATGGGTAGGAACCGAATCTAATCTAACAACTAACTAAACTAAAGGGCTAAGCTACAAGCTAGACTACAGGTAAGGAAACCGCCTAACATCTGAGTCGATACATATACATACCTGTATATATATTAGTAGGTGATCCCGCCTCAATAATATCATATCCGAAACCATATCTATAATCAGACATCCCAAGTCAAGAGTGCGGATCAATCATCAAGATATAGCTCGTACGTAAATCCGTCGTACGGCATCCCCAAATCTGGGTACGGGTCAATATCATATTCCTCACACTATTCCTCTGGTATCCTCTTTATCCAAGATCATAGTCTAGGGTACTGACCTATGTCTAGTACAATACTAATATCCTCAATATACTCATGATCTGACTACTGATCGACAATCTCGTACAAACCGATATCGTCAGCACATATCATCATCAAGGGGTATACATCGCCCGATACGGCCTAATATCAATATCCTAGCATATCATGCCTCATATCACGATCACATATCGACCATTTTATTTATAACACTATTCACCCGTATCGCCGCCCCAAGATCCGCTATAACACCAGGACGTACCTCAAGTACGAATCCTGCCATATCACCGATATCACAACCACAAAAAAATCTCATCGACTCAGCTCAATCCCAAGTATCATCCTCAAATCCGTATGTGAACACACAGTCCCATATCCATGTGAACACATAACTATAAAGAATCCCATGAGCACATATAAATAGGAATGTGTGCAAGTATGTATGTGTGTATGTGTAGTGCAACACTACCCTAGGGTTCGCGACACTAAAATAATCCAACACACCAATATCCATCCTAAACATCGTTATTAATCCCAAATAACATATAATAATTGTTGGTGTGTATACGCATCCGTATACACCACCACGGACTGCGGGGGTGCTATACGTCATCTACCCGACTTCTCCCCGTAGATATAAATCTACTCACCTGGTCCTCGCTCGCCGGTGCCGACGTCGCCACGCGCTTGCTTGCCGTCTCGAAGTCCACATGGGGGTACCTACATATCACAACGCATCGTATCGCATTAAAATCCGACTCATGACCAAAACGACACATGAATCCCACATAAGTCAAAACCTATGGCTGCTTCCACAAATCAACCCAAAAACCCTCGACGTCGGCGTACAAACGCCAGACCATCGAGAAAAATCCAAATACACTCATTTGCACATTCACGAACACTAATTTTAATATAAAATAGGTTAAAACTCACAAAAAACCCCAAATTCACTTTAAAAGCCGTTTTTCCGAAAAACTAGCAAGCAAAATTACCCGTTTTAGTACAAAACTCGACGTTTAAACAATTCTAGCGGCCATAATACTTATTAAATAACTTAAATAAGTCATATAACCTATAACCACAATTTAATCTCATCAAACTATATACGTTCAAAAAAACTAGTTTGCAATTTTACCCAAATTTCAACCATTTTAGCAAAAATGCACAAACAACAATTTAGCTAGGATTTTCATGAACTAAAGACATTAAACCACACTTAATAATGTTAATGAAGTCATAAAAAAACTAATTATAATTTTAAACCCAATTATTTAACCATTTCCAAAAACCTAGATAGCAAATTAGTGTAATTATCACAATTTTTAAACTAACAATTAACAACTAGCTACTAACTTGTTTTAACATGTCATAAGAGCTTAAACACATTACACAACCATACACAAATTTCACAAAACCCTAACTTGCATTCAAGTTCTTCTCTTGAATTTTCATGACACAAACCACAACAACCAATTTAACACTTATAAACAAAATCATATAAGCAACTAATCAACAAACAACCATGGGGCACAAAAATTTATACCTCACAAATCCATGATCAAACATGAAATCTAGACCTCTAAAATGAAATCCTTGTACAAGATCCATGCATCTAAGGCTACACTAAAATGGGTAAGAACTAGATTTAGATTTTGAGATTTTTTTGATGGGTATTTAATGAATTTTTTGAAGCAAAAGAGATGGAACAATGTGGGGGAGAAAGAGGGCTGTTGGTGCAGGAATTTTCGGCCAGAAAGGGAGTGGGGGAGGAGAGAGAGGGAGGTGGAGAAAAATGGGGAGAAAAAGACAAAGTCTACACCCCCTTTTGACTTTCTTTCATTTCCCTTTTTCTTTTCTTTTCTTTTCTTTTTTGTGTGGAATGGAGTGGGGAAATGGGGGGGATGTGCTGCTGAATTCAGCCACATGGGGATGGGGGTGAGTGAGTGTGGGTGTGGGTGTGGGTGTGGGGGAAAAAGATAAATGTTATACCCCAAACAACCATTTACACTAATTTCACCGAAAAAAGCATTTTCTTCGATATTTTTTAAACCGTTTTGGCAAACGATTTCGTTTCAAAAACTACATGATAAAATTTTATTTAAAGTTTTATGATGCACAAAATTTGTTTCAACTCATTCCAATTTGTAATTTTCCCTAATTAAATGTATTAGTGACGGCTTAAAATAATAATAAAATAAATTTTTTCAGAAAATTTGAAATTTCACCAGTGGCTCAATAAACACCAAATACTAGAAATTACATAGCTAGAATATGTATATTTAATTTGTATAATAAGATATTTGCATTTTGACTTTTTACAGAAAACCCCCTTATTTTACCAATTTTCCGAAATTTCACCGAAACGATTTTCAAAACGCTGCACTATCGTCCCGCTCGTGCTGCTGCCCGGGCCCAGGCTCGTGCGATAGTCACCGGAGGTATATATCACACTTTAATTTTTGCTTAAGCTTGATTTCTTAATACAACTTTGTCTTAATATTGATTGTCTTGATATTTCGTGCAGACGCAGGGCCTCCCCATCCCTAGAGGGGGACTCGAGGCCCGAATCAGTCCCATAAGCTGAGGCCTGACAAAGCTAGGGGGGAGGCACCATTCCCCCTCCTTTTTACCCTTGACTATCGCTATACCGGTCCTCATGCCGAGAGGTTCGGTCGGTATATTGGGGATGAGAGCCGGCTCGTGAAGAACTATCCACTTCACGTTGAGTGGGGCGAGCAGCACTGGCGCTCATTCGCCCTCTTCTTTGATCAGGCTCGGGTACGTATTAACGGCCTATTTTCATTTGATTTATCCAATATATTTATTATTAACACTTGCAATCTAATAACAATGTTTTTTTTGTATTTTCAGTTGGATTACGATTTTCAGCCTGTAGCCGACCCTGATCACCCTGGGATGGTGCTCGACCTTCATGGTCTGTACAATGGCCTGATGAAGAACATAAAGACCAAGGTCCGATACAACAGGAATGAGCTGAAGGCCGACTGCTACTCCCTGTGGATGGCGACCCCCAAGGCAGAGAGAGCGGCCCTCCTATATACTCCGGCGTTTGCGAGAGTCGATGTAGAGACATGGCCTCTATTGTGCGATTATTTCAACTCCCAACGCAAACAGATATGTATTTTAAATGTAATTCATTGTTTATGATATAATTTATTTCTTTGTGTTCCTTAATTAGAAAACTAAATGTTAATGTGTTGTGCAGAAGCAGGCCGCTCAGAATATAGAGAACAGGAAGTCGGCGAAGAGGGGTCGCCCCACTTACACAGGTGGCTCGAGGAATATTACTCGAGCCATGGAGTTGTCGGTAAATTACAATAGACCGACCTTTCTGAAATTCTGCAATATTAAGAGTTATTTTCTAATATTTCTAATATTAAGAGTTATTTTCTAATATTGCAGACAGCTCGGACCGTGGCGCAAGGCGGTACACCGAGCGTGCTGTCCGCATATCTTGCCGTCCACGGCACCTTGACAGATCCCGCCACGGGCGAGCTTCGATATCCCAACGTCGCTACCCAGGAGTATTGTGTAAGTGTTAAATATTTATTCTACCCATATTTGAAATTTTAGTTTTGGAAGCTTCAAGTTTAAATTTTATACTTATACTTTACTGCTTAATGTGGGTATAGGAGCGGGTGGTTGAGCAGGCCGAGGCCTCGGGGATCGATTTTACCGGACAGAACGATCCGAGGCTGCTGACCCCAGTTCTGGACGCCGCACACGGAGGGCACCACGGAGGTTAGGAGAGAGGCCGGGGACTGGGCCCTAGCAGGGCCCTTATGAGGTTGGACTCCACCCCGGCGGTTACTTCCTCCGTCTCCAGTGAGCGATGTGTCCAGCAGGAACCGGAGAGCTTGAGGGCCACCGTTGAGGAGTTGAAGGAGATGCTGGTATGTATACTACTTTATAGTAAAATATCATGTCATATTATACATATCAACATATCCATAATTAGTATGTAGCTTGAGCTTATTTGGTTTTAGAGTTAGGTTTGATTAATCATACATACATATGTAATTAAAATAAACAACGGTTATCCAAACTAGATATCCAAATGGGATTTCGAAATAACTTGATAATGATAAGAATTCGAGTAATACACAGTTCTTACACGCTTCTTACACATGTTAGGTCCAGACGCGACAGGGTACATGTCATGCATCTCCTTCGGCTGCGGCTCCGCAAGCCACTACATCGGCTGCGGTTCCGCAGACAGCTCCTATAGCTCTAGCGCCCGCTCAGACACCCGCAGCGGCGGCTCCGCAAGCGACTCCCTCGACGGCGGCTGCGCAGACCACATCGCAAGCTCCACAGGACGCTCAGACTCCCACTCGCACCGAATTGCAAAGTTTATTGACCGAGGAGCAGGCGCGCGTTATTCTATCGTTATTCAGAGGTGGAGCTGGACCGAGCTAGGGTAGCTTTTTGGTTCTTATTTTTTGAAACATGTATTTATTTATATAATTCATATTGTACTATATTTTGAAACGATATTGATATTGATATTGGTTTATATTTATATCATATTCAGTATTTGGGTTTCTTTTGTATATTATATGCGTGAGATGTGATTATGAATACTGCGATATATGTTGTGTGATGATTAATATTATATTTTACTGATGTATATATTATTGTGCACAGGGCCAGAAAAAATAAGGCAGCCCCTTTTTTAAAAAAAAACAGATAATGTGTACCTACGGATTAATCCGTAGGTACACATGATGCCCCTACGGATTAAGCCGTAGGGGCAAAATATCAGCAGTAACTGATATTTCCCCCCGATCTCAGTGTCAGGGGGGTTGGTCTTGTCCCTACGGATATATCCGTAGGGGCAAACCAAGACCCCTACGGATATATCCGTAGGGGCAAAATATCAGGATTCCTCATATTTTGCCCCTACGGATATTTACCTACGCATATATCCGTAGGGGATACTTCTTGGCCCTACGGATATATCCGTAGGTACAGTTAATATAATTAAAATAACCGTAAATAAAATAACCTTTTTTCCCCTACGCCCTAATCCGTAGGTGAAAATGTACCTACACAGAACTCCGTAGGGGCAAGGTTTTGTCCGTAGGGGCAAGTGCAGGGCTTCGACTTGCACCTACGGCGTTTGCACCTACAGGTTATTTTTTTGCCCCTATGGATATATCCGTAGGGGCAGTGGTTTTCCCCTACGAGTAAATTCGTAGGGGCAACCCTTATTCGTAGTAGTGGCATCTGCTTTGTCGCTGGATTAATGCCCTCATATATAATCCGACATAAATCCCATCTATTGATTCTATGATGAGGACATTGGACAAGAAGATCCTTGAAACGTTCAAAGCACTTCCAAAATGGTTCATTGGGAAGCTGGGTGAACTGGTTGATCTCACTCCTAATATGGGCAGTCTTATGGTTTGGGTAAAACTTCTTAAGAAATGTTATGACGAATTCATCCCAATTAGTGATAGAGTGTGCGGCAGTATTATAAAGCCATTTTCTGCCAAGTCGCACAGTGAGAATGGGAGAAGACGCAAGCGCATAGTATCGACAGTCAACTGTGAAGTACCCATCATTGCGCATACGTTTTCGAATTTGGTGATGAAAACGTACGCGTCTTCCGACTCAGGCCCGTGAAATTTGGGCAGCAGATTGATGTAGTGGGGTTTAATTTCGAAATTATCCCCGTTAGGTGGTGGAAGAGATAGACAAGTGGGAAGAGGACCACGGATAGGATAGCATCTCTCTTGGAGAGAGATGCGCGGTGGATTCTGCACACCTACGGGTGGCAGCAGCGTGGTGTTATAATCTGATAGAGTGCCGTCCATCTCGGTCGTGGTGTGTGGTGGGGGAAAAAAAGATGAAGAAGTACCGACTTCGGTGTCGATAGCAGGAACGCGGACAAGACGGGCACTAGGATCCCGTGTCCAGCCGAGCATGCACTAAGTGGGTTTAGTGCAAGTGGCAGCGTGTGTGTGATTTAAAATTGGCTTGTTTTGAAAAAGTGTGACTCAAGACAAATCACTCTAGAATGCACAAGCAACCCTAGAACTAAGGTCACCTAGGTTCAGTCTCTAGACCGCTCCTAGACTTCCAAAGGACAAGCCGCAGGATCAATCCTCTACTGCCTCCGTACTACCCTTGTAGCCAGGTATGTGCCAGGTAAGTGGGAAGGAACCACAGTAGTAGGCCTAATTAAAAACCACTAGCCCTTGACACACTTGCCTAGGCACTACAAAAGTAATGCGGATAAACGATAGATTACCCACGACCTTCCTCTGTCCTTATTGAGCGCGACAGTCCTCAGAGTCTGGTCTAGATATTTTTTTAAATTAATGAAGGGTTGATCTAGATGCTCGGTTTATGATTTGTGGGGCTTAGGAAGGGTGATGAAATCTCCACCTAATCTTGATTTGGTCTTTGCCCCTTAAAGTCCATATTAAAATATGCAAAACAAAACCAATCACAAAACTTTTGCAAAAAGATTTTTGAGCGGCGCTATTTTGCAAAGAATCCTGCAGAAAATAGATTTTATTGGATTGTAGAGGAGAGAGAAGGAATTGAGAAAGATACCTGAGAACTGTGAACCCTAGATCCTTTTGTTCCGCTATGTTTCCGCCGCCTAAAGTACCTTTGTGCCGCGGTTCCGTCGCGAGGTGGAGGAATCAAGTGATGAAATTTTTTCTTTGGACTCCTGTACTCCTCTGGATCTCTATGAATGTCTCTGTCTTATGTTTTCCTCAATTTTGTGACTCCAGATCTCCTTGCAAAAATTCACGCACAAATCGTTAAATATGCAATTTGCAGTTTTGTTTTAATAATGATATGAATCGTCTAAGAATTCAACACAAATAGTAAGAATAAAAAATTGCGCACGTAATCTCCGGCAACGGCGCCATTTGATTGGTTTGCTTCTCGATCTCTTCCAAGGAGGTAGACGAACAGTTGATGATCAGTCTGGATGCATGAGCCGTCTTGGACTTCGTGATCGCGTCGACTTGATAAATTTTCCAAGAGGCTCTCGGTCCCTTTTTATAGTCCAAAGCCAGAAACCTTTGCTTCCAAATTAGGTAAAATTTATCAGAGATTCATTTCCCAAAATTTAAGCATCTAATCCCTCAATCATGCCGCGGATCCGCGGCCCAAGGGGGTAAGGCCGCGGATCCGCGGCCGGTTAATCTCTTCCCTTGATCAATCTTCAGGGCTTCTGTCTTTGTGACATTTGGAGGTCCTAGGAACCTTTGTATCATGGAAATTTTCTCGTGGTTGCTGCCAGACTTGGTCTCCAAGTTTTGCTTTCTTAATTGGGTAAGTCTTCTTCAACAACTTGATTTCCTTGATTCTAGTCTTGAAAAATTCTGCACAACTTGGAAAAATTCTGCACAACAACTCAAATAATATTTAGTAGACTTTGTTCTACTAGGATTTGGTCAATGAAATTATTTGCATACATTTTTCTACCAAATGCTAATTATAATATATCAACACATGTAAAATAGTATTTTTACATATAAACCCTCATATGTATGATATATTATAATAAAGTCCTTTTTTAATATGAAAATGGAAGGAAAAATGTAATAACAAATGTGCAGTTTTATCAACTGAACACGGCTGCGGTATTCTGCCTTAGTGCACTTCGTCGACGGTATCGGGGGGTGCAGCCGTCTGCTAAATTTTCCGACGAGCATTCGATCTGGTTATCGGGAATATTGTTGAATTACCAGACAGGTTATTGGAAAGTGTTTTCAATATCGAGACTAAAATGCGGGATTTATAATTGTTAGGCATGCGATGTCTAAAGAATTCATTTGGTTAGGCATGAAATCCAATATATGTGATACATTGGGTTTATGATGTCTAAGGTGGTTGCGGATTCCAACTGTTGTAATTTTTCACTTTCTTTTCTGCGACCGTAAGTGTAATATGTGGTGTATCGCCGGTTTCGGTGTTATATGTCAACGACAATTGGGATACGCATATTTACTTACGTTGATGACATGTGATGTTATGTGTTTTTGTGATATATTATATTGGATCGTCGTGTTCTGAATAGCCGGGGTTTTTTTATGTGAGATGAGAGTTTTTCATTTTCATTCATCTTAAGCTAGACAAACAAGTGGACTTGGTCAATGAAACCTATAAGCTTTTACAAGCTTTGAACCATGACTCATTATCCAAGTGTTTGAATTACTTAAAACAAATAAAACCTAACTTTAACCTAGCATGGTGTGAGTCTCACACTAACATGTTGCATGTGTAACCTAGCATGACACAACAATATATATCATATATATATATTGTGTGCAAAGAAAACAACTAACATATATCACATATATGTTAAGTGTATCAAATGTGAGAAAAAGAAAAGCTTTATGTGAGCTAATATAGCTAAGGTAATTTAATATATCAAATATATAATTCTACATTAAATTATTAAATCAACACTTGATTTAATAATCCGGTTATAGTGTGTATAATCGACTAATATCAAATACAACAACTTATCGAATCAACACTTGATCCGATAACCTGGCTATATCACATATAACCGACCAATGTCATAAGTCGCGAGAATAAAATGCGGTATCATATACACGCATTAATCTCGGTCCCGTACATATCACATATGTTCTCCTACTCCATTTCGCTTGAGCCAGGAAACCTCTATGTAGGACTCTAAAGACTAGTCAATACGCCGGCAGAAGGTGATGATCATATCAAACACCCACAAGCCGCAAGCGGTCTGCTAAATGTAAGTCCACGTTGCGACCCCCGGTTCTTACGGGGAGGCGGAAACGGTATAAAAATCAAATTTTTAGCGCATGGGGCAACATGGACTAACAAAGTCGGGATCTTTTCTAAACTAAACTAGCAAACAAGCAAAGGAGAGTTAACTACTCGGCAAAGTGGTTATACCTAACTTGAACTCCTTATTCTTGAAACCTAGTAGAGGTTGATGGTTCTCTTCTCGTTGCCTTCTTCCGTCGAAGATGGATCCACCTGAGGGTTCAACCTTCGGGCTCTTTCTCGAACTTGGAGAGAACTAGAATCTTCGGCTTGCTAAACCTTTGATCCGAGAGTGAGTAGAGAGTGTCTAAGGGGTGCTTTTCTTTTAAGGAGAGGGATTCTCAACACATGAGAAGGATTCTCCTTTTGCTAGAGGAAGAAGAAGATGAAGTGAGGAGAGAGAAGCTAAATGATAGAATGAGCTCTTTTCTTTTTACAACCATAACATAAAGCAAAAAAAATTATCAAATTAATAATAATAATGAAAATGAAAAGGTTGATGGAAGGTTTAGGAATGACCATTATCATTTCAAACATTAAATGAATTTGCTAGAATCAAAGAGCATCTTTCTTTTGTAATGATGATGGTCAAAACTTCAACCATGGTCAACAAGTCAACCATGGTCAACAAGTCAACAAAAAAACCAACCATGAC
Source organism: Agapanthus africanus (assembly GCA_030015575.1). Lineage (NCBI taxonomy): Eukaryota > Viridiplantae > Streptophyta > Magnoliopsida > Asparagales > Amaryllidaceae > Agapanthus > Agapanthus africanus. The sequence continues at coordinate 517,618,502 of JASDDO010000019.1, read as the reverse complement.
ACAATTTCATTTTATTAATATTATTAATTGATATAACATAAATCCATTAGGGTTTGGAAAAAGACGACTGTCAACTGTGCATACGCATCCGTTCCGAAACCCTAATGAAAGTCCTCTTCCTCAAATAACTGTGCATACACACCTGCATCCTTGTTCCGAGGAACATGAATACTGAGAGATAAAAGCAACCCCAAAACATATACCGGTATCTGACTCAAACCAGAGCCAGCCAGAAATATCCGTCCGGACTCCAAAACGTGCACAAGTGCGCGGATGAGAACGAACCCTGTCGCAAAACCATGCGACCTCTACTCAGTTTTGCCCAGAGGCGAATACCCTCTGTGTGGGACTCTAAAGACTCGACACTACGCTGGCAGTGGGTTTAACCACAGACCACAAGCGGCACTAGCTGTGCGTAATGGTCCCCAGGTAGATGCCGACAAGAAGGCTGACGAGGTGAAACCCCATTTGAACTCCTACTGAGTCTGAATGTGACAGTCTCCGTACAGTCCGGTCTGTTCGTCTAATACATCGCATGTTGGGCCTAGGGGGCGGTAAAACGTCAGTCCCCTAATAGCGGTACAAGTCGTGTCGGAGTGAAGCCCAAAACACCCTGAGATAACACTGGAAGCCTACCAGTGTATCTCGCTTGCCCTGGCCAGGGACTACTCGTGTAATGGCTCTCCTAGACACAGCGCGATGTCAACCCCCAATACCGGGAGAGACAAATCCTGTCTAACCGTCACTGCCTCCAAGTGCTTCGGGACTGCACCCAACCACCACCTGTTTGCACGACTCTTTTGAGCCGTGGTAGGGCAGTGATCAAAGTGCAGTGGGAACACACTTGAGGCGAAGTGCCAGTGTCAAGTCAGCGGACTAAGCTGTACTCATGTCACCTGGGAACTGATAACTGACGATAGGTATAATACCAACCTGTCAGCTCCCGACGAGTCCTGTCCAGTGTACTCGTAACCCAACGAGCACCCGTATACTATCTCCAGTACGACGTACTGATGGCTGTGGGACAGACCATCTCCCACACTGGGATGAGAAGCGCATACGCTAGTCTACTCCGGAGTATCGATGCCCTGTCTCGATAGTCCTGTGACTAGGGACCTGTATAAGGATGTGCTTATAGATTACCCAGCCCCCACTAGTGTGACAGCCATCACCACGCTGGTAATCAAGCAAAGATCCTAAGGGCTCCACTAATGCGTATAAGTGATATACTAAAATAAACACAAGCACACATTGAAGTAGAAACAAACCAAGTAGCATACTACTATATTGAGCAAGATTGTTTATACAAGGTGAATATCCCAAGCTTCCATTAAGTAATATACAAACTAGTATGATACATTAATGGCCTCTAGGGCATATACACTAACAATCTCCCACTTGCACTAAGGCCATGTACTGGCGTATCGAAGACCTATCATCTCGATCAGCCGCTCGAACTGAGTCTGGGGCAGTGCCTTGGTGAATGGATCTGCAGTGTTTTCTTCTGAAGCAACCCTCCGAACCTCGATCTCCTTGCGATCCACGATCTCCCTGATCAGGTGATACCGCCTCAAGATGTGCCTGGATCTCTGATGGGACCTGGGTTCCTTCGCTAAAGCTATAGCCCCGTTGTTGTCGCAATACAGAGGTATTGGGTCAACAATGGACGGAACCACCTGAAGTTCTTTTAAGAACATCCTCATCCAGACAGCTTCTTTTGCGGCATCAGATGCAGCGATATATTCCGCTTCCATAGTCGAGTCTGCAACGGTTTCCTGTTTGGAGCTCTTCCAACACACCGCCCCTCCATTGAGGGTAAAGACGAAACCCGACATGGACTTGGAATCATCCTTGTCACTCTGGAAGCTGGAGTCAGCAAAGGCCTCGATCTGGAGGTCTTTTCCGCCATACACCAAGAACATCTCCTTAGTCCTTCTCAGGTACTTGAGAATGTTCTTTACCGCTATCCAGTGTTTCTCCCCAGGGTTTGACTGATACCGGCTTACCACACTCAGTGCATAAGCTACATCCGGTCTGATACATAACATCGCATACATTATAGAGCCTACCGCAGAAGCGTAGGGTATAATAGACATGCGATCCCTCTCCAAATCAGTCTTGGGAGACATCTCTTTAGAGAGGGTGATCCCATGACAAGCCGGTAGGTTACCGCGCTTGGAATCTTCCATACTGAATCTTTTCACTATGGTGTCGATGTACCTGGACTGAGAAAGTCCTAATATCCTCTTGGATCTATCACGATGGATCCGGATCCCCAGGATGTATGAGGCATCACCCAGGTCTTTCATGGAGAACCTGTGTGACAAGAACCCCTTGACAGATTGTAGCATAGGAATGTCATTTCCTATTAAGAGAATGTCATCCACGTATAAAACGAGGAATACTACAGTTCTCGCTACAAATCTACTATAGATGCATGGTTCATCTGGATTTTTGATAAAGCCAAATTCCTTGACTGTCTCATCAAAACAGATGTTCCAACTCCGCGATGCCTGCTTTAGTCCATAGATGGACTTAAGCAACTTGCACACCTTTCCGCTGCTCCCACTCTGAATGAAACCCTCTGGCTGATCCATATAGACACACTCCTCTAAATTTCCATTTAGAAAAGCGGTCTTTACGTCCATCTGCCAAATCTCATAATCGTGGAAGGCAGCAATGGCAAGAAGGATCCGAATGGATTTCAGCATAGCCACTGGAGAAAAGGTTTCGTCATAGTCCAAGCCAGGTCTTTGACGGAAACCCTTTGCTACAAGTCTAGCTTTATAGGTCTCAACCTGCCCATCTACACCAATCTTCCTTTTGAAGATCCACTTGCATCCTACGGGTTTTACCCCGTCTGGAGCAATGTCCAACGTCCATACTTTGTTGGTGTACATGGACTCCATTTCGGTCCGCATTGCATCCAGCCATTTTACCGAGTCAACGCTCTGAACGGCCTGCTGGAAGCTAGTAGGCTCATCATAATCTATGATGCAATCCTCTCTATCCCCGTCTATGAGAAAACCGTAGTATCTCTCGGGCGGATGAGACTGCCTACTACTCCTGCGGAGCGGCGTAGGAATGTCCTGTTCTTTTAAACCCTCTGGTTCCTCTAAGCTTTCAGTAATGGTTTGTGGTTCTGGAATTTCTTCCAGTTCTACTGCGCTCCCACTTATCTGATTTTCTAAAAACTCAGTTTCCAAGAAGCGGGCATGACGAGAAACAAGGACTTTTTGCTCCTCTGCGTAATAGAAAAGATACCCCTTGGAGTTCTTTGGGTATCCCACAAACTTGCACTGTACTGAGCGTGCCTCGAGCTTGTCCGCATGCTGCTTTTTTACAAAAGCCGGACATCCCCATGTCATAAAGGATTTAAGACAGGGTTTCTTCCCACTCCACATCTGATATGGTGTGGTAGGCACTGTTTTAGTAGGAACTTGGTTCAAGAGATGTGCAGCTGTTTCCAGTGCATAACCCCAGAAAGATCGCGGTAACTCGGCCTTACTCATCATGGACCGTACCATATCCAATAGGGTTCGGTTCCGTCTTTCCGATACACCGTTGTGTTGCGGAGTGTATGGAGGAGTGAGCTGAGAGAGAATTCCGTTCTCTTTTAAATAATTCAGGAACTCGGCACTTAAGTATTCTCCACCTCGATCCGATCTTAGAATCTTGATACTTTTGCCGGTCTGTTTCTCTACTTCATTCTTATATTCCTGGAACTTTTCAAAGGCCTCGGACTTATGTTTCATTAAGAAGACATAACCGTACTTTGAAAAATCATCCATAAAAGTAATGAAGTAAGAGTAACCGCTTCGCGCATGTGTAGACATTGGACCGCACACGTCGCTGTGTACGAGTCCCAAGAGCTCGCTCGCTCTTTCTCCGTGTCCAGTGAACGGAGTCTTTGTCATCTTTCCCATAAGACAAGATTCACAAGTGGCATAAGACTGATACTCGAACGGATCCAAGTATCCTTCTTTATGTAACTTAGTCAACCGTGTCTCATTGATGTGACCCAGTCTACAATGCCATAAGAAAGCCTGATTGATATCTGGAGACTTTCTTTTGTGTGTATTCTGGACATTGAAAATCTGTGGTTGGTTCAATACGTATATACCATTGCTCAGTGTACCTGACCCAATCAGAACTTGATTAAGGTGAATGTTTACAACATTACTTACAAACGCAAATTCATAACCTTCTTTAGAAATCAAAGATACAGAAATGATATTACAAGTTGCGTTGGGTACAAAAAAGCAATTACGCAAAACCAAAACATGCCCATCTGTCATTCCCAGGTGATAGTCCCCCACGGCTTTAGCATCCATGCTAGCTCCGTTCGCAACTCTGAGGGTCATGTCACCTGCCTTCAAAAACCTACGGTTTCTCAACGCCTGCAAAAAATTACAGATATGAGATCCTGATCCGGTATCCAATACCCAGGAAGTAGAGTTTATAGAAAGACAGTTTTCAATAACATACACACCTGAAGCTGAAGCCGCAACCTGCTTCAGTTCCTGTGTCCTGGCTTTCCAAGCCCTGCAATCTTTCTTCCAGTGTCCACTCTTATGACAATAGAAGCATTCTTCTTTTCCCACAAGCTTCCCCGCAATCTTTGTTGCCTTTTCCTTTCCCTTCGTACCCACTTTACTAACACCGCCTCTTGGTTTGGCGGGGGCTTTCTTCCTCTTTCCCTTGGCTTTCGCCTTGGACCTAGAGGAAGAAGATCCTCCTACAAACAAAGCGGGTGTTTCCCTACCTTTTTGTAGGGTGCCCTCTGCGCTCCTCAGCATGTTGAGGAGTTCTGAAAGTTCAACTTCCTTTTCTTGTAAGTTGAAGTTCAGTATAAACTGGGCGTAAGTGGATGGAAGGGACTGGAGAATTAAATCCGTATAGAGTTCACTTTCCAACGTGGTCCCAAGTTCCGCGAGCTCCTCAATGTAGCCAATCATCTTAAGCACGTGGTCCGCTACCGATGATCCGACGGCCAACTTTGCCGAAAACAACTTCTTCGACACTTCGTATCTTGCGATACGAGACTGCTCTCCATACAGTTCTTTTGTATGAAGAAATATGGATTCCAGGTCCATATTCTCGTGCCTCCTCTGGTGTTCGTTGTCCATTGAGGCAAGCACGAGGCACTTGGCCTTCGCGTAATCAATCTCCCAAGTCTTACGGATTTCCTTATCCGCGACGCTGGAGGTGGGACCTGAGACGGGGGGAGCTTTGGTGGTAAGAAGATACCCCAGCTTGTCGTAAGTGATTGCCATTTTGACATTCCTGAGCCAATCTTTGTAGTTTGGCCCTGTCAGTATGTTTTTATCTAGAAGTAACTTAAGTCCAGTCATTTCGATTTGGTCGCTGCAGGGGGGAGAGAAGAAACACTTTAGCACGATGCTCTTGCAAGTTTAGAGTGGTTTTTAATTTGTCTAAACAGGATGGCTCCCACTGTCTCTCGAATCCCTCCTCAAACCATAAAGGAAGAATTAGTCGGGATCAATCCCACCGCACAATACTTGCTTAACCGTTCAGCCAGGCCAGTGTCGGTACTTCGAGGGAGGTTTTCCAACGCTTTCGCGAAGTTCCTTAATTAGAGAACCTCTTTTTCCTGGGGGCGTAGCCCCGCTAACACCTTTCTAGACACCTACTAGGTTTATAGCATTGATCGTTTAGTGAAAAATTTCCCGAGGAGTAGCATATACTCACAGTAGGATCGGGATCCAAATATCATCGCGTGACGAAACTGAAGGAATCCTACCAGAATCACCATACTCCAAATGGTATGCAAATCTAGCAAGTTTCAGTACTTATGAAACTCTCGATGTGGATTTTTGCCCCATGCTCTTATGACCTTGACTAAGGCCAACAAATCATAAGTCACATGTCAAGTTCTACCCGTCGTTATCCAGGTTAATTTGAACCCACCCGTATATACCCTTGACTATGGCCAACAAGGCAATACGACTGTCCCAAACCAACACATTCTATCTATGCAACATATGAATACCTACCAGCTACCAAACACTGTGCCTTGACTAAGGCCAACAAACACAGCTTGAATACTGTTGAATATTCATATGAAACGACGGAGGGCTACGGATGGTTTTGGCGAAACCGTGAACGTAGTGAACTTGATATAATCGATGGAACGAGATAGCTTTTAGAAGGAGTGGCTCAAGCTCCGCATTTAAAAGTTAGTTTTGAAAAGAACCGAGTGGTTTTTCGAAAGTGTTCCAACGACTTTAGCTTGGTTTATTATCTTGCATTAGTTCTTTTAATGCGTGATATTCTTGCATTAGTTCTTTTAATGCGTCCCATCATTTAATCCTACCATTGCAGAAAACAACCAAAATATGACGTACGCTTATGCCATTCGCATTCGCCACGGGGTCCCGTCATCACCCGTTAGGTTACTTAACTAACGACAGAGCGGGGGCTGGGCTAGCGCGGCTGTAAAACATAAGCAACGCCTAAATATAAAGCAATGATAGACATTACAGATCACAGATGAATACATTGGATATACTAGGAATCCGCAATCCGTTCGAGCCTGCAACGAAAAGCGGATTACACGGTCGCGGTGAATAGCCAAAACCCCACCCAAGACCCCTACGGGTGCGGCAAACTACCCGCCAAGTACCCGGTAGTTTGTGCACCCCTCCATGGGTCTATCCTAGGAGCAAAAACAGTAAAAAGAATTATACAATGACGGCTACAACCACGACCCGGTTGTGCGGCCATACAAATAATATTATTACATCAATTTACATTTACAATGAATGAAAGAAAAACAAAAGCTCATCTCACATCCACCCCGGCTATTCACCCGCGACAGTCCAACACATTCATATACACATTCCAATATCAAACACAGATCACAGAGATGTATAACCCCGACTAATCGACTTATAGCGATTAGCCGACGTTCAATACATTCAAACATCACAGATATAACCAATATAGTCCAAGTGTAGTGAAGTTCGGAAAAAAATACGGAATTATAGGCCCCCAAAAAAAAATTTCTATTCTGGAAAATCTGGGTACATATAATATATCTTAAAAATCCTAAAACCCTACCAGAAGAACACTGCACAAAACCCGATCACGAGATGACCCTAAACGGCGGCGGTTCCGCGGCAAATGCCTACCTCATGCCGCGGAACCGCGGCGGTTTGAAGGAATCAGGGGATCGTTTTTCTTGGGTGTTCACACAAAACCCTGAGCCGAATTTAGGTGTATAAAAAATTTTGTTTTGACCAGGAAAACTTTTAACAGAAACTAGGTTTTTTGTAAAAGTTTGGTTTTTGGATTTTTCGGTTCCGAACTTCGTTACACTTCACTACCAAGCTAGTTTAAGTTTAGTTAGGCTCTGATACCACTGTAAGTCCACGTTGCGACCCTCGGTTCTTACGGGGAGGCGGAAACGGTATAAAAATCAAATTTTTAGCGCATGGGGCAACATGGACTAACAAAGTCGGGATCTTTTCTAAACTAAACTAGCAAACAAGCAAAGGAGAGTTAACTACTCGGCAAAGTGGTTATACCTAACTTGAACTCTTTCTTCTTGAAACCTAGTAGAGGTTGATGGTTCTCTTCTCGTCGCCTTCTTCCGTCGAAGATGGATCCACCTGAGGGTTCAACCTTCGGGCTCTTTCTCGAACTTGGAGAGAACTAGAATCTTCGGCTTGCTAAACCTTTGATCCTAGAGTGAGTAGAGAGTGTCTAAGGGGTGCTTTTCTTTTAAGGAGAGGGATTTTCAACACATGAGAAGGATTCTCCTTTTGCTAGAGGAAGAAGAAGATGAAGTGAGGAGAGAGAAGCTAAATGATAGAATGAGCTCTTTTCTTTTTGCAACCATAACATAAAGCAAAAAAAATTATCAAATTAATAATAATAATGAAAATGAAAAGGTTGATGGAAGGTTTAGGAATGACCATTATCATTTCAAACATTAAATGAATTTGCTAGAATCAAAGAGCATCTTTCTTTTGTAATGATGATGGTCAAAACTTCAACCATGGTCAACAAGTCAACCATGGTCAACAAGTCAACAAAAAAACCAACCATGACACAATTTCATTTTATTAATATTATTAATTGATATAACATAAATCCATTAGGGTTTGGAAAAAGACGACTGTCAACTGTGCATACGCACCCGTTCCGAAACCCTAATGAAAGTCCTCTTCCTCTTCCTCAAATAACTGTGCATACACACCTGCATCCTTGTTCCGAGGAACATGAATACTGAGAGATAAAAGCAACCCCAAAACATATACCGGTATCTGACTCAAACCAGAGCCAGCCAGTAATATCCGTCCGGACTCCAAAACGTGCACAAGTGCGCGGATGAGAACGAACCCTGTCGCAAAACCATGCGACCTCTACTCAGTTTTGCCCAGAGGCGAATACCCTCTGTGTGGGACTCTAAAGACTCGACACTACGCTGGCAGTGGGTTTAACCACAGACCGCAAGCGGCACTAGCTATGCGTAACGGTCCCCAGGTAGATGCCGACAAGAAGGCTGACGAGGTGAAACCCCATCTGAACTCCTACTGAGTCTGAATGTGACAGTCTCCGTACAGTCCGGTCTGTTCGTCTAATACATCGCATGTCGGGCCTAGGGGGCGGTAAAACGTCAGTCCCCTAATAGCGGTACAAGTCGTGTCGGAGTGAAGCCCAAAACACCCTGAGATAACACTGGAAGCCTACCAGTGTATCTCGCTTGCCCTGGCCAGGGACTACTCGTGTAATGGCTCTCCTAGACACAGCGCGATGTCAACCCCTAATACCGGGAGAGACGAATCCTGTCTAACCGTCACTGCCTCCAAGTGCTTCGGGACTGCACCCAACCACCACCTGTTTGCACGACTCTTTTGAGCCGTGGTAGGGCAGTGATCAAAGTGCAGTGGGAACACACTTGAGGCGAAGTGCCAGTGTCAAGTCAGCGGACTAAGCTGTACTCATGTCATCTGGGAACTGATAACTGACGATAGGTATAATACCAACCTGTCAGTTCCCGACGAGTCCTGTCCAGTGTACTCGTAACCCAACGAGCACCCGTATACTATCTCCAGTACGACGTACTGATGGCTGTGGGACAGACCATCTCCCACACTGGGATGAGAAGCGCATACGCTAGTCTACTCCGGAGTATCGATGCCCTGTCTCGATAGTCCTGCGACTAGGGACCTGTATAAGGATGTGCTTATAGATTACCCAGCCCCCACTAGTGTGACTGCCATCACAATGCTGGTAATCAAGCAAAGATCCTAAGGGCTCCACTAATGCGTATAAGTGATATACTAAAATAAACACAAGCACACATTGAAGTAGAAACAAACCAAGTAGCATACTACTATATTGAGCAAGATTGTTTATACAAGGTGAATACCCCAAGCTTCCATTAAGTAATATACAAACTAGTATGATACAGTAATGGCCTCTAGGGCATATACACTAACACTAAACGTAACGGCTACCCGGGTATTGAGCGATCAGAAGATCAATAAGCAAGCCAGCTTGTACTCCTGCGAATCCAATCAGTAACACTACCGTACATTCTGGTCTCTTCGTCTGATATGTCGCATATCACAGCCTGGGTGTGGTATAACGTCAGACCCCAATAGCCTGATAAGTCATGCCGATGCAAGGTCCATAACGGTTCGAGAAACTACTGATAACACTTTCCAGTAAATCTCAGAAACCCTGACCAGAGATTTCCTGTTATGGCCAATCAAGCATAGCACAACATCAACTCTCAATACCGGGAGAGACGAAACCCCTCCTATCGCTCATTTCCTCCATGTGACTCAGGACTGTACCCAGAAACCACCTTTTTGCACGATCTCTTGACCATGGTATTGTGGAAATCAAAGCACAATGGGAATCACAGAAGACTCTATGAAGATCTCGGGTCTACAGACTAATCTGTACCAGTGTCACCAGAGAACTTCTATCGGACGATGAGTATAATACAATCTAGGAGTTCTTGGCGAGTCCGTCCAGTGTACCCAGTCTCTACTGAGCACCCGTACACTATCTCTGATGTCAAACACCAATAGATATGGGATCATCCATCGCCTATCAACATGGGTTGAGAAGCTATACGCTAGTCTACTCTGGTATATCGATGCCCTGTCTCGATACACCCATGACTAGGAACATTTGAAATATGTACTTACCGACTACTCTGTTCCCACTAATATGAAATACATCATAGTCCTAGTAGTCAAGTACACTTCCTAAGGGCTTTATCAACATGTAATAGAGAGACATTAAGTGTACATGTTAAGATAAAGGGCAACCAGGTAGCATACTATCATATCGAGCAAGAAAGTCCTCACTATATATGTCTAAGCATCCACTACAATATACATCGCATGTACAGTAATGGCCTCTAGGACATACATATAAATAACATATTCTATCGGTATAGGTCCTCCCTCAATCATCATAATCACATGCCCGCGATTACAATAATTTTCTTGAGGGCACTATAGCCAACAATCTCCCACTTGCACGTAAGGCCAATTATTGCGATGTCGTATACTCACAGCCTGTGTGATACCGAGCACCCAACTTCTCTAGTAATCAGTTTCGCGAAGCCCGTTTGCGAAACTATTGCGTTTGAGAAATAGCCTCAGTGAGTGGATCCACTCCAATGTTTCCTTTTGTATCTCTCTATATCTCAACTTCGCGAAGAAAACAATCTCCCGAAATGAGCAATACCTGTCTTAGAATTTGTCTGGATGTCTGACGAGACACAGTTCATAAATGAACTCCAAATCCAACAAACTTCTTAGACTGTATCATCCACTGAATTTAATCAGTATCATGCGCCATGCCATTCCTCAGTATCCGCTTGGACCACCTGTCCAACATACTGTCCCTTAAAAGAGGGAAAACTATAACTCTGACAGTCACTCTGTCATCCAGGTCACCTTGGAAGCCTGAAATGATAATCGTCTCCCAAAGAAGGCTACCGTAATCATTTCCCAAGAACATCCATTTATGTTCAATAACTGCTTCCTAATGTTTCTCCAGGATTGGATTAATATATGTTTATTGCAGCTAGTGCAAAAACAACATCTGGTGTGGTACTTGACATTTCATGATTAGCTCAATTGCCTAAGCAAGTGATATGCTAATCATGCAGATCCCTCCCCCCTTTAGTCTGTAAGACATCTTTAGAGAGGGTGACTCCATCACCTGCAGGTAGACCACCATGCCAGAAGTCGTCCATTCTAAAATACCTTTAGAATAATGTCAAAGTACCCAGATTAGGATACTTCCCAAATCTAGATCTAAAACCATAGATCTAGTAACCAGAAACCCTAATATTATATCCATATCCTATGTGGAGAAACAACTTTGTGACAAGCATAGTATAACCGATTGTAGTATAGGAATATCTCTTCCTATCAAGTGCTTGTCATCCTAATACCTGGACATCACTCTCTACTACCTTCTTAGCAGATCCATCTCCTATTCTGATGAAGTCAAAGCCTATGACCGTCACATCAAAAATAGATGATCTATTTCTGCTATACCTGCTTTAGTCTATAAATAGACATAAGCTACTTTCCCACTATGCTTCCGCTGCTGCCACTGACTACAACAACCCTCTGGCAGAGTCATATACACGTGCACTTCTAAAGTTAGTTTAGAACGACGCTATACTCATCCTCCTTCCGGGTCTTATAGTCTAGAACAACAGTAATGGCAAGTCTGGGTAAACAAGAACCTCCCTGTCACCGTCTCTGAGAAGACCGAAGTACCTCTCGGATGCCTTACGTTACCCACCCAATCTGCGGAGTGGCTAATGGAATGTCGAAACTAATTGAATCCTTAGGTTCTATTAAATCTTCAGTGATCGTTTGTGGTTCTGGAATCACTTCCAGTTCTACCATACTCTCACTTCTATTTTTCTGAAAAAATCCATTTTACAAAAACTGTGGCGAGTGAAGAACAATATAAATATTGATCTTTCTGATGGTAGAAAGGTAACCCTCGTCAAAGCCCGGGATAACCCACAAACTACCATTACTGAAACGTGCCTTGAGTTTATCTGGATTCTGGTTTTAAGCATCAGCCGGACAACACCCTATACCTTAATATCGTTAACATATAAATTGATTCTATATATATCCAATATAGAAACAAAAGCACTAATTTAATTAGAACCAGATTCAAAATCATGCAGCCGTCTACAGAGCATATCAACTAAATGGAAGGAAGCCATTCAGCATTACTCAACTAGGAGTGCATCCATATATGAGTAACCCGAAAGAGAAGCAAGTTCTCAAAACTATTACTATTAATTGAATACCAAACACAAGCATCTACATCTTCGACTTCCTCGAAGAATCCTGATACTTCCAACAAATGGTTCTCTACTTTATTCTTATACCTATAACTTCTCAAAATCTGAACCTTGTTTTTCAACGAAATACTTGTCTAGAACTAGAGAAGTTATGAGTAAACAGAATATAGTATGAGTACCAACCCTATTGTCCTAATGGAAACTGGACAACATAAAATATTTTGTATAAGTCCATTGAGTTTAGTAACTCAAACTCTATGTGTCGTAAGTTAAAAAACTGTATTATGGTTAAGAAGAATTACACCGCTGTTGAATGCACCTTACCTAACCATCAACTGATATAGGTAAATGCCATAGACATAATTTCAAAAAGTTATATCTCACTTTATAAAATAAACATACAGATATATCGGTTTGAAATTGGTGCATAACGACGGATATTCAAAACCAAATATTTGTTGTCAGGCAAAACTCAGGTGATTTCCTCAAATATCACCAATTATAAAGAATTCCGATATGTTGAGGATATAATCACTTAATTCCCAATATCTTACTCCCGCTCAGCATCTGTAACACCATACAGATGTGAGAATCATATCTGGTAAATACATACCCTGGAGTCAGAATCTAATTGGGAAAACAGTGTTCAATTAACACTGCACAGTGAAACTGTATGTTTCAAATGGGTTAACTGGATTCCTAGTAACGCCTCTTCAACTATCCAGATTCATTACTCTAATCGTATAGTTACATGCCCTCACTCCAATCCCTTTATTATGTCTTTACTTATTACCTTCTGTACACGTTCTTTAAGCTAATTAGTTTTCTTCCTTCCTTACCCTTCGGCGCCAGCCTAAGGTTTGGAAGAAGACTATCCAATAAGCGTAATAGGTGTACCCTCCTAATCATAGGAGCCCTCGCAGCCCGAGAGAAGGTACTGGGAAAAGATATCTGAATAATTCTATTCTATTTCTCCTGAACCAGAAACCATCCTCGAATCTGGAACGAATTCCTTCGAGTTTGTATGTAACTATACGATGGTATATCCAATAGGAGTGGATATCCGTAGTGATACGGAGTGTTCTGGAGAAATCCAAAGTGGATGTGGGAGTGGCAAGGATATACACAGTTTTTGTCGTGAATGATAGTAGTCGCAATTTTCTTTGACCTTAATCTAATCCCTTTGTATGTCTTTACTTATAATATTCTGTACACCACACTTAGGCTTAATTGGTTTTCTTCCTTCCCTGCCTATCGGCACCTGCCTATCGTTTGGAAGAAGACTATCCAATAAGCTCAATAGGTGTACCCTTTCCTAATCTTAGGAGCCCTCACAACCTGAGAGAAGGTAAAGAGAAAATACAACCGAATAATCTTATTCAATCTCTCCGGAACCAGAATCTATCCTCGAATCTGGAACAAGTTCCTTTGAGTTCGTATGTAACCATACGATGTATTTATCCAATGGAAGTGGATGTTCGTAGTGATACGGGGTGTTCTGGAGAGATGAAAAAGTGATATAGAAGTGGCAATGATATATGCGACACCGTGACATTCCAAAAGCCAAAGTGTTTTAAGAAGATTCAGTTAACTTGGTTCATGAATTTTAGTCAAGGGTCTGGCCATGGTCGCTGCCTAAGAGAAAGAAAAGAAACACTCAGCGTGCACTCTAATCTAGATCAGAATGGTAAATCACTTTATCTAATCTGGATGGTTCCCACTGTTTCCTCAAATTCTCCTCCAAACCCAAAAAGAGAATTAGTCGGATTCACCCGAGAAGTAATCCTACTCATCAGTGGGAATCGGAATCCAACTATCATCGCATGATAACTTGATGAAAACCACTCAAGTTACCACACTCCATAGGGTATGAGCAAGCCTGGCAAGTTTCCTGTATGTTTGAAACTCCCGATATAAGTTTTTACCACTAAGACCCAAGTGACCTTGACAATGCCAACATATCAAAGAGTCCTAGTCAAGTTCAACCCGTCATTATCTTGATTGCGTTAAACCCACCCGTACGAGTCCTTGACAATGCCAACATAACCGTATGACTGTCCTAACTAATCCATATATCCATGCGACAGAAAAGCATTACAGAGCTACCGAAACTACGCCTCGGCAATGCACAACATATGTAGCCTGAATACTAAGCAATACTAATCTGAAATGACAGAGGGCTACGGCTAGTTTTTGGAGAAAAACCTTTAACATAATGAACTTGATATCGTTGAAGAAACAGAGTGGTTTTACAAATTTATAGTGGCGAAAATTTTTGCTAAAGAGGTCACTCCCGGTGAAGGGATCTCGGCTCTTTCCTCGTCGAATGAGGTGCCAGATATTCCAAACTGAATACCACGATGCAAAGCAAAAGAATCGACTATAGTGAAATTATTACACTGACGCAAACTTCTGCCCAAGGGGTCACACCCGGTGAATGGATCTCAGCCCTTGCCCCGTCGATTGAGGTGTTGGATATTCATAACCAAATACCACTGTGCAAAGCAAAAGGAAACGTCTGTAATGTCAGTTTTTATAAACTTAGTTCCAACAACATCATATATAGGTTTGTTTTCCTTACATTGATCAGAATCAATGCAGTCCCATCAATTAAATATATCAAACCAGAAAAGAACGAAAAATAAAATGTACGTATATGCCATCCGCATTCGCTACTGGGCCCCGTCATCACCCGTTAGGTTACTTAACTAACGACAGAGCGGGGGCTGGACTAGCGCGGGTGCAAAACATATACAACATCTACTAGTATATATATAAATATATATAACAATCGTCCCGGGCATAATATAAAGCAACATCACAGAATATCAGCCAAGCAACACAGAGTGGTGGATAATCCTGGAGCCTCGGGTTTCACTTGAGCCGCAAATGATACCCGACGCCATGTCCTGTGGATAGCCTGTGCAATGAAAACCTAGACCCCTACGAGTGCGACAAGTTACCCGCCAATCCCAGAAGCGAGGCAACCCCAATCAACAACGTGAATGGGCCACCCAGCACTTCACGGAATCCGGTAACTTGGGCACCCCTCCGTAGGTCAACCTATACCCCTTACGAGTGCGGTGAATAGCCCGCCAATTCTAGAGTAAGGTCCCCTCCGTCTCAACGCCATGAGATGCGGACCCGTTGCCCTCTAGAACCCGGCTATTCATGCACTCTACCACGGGGTAATCCTAGTATAGAAATGAAAATAATATGTACAAGGGTGACATCGGCCTCAACCCGATCGTGCCCCAAACAAATAATATACAAGCTGGCAGTGACGGCAGTCTACATATCGGACTCTCACCCGGCAATATCAAATATACAAATGAATCTAAACTGTACTACTGTAACACCTTAGGATGTATTTAGTGGCTAATTATATTTTAATATATGGTTTTTAATAAAAAGTTTACAAAAACGATTTCCAAATAATTTATTAAATTTAATGAATATTTTATTAGAATTTTCCAAGGCTTGCACACACTTGTGCATGTAAACTAGGGCTTAAATGGGGTTAGACCAAGATTAGCAACCATGGTGGACTAACCATTTTGTTAAGCCACTTTGGGTTTTATTAAGTGTTTTGGGGGTCAATTGTTTTTTTTCTTAAATGGAAATGATTTGAAATTGGTTGACTTGGAGGGAGAAAGAGAGAGAGAGAGAGAGAGGATGGGCATGATGGCCTTGCCCATGCCTACATTTAATGAGGAGAGAGAGAGAGAGGGGCTGACTAGCATGGATCTCTTTCCTTTCTTTTGTTAACCCTCATTTTCTCACCACTCTCTCACTCACATACACACAACATAGCATCAGCAGCAGAAGCATCAGCAGCAGCTCCAGCAAGCAGCAACAACAACAGCAACAGCATGAAGCAGCAGCAGCAACGGAAGCAGTAGCAGCTACAGCAGTAACAGCTCCAGCAGCAACAGCAGCACCAAATCTTCTTATTCTACTCCTTCTCCTGCTTCCTAGGGTCTATTAGGGTATAATTCTTAAACTCAATTCCCTTTTTTGCTAAGTTATGTGTAGAATTAGCATCGGTTGGTGATAAAAGTGAGTTTTGTGCTTAATATGGTAATTAGTGTGGACTTTTGGTTAAGTGATGTTGGTGAGTGTTAACCTAGCCTAGTTAAGCGTTGTTAGAGCCACTTAAACTCAGCTTAACCCCAGATTTCAATAAAATACCCTAGGTTTCCATTTTGTGCAAAATATAACGTTTTTAAGCAAAACTTGGCTTTTCTGTGATCTGCTTTAGACCCGGGGGTTTCAGATAAAAATTGAGTTAACTGGAGCATACTTGGTAGACCTTGATCACACCACCAGAGGGCGAACCCCTAACCCCACAACCAGGCCGCCGATTTATTCTTTCTGTCCGCAAATTGCAGCCAGATGAAGGAGTTTTTGGGTTGGGTTTGCGTGGGTAGGAGTCTGCTATATTTTAAAGGTCTGTGGTATGTGCAATTTTGTAAGCTTTCACCTGTGCCAAAATCTAGGACCATATATCGTTTTTCCAATACTTTACTTTGCGCGACACGTGTGATACGTGTGTGGGTTTAGTGTTCCAGCGTATCGCAATGTGTCGGGGTAGTTTTAGACGCGTATACACACGTTTCAGCGTATCGTACACACACGCGTTTAGTTCGCGACACGACTTTCTCGTTTGATTTCGATATCGCGTTTTGCGAGATATTTTTCTTATATATGGATTCCTTATGTAAATTCCAGGTTCGCAGACGGGTACGTCGGACGCCGCAAAGAAGGGGAAGCAAGTGGTCGGCTACGTGTAGCACGCGACCAGGTGAGTAGATTTAACATCTACGGGGAAATCGCCCGTATGGTGTTAAGCGTCAGGGCGTTATAAGATATTTAGTCATAGATGTTCATATGGACTATTGTAGCATACCTTCTTGTAGCATGTAGAATTAGTAGTATATAACACTGCACTGTCACTAACGGTTAAAGCTGCATGAGCACTATTTGTATGTTACACTCACACCGTTAGTGATTGCCATGACACTTGCACTATAGGATTGCTACGAATTACATATCGTTTTGATTGCCGCATCATTGATGATTGTTATGACTTGCGCACATGCACACTGTATATTCATACCAGTGCACACATATATTGATATCTTCATACTTGCGCACATGCACACTGTATATTCATACCAGTGCACACATATATTGATATCTTCATACTTGCGCACAAGCACACTGAATATTCATACCAGTGCACACATATATTGATATCTTCATACTTGCGCACATGCACACTGTATATTCATACCAGTGCACATATATATTGATATCTTCATACTGCGCACCTGCACACTGTATATTCATACCAGTGCACACATATATTGATATCTTCATACTTGCGCACCTGCACACTGTATATTCATACCAGTACTCACATATATTGATATCTTCATACTTGCGCACATGCACACTGTATATTCATACCAATGCACACATATATTGATATCTTCATACTTGTGCACATGCACACTGTATTTTCATAGTAGTTCTACACTCATATTTGCGTATATATCCTTTTGCATATCCATACCTACATATGCTACATACATGGATGATATCGATTTGATTTCATGAATAATAGGGACCGCATGAGATATTTTCAAAACTGAATTCTTTTAAAAGAGCGGTTTTCCCTTTTTACTCTTAGTGTCATACGACACATTGCAAGGATTTACGCATTGAGTTTGGATTTATGGGATTTCTGGATTTGAGAACCGTGGTATTATTTTAAGAAAATACGCACCGTTTTAAAAACCTAGTTTCTCTTGATATGATATTTCAGTGCGTCCACCATGAGTTTTCTCGGTTCGAGAGAGCTTGTGTGAGTATATCCGATTCGAGGAGCGGTAGGCACCGATTGCAGGTACATGGTGGACCCGGCACGGTATCCCGGGGCAAGAAGACTCGTATTGTTAGACGGTGAGCCCGGCGGAGGGACTACTACCTACCGGTGATTGGTTGGACCTGGCGGTTATCCGGAGGATACCGACTAGAGTCGATAGATGGATACGAGACGACGCATACTACCGGGGCCGAGGGCCGATTCCGCAGACGGAGCCCATGGGCCGATCCGGACGGACGGGGCCCGATACTTGAGGATTTGCGTGTCGATGCTAGACACGACTATTTTATGATATTTCGAGTGCCGATGTTGGGGACTCACGATTCTATGAGATTTATAGGATTTGAGGGCAGATGAGGATGACGGCGCCTGAGTTTTTCTGGGATTTGGGTGTATTGATGGACACCGATTATTTTTCCACGTTGACATTCCATATAGATGTTATTTATTTCCATGCTCAGCATTCAGTATTACATCTCATCCTGTATCTGTAGTACCTGATAGAGTACACATGCTATGCACGACTATTTCATACCTGTTCACCATATATAGATGTTATTAGATTGCATTTGCTATGCACGATTATTGCATACCCTGCTCACCCTATATAGGTGTTATTAGATTGCATTTGCTATGCACAATTATTGCATACCTTGCTTATCATATAAAGATGTTATTAGATCGCACTTGTTGCATGATTATTGCTCATCTAGCTCATTATATCGATGTTATCTGCTGGCATAGGTTAGAGTATCGCAGCACGTGCATACTCGCGATTACCTTTATATGTTATCTACTATTCACGAGTTGGCAACTCACCCCCGTTGTGCCACAGTGTTTCCAGGTTGCCTTTCGGAGTAGCCACGGCAGGCTGTTTTATTGCATCTTTTGATACAGATACCACTGCAGTTGGCGTGCGAGCCCTTTGCTGATAGGTGGATTTTTGTGCGGTATCTGTTTATTTTCCAGTTGTATACACTGTTGTATCTAGTACTCTCCATCTACTTTCATGTATTGACTTAGAGACCAGTTGTGAGGACGATGTATATTATTTGTACTCTGGTGTCGAGCTCGTTAGGAGCCGACTTTATTTATGCAGTTTTATCTTTCATGATAATTGTTTTCACTTATACTGCTCATTTCTTCGCTACGGCGTCGTATATTATCATTGTGGTGATTGTTTCCGCTGTTGGGTGTGATTGCTCCCATTTGGGATGCTTATTTCTTATTGTACATCATTTTACTCATATATTGTTTTGTACCCGATTTCGGGGCTAGTTTTTACAAAGGAAATGCTCCCAAATTTTTTAAGATAATAACTTGCACTTTAAAGAATTTACTAAATTACTTAAGGTTTTCCAAACGTTTTAACAAATGTTTCTATTAAATGTTTAAACACTCAATACTTTAAATGGTTTTAATTTCTGGGTTTCGGCTTACTTAGTCGCGTTACGCCTGTAGACGTTACGTGGTTATGTGTCGGTCATGGGCCGAACTTTGGGTCGTGACAAAGTTGGTATCAGAGCGTAGGTTTTACCTTCGGAGTGTAGGATGACCCTGGTATGATAGAGTAGGTAGCTGAAGCAGAGTGGCGTAGCGTGCGTATGTTCTGCGGCATACTCGCGACACGGTACTCCGCCTAAGAGACCTTAGCACTTATTGATTGAAATTCCTTCATGATTGTATACATTCTTATGATTCGATCTCCGTATCCTTATCGAATCCTACTTTCTTTTCAGCCATTATGCCGCCAAAGACTACGAGGGTGCAGAGAGCGGCCGCGAGAGCCGAGATTCGAGTGGACTCGCCCAAGATGAGGACTGACCGGGTAGTACACCAGTTGTACCAAAGTAGACTGTTCCTCCTACGATAGATCAGATTGCTATTCTAGGGGCCGGTATGCAGGATATGCGCCAGATGATAGGATCTCTAGTTGAGACGCTTCGAGCACAGCGACCAGAGGTAGTTCCACCTGTTACGGGGACCGCAATGGTACCTACAGTACAGGAAGTTGCCCCTGCAGCTACGGAGGTTATTACAGTCTCGCTATCAGAGTTCATGAGGCTGAAGCCTCCGGTCTTCACAGACACCGATGCAGCCGAGGACCTACAGTCTTTTATTGATAGGATGGCCCGGATATGTCGTTCACTCAGATGCTCAGATGCGAGATGGGTAGAGTTCACGAGCTTTCGCCTGGAAGGTCTTGCGCAGAAATGGTGTGAATCGATCAAGAAGGGCAGAGCAGTAGGTCTTCCTCCTATGACCTGGACCGAGTTTGTGACGGTATTTCTAGCCCGTTTCCTTCCCCAGAGTGTCAGGGATGCCCGAGCGCGCAGATTCGAGTCCTTACGCCAGACACCGGAGATGACAGTGGTAGAGTACGATATGCTATTCACCGAGCTATCAGTTTATGCTCCATACCTAGTGGCTACTGAGGAGATGCGAGTCAAGAGATTTGTTCGAGGCATGCTTACCCCACTGTTCCTTGCGATCAGCGCACAGCATTGCGAGACTTATGCAGCAGCTGTAGACGCAGCCCTATTAGTCGAGGAGCAACTTGCAGATACTTCAGTAGTTCCAGGGCCGAAGAGGGTTCGTACTGATATAGAAGCACAGAGACTTCCATTCGGACGCCGTGATAGACGTCGCACCAGTGGCAGAGACTCGGGGCGAGGTCAGATGTTTAGCTCTTATCCTTAGGAGGGTCAGCAGTCATCGCGTGGATGCTTTGGATGTGGTAGTCCCCGTCACCGCATCAGAGATTGTACCGAGATACGCCGGAGGGAGGCAGCAGTACCGCATGTAATACTTCCACCTTCTCCACCCCAGAGGGCGTTGCCTATTGTACCTACTGTTGCTCCACGCCAGATTCATGCACAGAGAGGCCGTGGTGGCGGAGGGTTTACTCATAGAGGACGAGGTAGCCGAGGCAGAGGACAGCCAGCTGCCGGCAGAGTACATCCAGTTGCTAGTAGGGGACCGCCAGTTGTAGGCAGAGGACAGGCACGGGTATTCGCGTTGACGCATCAGGACGCGCAGGCGTCCAATGCGGTGGTCTCAGGTACCCTATCAGTATGTTCTGTTGATGCACACGTGTTGTTTGATCCCGGATCCACGCACTCGTACGTTTCCACGCGCTTTGTGCCGAGTTTGGGTAGAGAGTCTGGTTTGCTTGATCAGCTGCTTATTGTGACCACTCCTGTGGGAGAGTCGTTTGTTGCTAGGCACGTGTTCCGATCTTATGTTGTCTGTATTAGCGAAAGAGAGTTGCCTGTCGACTTGATTCTTCTTGAGATGTTGGACTTCGACGTTCTTTTAGGCATGGATTGGTTAGCCACATGCTATGCGTCTGTGGACTGCCGTGAGAAGACAG
Source organism: Agapanthus africanus (assembly GCA_030015575.1). Classification (NCBI taxonomy): domain Eukaryota; kingdom Viridiplantae; phylum Streptophyta; class Magnoliopsida; order Asparagales; family Amaryllidaceae; genus Agapanthus; species Agapanthus africanus. The sequence continues at coordinate 517,596,908 of JASDDO010000019.1, read as the reverse complement.
TTAAATTTTGTTTTCCCGGCGAGTCGGCTTTTGTTGTGCAGGGGGACCGTGGTGCCGCCCCTCACATTTTGATTTCTCCTCTTCGCGCTGGACAGCTGTTGAGGAAGGGATGTCAGGGATTTCTAGCCTATGTTTGCGAAACTAGAGCTACAGATGTTCTATTGGACCAGGTTCCGATTGTTTGTGAGTTCATTGATGTCTTCCGTGACGAGCTTCCTGGGTTACCGCCTGAGCGCGACATTGTTTTCTGTATTGATTTGATTCCCGGCACGAGGCCTATTTTTATACCGCCTTATCGATGGCCCCGACGGAGCTTAGTGAGTTGAAGGGTCAGTTGCAAGGTTTGCTGGATAAGAGACTTATTCGACCCAGTGTTTCTCCTTGGGGTGCTCCAGTCCTGTTTGTCAAGAAGAAGGACGGCAGTTTGCGTTTGTGTATCGAATACGGCCAGCTGAACAGGGTTACCGTGCGGAACAGGTATCCTTTGCCATGCATCGACGACTTGTTCGACCAGCTTCAGGGGGCAGCATATTTTTCGAGGATCGACATGCGATCAGGATACCATCAGCTGCGGGTTCGACATGAGGATATACCGAGGACAGCTTTCCGCAGGCACTACGGCCATTATGAGTTTTTGGTGATGTCGTTCGGACTCACCAACGCCCCAGCAGCGTTTATGGATTTGATGAACCGTATCTTCAGGCCGTATCTTTACTTGTTCATCATCGTATTCATTGACGATATTTTAGTGTATTCCCGGAGCCGAGAGGAGCACGTGCAGCACCTGCGGATCACACTGCAGACCTTGAGGGAGCACCAGCTTTTCGCAAAATTCTCCAAGTGCGTATTCTGGCTTGACAGCGTAGACTTCTTGGGTCACGTGATTACACGAGACGGTATATGTATGGAACCGAGGAAGATTGAGGCCGTTCAGAGGTGGCCCAGACCCGCATCAGTTATGGAGGTCCACAGCTTTCTAGGGCCGGCCGGCTACTACAGGCGATTTGTGCAGGACTTCTCCCGCATTGCTGCACCTTTGACCGGGTTGACCAGAAAGGGAGTTCCTTTCGATTGGACGGAAGAGTGCGAGCATAGCTTTCAGCAGTTACGGACTTGTTTGACTACGGCGCCGGTGTTATCGTTGCCTTCAGGATCAGGCGGATTTGTGGTCTATTGTGACGCTTCACGAGTGGGGCTAGGGTGCGTATTGATGCAGCATGACAGGGTGATCGCGTATGCTTCACGGCAGTTGAAGAAACATGAATAGAACTACCCCACTCATGATTTGGAGATGGCTGCAGTGGTCTTTGCACTCAAGATCTGGCGACATTACCTATACGGCGAGTTGTGCCAGATATTCACTGATAACAAGAGCTTAAAGTATATATTTCAGCAGCGAGACCTGAATCTCCGACAGCGTCGTTGGATGGAACTAGTGAAGGACTACGATTGCGAGGTCTTGTATAACCCGGGCAAGGCGAACGTAGTGGCGGATGCTTTGAGCAGGAGGCCCGAGGATAGTCTATCTTGTTTGAGCGCAGTGCAGAGGCAGTCATCGGCAGATTGGCAGATTTTATGCGACAGCCGAGTGCAGTTCGAGTTCACGCCGATCGGGGGACAGCTTGTGCATGTTCGTGCACGCCCACAGTTGCTTGACCGTATACATGAGGTACAGTATAGTGATGACCGTTGTTCAGAGATCATGGCACAGATTGGACAGGGCAGATTTTCCGAGTTTGTGATCGATGATCAGGGGATACTGCGATTTGGGACTAGACCGTGCGTACCAAATGCTGAGGGATTGCGGCGTGAGATTCTTGAGGAGGCACATCGATCGGTGTATAGTGTTCATCCGGATTCCACCAAGATGTACCATGATATGAGAGATGTTTTCTGGTGGGACGGAATGAAGAGGGACCTCGCAGACTTCGTGTCGAGATGCCTGACTTGTCAGCAAGTCAAGGTCGAGCACCAGAGGCCAGCGGGAGAGCTACAACCGTTACCCATTCCGAAGTGGAAATAGGAGCAGATTTCTATGGATTTCGTTGTTGGTCTACCCAGGACTAGGAGAGGGTATGACTCCATTTGGGTGATCGTGGATCGTTTGACGAAAGTGGCTCACTTCCTGCCGGTGAAGACGACTTTCAGATTTGCTCAGTACGCCCAGATTTACATCGACGAGATTGTATGACTGCATGGAGTCCCAACATGTATCATGTCCGACCGAGGCACCCAGTTTACCAGCCCACTATGGAAGAGACTTCAGGAGGCTTTGGGCACCCGCTTGAGTTTCAGCATAGCATTTCATTCGCAGACCGACGGCCAGTCAGAGCGGACTATTCAAACTCTCGAGGATATGCTCCGACCGTGCATTTTAGACTTTGGTGGTAGCTGGGATTATCATTTACCCTTGGTGGAGTTCTCCTACAACAATAGTTTACAGGATACTATTCAGATGGCACCTTTCGAGGCTTTGTATGGGAGGAGATGTAGATCGCCCGTCTGTTGGACAGAGCTCAGCGAGAGCAGTATTTTGGGGCCACAGATCGTACAGGAGACGACCGAGAAGATAGCTGATTCGAGACAGGATGAGGACAGCTCAGAGCAGGCAGAAATCGTATGCTGACAGACGCCGCCGCAGATTAGAGTTCGCAGTTGGCGATCACGTCTTTCTGAGGGTCTCTCCGATGAAGGGAGTGATGAGGTTTGGACGGAAGAGGAAGCTTAGCCCCAGATTCATAGGTCCTTTCGAGATCCTCGAGCGTGTAGGCGCGGTAGCATATCGTTTGGCTCTTCCAACCGACTTCCCAGACGTTCACCCGGTATTCCACTTGTCGATACTTCGCAGATACCTACATGACCCTTCGCACATGATTCAGCATCAGACCGTTCAGCTCGAGCGCGATCTTTCGTTCACCGAGCAGCCAGTCGTGATATTGGACCGGCAGGTCAAGAAACTTAGATCGAAGGTCTTGCCATCAGTGAAGGGGCTTTGGCGCAGCCCGAATGGTAAAGAGATCACTTGGGAGGCCGAGAGCGAGATGCGGAAGAAATTCCCTCATCTCTTTGAAGGTATGCGTAGCTTTATATTTTTAAATTCGGGGACGAATTTCTTTAAGGGGGGAAGATTGTAACACCTTAGGATGTGTTTAGTGGCTAATTATATTTTAATATATGCTTTTTAATAAAAAAGTTTACCAAAATGATTTCCAAATAATTTATTAAATTAAATGAATATTTTATTAGAATTTTCCTAGGCTTGCACACACTTGTGTACGTAAACTAGGGCTTAAATGGGGTTAGACCAAGATTAGTAATCATGGTGGACTAACCATTTTGTTAAGCCACGTTGGGTTTTAGTAAGTGTTTTGGGGGTCAATTATTTTTTTTCTTAAATGGAAATGATTTGAAATTGGTTGACTTAGAGGGAGAAAGAGAGAGAGAGAGAGAGAGAGGATGGGCATGATGGCCTTGCCCATGCCTACATTTAATGAGGAGAGAGAGAGAGGGGTTGACTAGCATGGCTCTCTTTCCTTTCTTTTGTTAACCCTCATTTTCTCACCACTCTCTTACTCACATACACACAACACAGCATCAGCAGCAGAAGCATCAGCAGCAGCTCCAGCATCAGCAGCAGCTCCAGCAAGCAGCAACAACAGCAACAGCATGAAGCAGCAGCAGTAGCAGCTGCAACAGCAACAGCTCCAGCAGCAACAGCAGCACCAAATCTTCTTCTTCTACTCCTCCTGCTTCCTAGGGTCTACTAGGGTATAATTCTTAAACTCAATTCCTTTTTTTGCTAAGTTATGTGTAGAATTAGTATCGGTTGGTGATAAAAGTGAGTTTTGTGCTTAATATGGTTATTAGTGTGGACTTTTGGTTAAGTGAGGTTGGTGAGGGTTAACCTTGCCTAGTTAAGCGTTGTTAGGGCCACTTAAACTCAGCTAACCCCAGATTTCACTAAAATACCCTAGGTTTCCATTTTGTGCAAAATACAATGTTTTTAAGCAAAACTTGGCTTTTCTGTGATCTGCTTTAGACCCTGGGGCTTCAGATAAAAATTAAGTTAACTGGAGCATACTTGGTAGACCTTGATCACACCACCAGAGGACGAACCCCTAACCCCACAACCAGGCCGCCGATTTATTCTTTCTGGCCGCAAATTGCGGCCAGATGAGGGAGTTTTTGGGTTGGGTTTGCGTGGGTAGGAGTACGCTATATTTTTAGGGTCTGTGGTATGTGCAATTTTGTAAGTTTTCACCTATGCCAAAATCTGGGACTATATATCGTTTTTCCAATACGTTTATTTTGTGCGACACGTGTGATACGTGTGTGGGTTTAGTGTTCCAGCATATCGCGACGTGTCTGGGTAGTTTTAGACGCGTATACACACGTTTCAGCGTATCGTACACACGCGCGTTTAGTTCGCGACGCAAGTTTCTCGTTTGATTTCGATATCGCGTTTTGCGAGATATTTTGCTTATATATGGATTTCTTGTGTAAATTCCAGGTTCGCAGGCGGGTACGTCGGACGCCGCAAAGAAGGGGAAGCAAGTGGTCGGCTACGTGTAGCACCCGACCAGGTGAGTAGATTTAACATCTATGGGGAAATCGCCCGTATGGCGTTAAGCGTCAGGGCGTTATAGGATATTTAGTCGTACATTTTCATATGGACTATTGTAGCATACCTTCTTGTTGCTTGTAGAATTAGTAGTCTATAACACTGCACTGTCACTAACGGTTAAAGCTGCACGAGCACTATTTGTATGTTACACTCACACCGTTAGTGATTGCCATGACACTTGCACTATAGGATTCCTACGAATTATATATCGTTTTGATTGCCGCATCATTGATGATTGTTATGACTTGCGCACATGCACACTATATATTCATACCAGTGCACACATATATTGATATCTTCATACTTGCATGCACACTGTATATTCATACCAGTGCACACATATATTGATATCTTCATACTTGCGCACATGCACACTGTATATTCATACCAGTGCACACATATATTGATATCTTCATACTTGCGCACATGCACACTGTATATTCATACCAGTGCGCACATATATTGATATCTTCATACTTGCGCACATGCACACTGTAATTCATACCAGTGCACACATATATTGATATCTTCATACTTGCGCACATGCACACTGTATATTCATACCAGTGCACACATATATTGATATCTTCATACTTGCGCACATGCACACTGTATATTCATACCAGTGCACACATATATTGATATCTTCATACTGCGCATCTGCACACTGTATATTCATACCAGTGCACACATATATTGATATCTTCATACTTGCGCACTGCACACTGTATATTCATACCAGTGCACACATATATTGATATCTTCATACTTGCGCACAGGCATACTGTATTTTCATAGTAGTGCTACACTCATATTTGTGTATATATCCTTTTGCACATCCATACCTACATATGCTACATACATGGATGATATCGATTTGATTTCATGAATAATAGGGAACGCATGAGATATTTTCAAAACTGGATTCTTTTAAAAGAGCGGTTTTCCCTTTTTACTCTTAGTGTCATACGACACATTGCATGGATTTACGCATTGAGTTTGGATTTATGGGATTTCTGGATTTTAGAACCGTGGTATTATTTTAAGAAAATACGCACTGTTTTAAAAACCTGGTTTCTCTTTTTATGATATTTCAGTGCGTCCACCATGAGTTTTCTCGGTTCTAGGGAGCTTGTGTGAGTATACCCGATTCGACGAGCGGTAGGCACCGATTGCGGATACATGGTGGACCCGGTACGGTACCCCGGGGCAAGAAGACTCATATTGTTAGACGGTGAGCCCAGCGGAGGGACTACTACCTACCGGTGATTGGTTGGACCTGGCGGTTATCCGGAGGATACCGACCAAAGTCGATAGATGGATACGGGACAACGCGTACTACCGGGGCCAAGGGTCGATTCCGCAGACGGAGCCCGTGGGCTGAACCGGACGGACGGGCCCCGATACTTGAGGACTTGCGTTTTGATGCTAGACACGACTATTTTATGATATTTCGAGTGCCGATGTTGGGCACTCACGATTCTATGAGATTTATTGGATTTGAGGGCCGATGAGGATGACGACACCTGAGTTTTACTGGGATTTAGGTAGGTTTTTGTGCGCTATCTGTTTATTTTCCAGTTGTATACACTGTTGTATCTAGTACTCTCCATCTACTTTCATGTATTGACTTAGAGACCAGTTGTGAAGACGATGTATATTATTTGTACTCTGGTGTCGAAATCATTGGGAGCCGACTTTATTTATACAGCTTTATCTTTCATGATAATTGTTTTCACTTATACTGCCCATTTCTTCGCTACGGCGTCGTATATTATCATTGTGGTGATTGTTTCCGCCGTTGGGCGTGATTGCTCCCATTTGGGATGCTTATTTCTTATTGTACATCATTTTACTCATATATTGTTTTGTACCCGATTTCGGGGCTAGTTTTTACAAAGGAAATGCTGCCAAAAGTTTTATGATAATAACTTGCACTTTAAAGAATTTACTAAATTACTTAAGTTTTCCAAACGTTTTAACAAATGTTTCTATTAAATGTTTAAACACTCAATACTTTTAATGGTTTTGATTTCTGGGTTTCGGCTTACTTAGTCGCGTTACGCCTGTAGACGTTACGTGGTTAAGTGCCGGTCATGGGCCGAACTTTGGCTCGTGACAACTACCATTGCACCAGAGCTATCCACCACGATGATCAAATCACAACACAGCACAACACAGAACATCAACGTGAATGTCACGTTCGCAAACTCGTCTAAAAGAACATATAGCAATTAGACGAGTTATACCGCTCTAATGACTTTCACGGTCATAGATAGTAATGTATGTACTGATAAACACACAATTAAAATTTCGATCGACTAAACTTTTCCAAATTAGCTCCAAATGCAAATCCAGCACTCAAATAAATTTAGGCCAAAACCATATATCACAAAATCATATTTCCATGAACTAGAGCCCCAGAAAAAATTTGGGGCACTGTAGCCCAAAAATCGCTGTGGAAGCGTCGCAAAATGTGACATTTTGCTCCAGTTCCATGGCGGAATTTTGGAGCTAGGTCTCCAACTTTTTTCTGTAGCTATAGTTTTTCCTGGACATATTTTTAAGTTACCCAAAAAAAATTTCTGAACAACTTTTAAATTCAACAGCAAGCACCAAAATGAAAATTTGATTCAGAAAAATTTGTCGATCGATATTGTAACGTTGTGCAAATAAGCTAGTATAGGGTTAATGGGTTGGCTCTGATACCATGTTGAGTTATGACAGCGCCCCGGCCATCAAACTGTGGCTAAATGCGGAACAAAAATTTACTAAACTGGCACTACCATTACCCGATGCCCGGATCTACCTTAAACCCTAAACTACCAAGCTATATATAAGAAGTTAGAATGGTTATAACGAGTTGATCCGTGTCCTTCGGCCGTCAACCATCATGCCCAAGCTCCCAGTGGTTCCTTGATCGAATTTGGTTGCCAGTCTTCCTTCATCTACGATGATCCACCTGAGAGAAACGGCGCAAGCTTCAGCCTCGTCGAGCGAGGCAACCGACGCTCCAAGATTGCTAGCAATGGAGAGTGGAGGTGTAGGAATGTGTCACTGTAATTTTCTCACTTTACATGTGCTTAATGAGCAACCATAGAAGAGGAAGAAGAAGGCGAGGAAACATGTGGCATGAGCAACTCAAGAATGGCTAAGTGTTGAATTGAGTGAGTATGCAAGCAAGAAAAGAAATCAAGTGAAAAGAAATGAGCCAAGCCCAAGTCTAGTGGCTCCCTTCTCTCTCTCTCATGCACCCAAAATATCTCCATAATTTTCCATTAAACAATAAAGACCCATGCCTCTCTACCTCATTTCCATAATTGTTTTTCTAAAAAGAAAATCAATAATGAGGTGGCCATCTTCTAGAAGGTATTCCGTATAAATATGGAATACTTCCCGGTACACGTATCGAAATACATATACGCGTATTCGTACAAAAATACGAATAGCCAAGAGAGAAAATGAATAGTGAACAATAATATTAGAATATATATATATATATAAATACATATATATAAATTATTAAATCAAAACCTAATTTAATAATCCGGCTTAAACCTAAGCCGCTAACATTATCAACCATCCGATTAAAGTCTGTGCAGCCTGTACACATATTTAACCGGACACCTGTATGTACCAAGATACGTCATCTACACCATATCGCCTGAACCGTGAAAACTCTCTGTGTGGGACTCTAAAGACTCGTCAATACGCTGGCAGTGGGTTTAACCACAAGCACGTCAGCGACACTAGTTGTACGTAACGGCTACTCAGGTATTGAGCGAAAGGGAGGCCGACAAGCAAACTCATCCTAAACCCTTACTGAGCCTGACAGTGACAATATCCGTACAGTCCAGTCTGTTCGTCTAAGAGTATCGCATATCAAGTCTAGGGGGGTGGATAAAGTCAGACCCTTAACAACGCGACATTTAGTGTCTGCATAAAACCCATCACCACCTGAGAAACTATCGATCCTGGATCGGTAATTCTCGTCCACCATGGCCATGGATTTCTGGTGATGGCCACCCGTACACAACGTGACATCAACCTCCAATACCGGGAGAGAAGAATCCCCGACGATCCGATCACTGCCTCCATGTGGCTCAGGACTGTACCCAACTAAAACCTGTTTGCACGACTCCTTTGAGCCATGGTAGGGTAGTAATCAAAGCACAGTGGGAACTCACACGAGATAAATAACGATCTCAGGTCGACAGACTAACCTGTACACATGTCACCTGGGAACTGCTATCCAACAATAAGTATAATACCAACTAACACATTCCCGGGGAGTCCGTCGAGTGTACTCATAACCCAATGAGCACCTGTATACAATCTTAGTTGAAAAAACTAACACCAATGGCTTGTGAGACCTGGCTACCAGCTCTCGTCGGGGTCTCGATCAGTATACACTAGTCTACACTGGAGTATCGATGCCCGGTCTCGATACTCCCACGACTAGGGACATTTAAGGATGTGCTTATAGACCCCCAGCTCCCACGTATATGATCGCCATCATAATTCTGGTAGTCAGGAAAGAATCCTATGGGCTCTATCAACATGTACATGATGATAAAGACAAACCAGATAGCATATTATCATCTCGAGTAAGACTGTTCTACCGGTATAGGTCCTCCCTCAATCATCATAATCACCTGACTGCGATTACGATAATTGCCTTGTGGGCACTATAGCCAACAAATGCGACATGACTAGCTAAGTTACATAAAGATGGATATTTGAATCCGTTCAAATTATCATCTTATGAAACTTACCTGTCATATCTCAAAGGCAAAATGACCAAAACTCCGTTTAGTGGACACGGAGAAAGAGTTACAGAACTCTTAGGATTGATACATAGTGATGTATGCGGTCCCATCTACACATGCCAGGAATGGTTTCTCGTACTTCATTACATTCACTGATGATATCTCAAGATATGGAAATGTGTTCCTGTTGAAACACATGTCTCAAGCTTTTGAGAAATTCAATGAATATAAGCACGAAGTCGGGAACCAAACAGGTAAAAGTATTAAAATTCTTCGATCTGATCAGAGAGGAGAATACTTGAGCACGAAATTCTATGTCTATTTAAAAGAGAATGGGATTCTCTCTCAGCTTACTCCTCCGTATACACCACAGCACAACGGTGTATCGGAGCGGAGGAATCGCACCCTATTGGATATGGTGCACTCTATGATGAGCACCGCTGAGTTACCTTTTCCTTTTGGGGGTTATGCGCTTGAGAAAGCAACATACCTATTGAATAGAGTTCCAACCAAATCAGTGCCTACCGCTCCATATGAGATATAGAATGGGAAGAGACCGTCTCTTAAAAGAGTTAAGATACGGGGTTGTCCAGCCTATGTCAAAAAACAAAATCCGGACAAACTCGAGGCACAATCAGTTCTTTGCAAGTTTGTGGGATATCCAAACAATTCTATGGGTATCATTTCTACCTCAGTGAGGAACAAAAGGTGTTTGTTGCTCAACATGCCACCTTTTTAGAAAAGGAATTTCTTGTAAAAGAGATTAGTGGCAAAGAGGTAGAGCTGGAAGAAGTTCCAACTGCACAAACTACAGAAGAAGATTTGGTAGAACCGGAGGATTCGATAGTTCCAAACGAACGTCAGCCTCTCCGCCGATCTAGTAGGGTTCCTCATCCACCTGAGAGAAACTACGAGTTTCTCATTGATGGTGGGAGCGAGGATTGCATCATGGAAGATGATGACCCAACTAGCTTCGAGCAGGCCATCACGAGTGGGGCCTCTGTAAAATGGCTGGATGGAATCCATGTACACCAACAAAGTATGGACTTTGTAAGTTGCTCCTGAAGGAGTAAAACCCATTGGGAGCAAATGGATCTTTAAGAAGAAATTTGGTGTAGATGGAAAAGTTGATACTTTCAAAACTAGACTTGTTGCAAAAGGTTTTCGTCAACGACCAGGTATGGATTATGATGAAACATTTTCTCCAGTGGCTATGCTTAAGTCCATCCGGATCCTACTTGCCATCGCTGCATACCATGACCATGAAATCTGGCAAATGGATGTGAAGACTGCCTTTCCAAATAGTGATTTAGAAGAGTGCGTGTACATGACTCAGCCAGAGAGATTCGTAGACAGTGAGAGCAGCGGAAAGGTGTGTAAGCTGCTTAAATCCATCTACGGGTTGAAGCAGGCATTGCGGAGTTGGAACATCTGTTTTGATGTCGTAGTCAAAGAGTTTGACTTCATCAAAAATGTAGATGAACCTTGTATATACAAGAAGGTGGAAGAGAGTAAGTTGGTCTTCCTCGTATTGTACGTGGATGACAAACTCTTGATAGGAAATGATGTTCCTATGCTGCACTCGATCAAGCTCTTCTTATCATAAAGATTCTCAATGAAAGATCTAGGTGATGCCTCCTACAACTTGGGAATTAAGATCTATAGAGATAGATCTAAACGGACACTGGGATTGTCCTAATCCAGGTACATTGACACCATACTAAAGAGGTTTAGTATAGAAGAATCCAAGCATGGGAATTTACCCACGATCTCAGGACTCACTCACTCCAAAGAGATGTCTCCTAAAACTGATTTGGAGAGAGCTCGCATGCAAGGGATGCCCTATGCTTCGGCAGTAGGCTCTATCATGTACGCGATACTATGTACCAGACCTAATGTAGCATACTCACCAAATGTAGTGAGTAGGTATCAAGCAGATCCTGGAGAGAATCACTGGACAGCTGTGAAGAACATTCTCAAGTACTTGAGAAGGACTAAAGAGATATTCTTGGTGTATGGTAACGGTGAACTCCAAGTGGAGTCCTTTACCGATTCGAGCTTCCAGAGTGATAAGGACAACTCTAAGTCAGTCTCGGGATTTGTCTTTACCTTCAATGGAGGGGCGGTTTGTTGGAAGACTTCCAAACAGGAAACCGTGGCAGACTCAACGATGGAGGATGAATACATCGCTGCCAACGATACTGCCAAAGAGGCTGTCTGGATGAAGAAGTGTTGGAGATAGTGCCCTCAGAGTCAATTATTGGATCACAGGCATGTGATTGCAATAATTGAGGGAGGACCTATCCCGGTAGGACAGTCCTACTCGAGATGATAGTATGCTATCTGGTTTACCTTTATCATCGTGTACTGCTTCAGGTGACCTTACAGGTCGCTATTACACGCTGATAGAGCCCCTAGGATTCTTGCTTGACTGCCAGCAGTTGTAGCGTCTTGAAAAGTCGTTTTGGTGTTTTCCTGAAATTCGGTGAAAATTCGGTATTTTTCCGAAAACCGTCTTTCTTGTTATTTTGCAGTTTAGGGCTATTTATACCTAAAATGGATAGGTAATTGCTTGTTTTTAGTAGCTAATGAGTTAATTATGAAATTCTGGTCGTTTAAAAATTTTCCCTAATTTTTCAATTTTTCAATATTATTTTAAGCCGGTAAGAAAATACATTAAATAAGCGATAAATACAAATTTTTCCGGGCTAATTTTAATCTCTAAAATTATGATAATTAAAATCTAGTGATAACATAAATTTTTAGTAATTTATTTTGATTTTTAACAAATTTTTATGATATGAAACGAATTTATTGAATTTTGAGCTAAAACTTGCAATTTTTGACTTGTAGGGGGCCTTTTTGCATAAAATTTCTTTTGTAAAACCCCTCTCTCTTTTTCCTCAGCCCTAGGACAGCCCCACCTTGTGCAAGTACAGAAATTTCTGGCCTCATTTCCTTGGTTGCTTTCTTGAGTTGATTTAGTAGTTTATGGATTTATTCTAAATATAATTGATAAAGTATGGTGCTTTGACTTTGGAGACTTGACCCATGACTTTTCCCCACTTGCCCACACCCTCCCCCTCACCTCCTAATCTGGCCGAACCTGCACCTCATCCTCTTCAACTCTTTTCTTTTCATTTCTTCAAAATTCTTCATGTTTAAAGCAACAAAAATTTCAATTTCAAGCTTACAAATTCAAACCATCCTTCACCTTTCTTTTCCTTCACCTCCCTAGCTTGGATCTTGATGCTTGAGACCATCATTTGGAGCAAAATTTATTCTTGCTAGATCTCAAATTGAGGTATAAATTCCATCAAGTTACTTCTTTTTGCTAAATTCCTTTGATTATATAGTTTTAGTGTTTAAAAAGTTAGCTAAATTCTAATCTAGTTTATAAAGAGTAGTTTGTTTTAAACTAAAGTTTGTTAGCATACCATTATGTGGTTAATTAAATTTATTTTGCTTGCTAGTTCCTACACAAATCAAAGAAGTTACCTTGTTGATGTGGTCTTTAAATTGTGTTAATTTTGTTACTTTTAAAAGTGTGATTTTGGTGGTAAATTGTTGTTTTAGGAAAATCTAGAAAGGGTTATGTATAGAAAATGAGTTGAATTAGGGTTTAGAAATCCATTATTAGGTTAATTAATTTACTTTGCTATCTAGTATTTTGCTGACCTAAATCTAAGAAGGTTAACTTGCTAATTGGAATTGAAATTAGTGTTAGTTAAGTTTTCTAGTATGGATTTTGATTTGCAATTGCTTTTGAGAAAAATCAAGAAAGGGTTGGTGGTGGAATTTAGGTTTTGGAGCATGGTTAATGTGTTGAAATTTTGTGTAGTGGTTATCTAATGGTGTGACTTGGGTGATTATGCTAAATAGTAGTCTTTTGTAGCCAATCGGCGATTCTTGCACCGATTTTGGAATGCAATTGCTTACTAGTTTTGTTATAAAGTTATGGGATGAATTATTTTTGATATCTTAATGATTGTAATGGCCTGTCCTACGACTTTTAGGATGCGTGAGTGCGGATTTTTGGGTAGTCGGGTTTTAGTTTTGCCGGGCGACCAAATCGGCGTTTTTTGGCAGTTTTTGCGATTTTCGCGTGTGTTCCGCGCACTTTGTGCACGTTGTACCTAGCTAGCGAACTTTAGTAGTTTCGTTGGGGTTTTGCGTCGTTCTTGATATGTAACCTTATGTTTGGTATTGATGTAAATTCCAGGTTCGGTCGCGGAGACGTCAGACGCGGCGCGAAAGGGGAAAGCGGTGATTGGACACAGCTAGCCAGGGATTCCGGTGAGTAGATGTAATATCTACGGGGGACTATCGTTGGATGGCGCAAGCCACCCGATAGTTTTAGTAACTTACAAGATCCTTAGTGATGTTAGTAATTAGGGGTGAAATACTTAGTTGACTATTTGCTGCATCCATGCATTATATTGACATACCTATACGAAACCATTTTATAGGACACCTGCACCATTGCCAGGGTTTTTATATGCAGCACGAGCACTATTCATGCTTACACACACACCCTGGTAATTGCCATGCCACCACACTAGATAACCTTTAAATTTAAACCTTTTACCAATTGATACTTAAACTTGTGCTATTGCCTTTAATTCCTTAAAATGAAACCATAGAATTGCTATTCATGTGCATGTACTTCATCATAGTAATTGTTCATGCTTAATCCATTGATCACACATCGCAACTTGATTATTGATATCATACGCATTCATTATCATTGATATATGCACTTATGAGGATTTCTTGAGATTTTATGATATTGCTGGATTTCGGGGGAAAACCGCAAAATTTCTAAAACTTATTATATTTTTTTAAATATGGAAATTGCGGTTTTCTAGTGATGTAAGTGTCGTCCACCATGAGTTTGCTGTGGTTTTGGAAATCCGTGTCGAGGAGTGGAGGAACCGGCACGGGTACATGGTGGGCCCGGTAAGGTACCCCGGGGCAAGAGGAATGTGGTGTTGACGTTGAGCCTGGCAGGGGACGGATTACCTACCGGTGACTGTTTGGGACGGCGGATATCCAGAGGATACCGACCGTGGCCGCTAGATGATGAGATATTGATATTTGAGATGGGTCAGCCGGACGGCTGAGGCCAGACATACATTTATGAGATTTGAGACAGCTTTTGCGTGTCGTTGCTGGACACCGGTTCTCGTCGATTCTTTGAGTATTATGCTGGCATTCTAAAAAAGTTTCAAAAACAAAAAGAGATAAATGTTTCTTATATATACCCATTGAGACCTCAGATATTCATGTTGCATACATATTAGTACACTGATGTTGTATACACACCTACTAGTGCATCCCGTCATACCTGTATTTTAGATGCTAGGATGCTTGTGTGCATGCATACGATAGCCTTTGTAGATGTTATTTATTACTCACGAGTTGGCAACTCACCCCCGTTGTGCCACAGTCTTTTGCAGGTCCGCTCCGTCAGTTCAGTAGCGGCGGGCGCACTTGTTCTTTTGCCTCTTTTGCCTGAGCTCGAGATTTGCTCATAGGTGGGTTATGTTATTATTTTGTACCACCTTGTATATTCTTGTATCTAGTGTACTCCATCTACTGTTTCTACCAGATTTATTGTATATTGACCTAGAGATGAGACTGTGAGGTTTGGGGACTTTTATGCTGTATTTTGGGGTCGAGCTCACTTGAGTCGACATGATGTTTTCTTATGCTTTATTATGATTATTATGCTTGCTGTCATTTACATTGCGTGGGATTTGTGGCCGCCTTGTGGCGAAGAGCTAGCTCCCGCTTGGGGATGCCCTATTTTGTTGGATTCATATATATTTTGTTGTACCCATTTTTGGGGGCCAGTATTTACAAAGGAGCCTCTGCCGAAATTTTCGGAAAAATTGGTATTGTTTTTAAAAAGGGTTGTACATGACTTATTTGATAACTCGCTTTCAATTGATTGGGTTTTCTTCACTCTTTTTCTTAAATGGTTTTGTTTTCTGGGCTTTGGCTTACTTACTTTACGGACGTCTTTAGACGTTTCGTAAAGTTAAGTGCCAGTCACGTTCCGTACCCTGCGGGTCGTGACAGCAGTATGATGGCGATCATATACGTGGGAGCTGGGGTCTATAAGCACATCCTTAAAAGGTCCCTAGTCGTAGGAGTTTCGAGACAGGGCATCGATACTCCATTAGTAGACTAGTGTATACAGTCGAGACCCCGACGAGGGGCGGTGGCCGGTCTCACAAGCCACTGGTGTCAGTTGGTTCACCTAAGATGTATACAGGTGCTCATTGGGTTATGAGTACACCGGACAGGACTCGCCGGGAACCTGCTAGTTGGGATTATACCATACGTCGCATAGCAGTTCCCAGGTGACATGTGTACAGGTTAGTTCATCGACCTGAGATCGTCATTTGTCTCGTGTGAGTTCCCACTGTGCTTTGATTACTACCCTACCACGGCTCAAAGGAGTCGTGCAAACAGGTTTTAGTTGGGTACAGTCCCGAGCCACATGGAGGCAGTGAGTGGATCTGCAGGGGTTCGTCTCTCCCGGTATTAGGGGTGAGGTCGCGCTGTGTCTAGGAGAGCCATTACACAAAGCCCTCGGCCGAGGCAGGAGATTTACTGGTAGGTATTCCAGTAGTATCTCAGGGTGTTCTGGGCTACACTCCGACACGACTTGTACCGCTTTTGGGGGTCTGACTTTTACCAACCCCCTAGGCCCGCCATGCGATGCTCATAGACGAACGGACCGGACTGTACGGATATTGTCACTGACAGGCTCAGTAGGGTGTCCGGATGAGTTCTCTCATCGACGTCCATTTTGGTCAATAGCTGGTGGCCCGTCACGTATTGGCTAATACCTCTGACGTGCTAGTGGTTAAATCCACAGCCATAGTATTGACGAGTCTTTAGAGTCCACCACACTTACAGTTACTCAAGCTTTCGGGCGAAACGCTGTAGAGGCCGTATGGAGATATGGTAGGGTCCGATCAGATACGTGCGGTATTTCACGGATCAGGATCGGACGGTTTGTACTAATGGCCGTATGGTTATATGGCTGGGTTCGATCTGATACGTGCGGTATTGCACGGATCAGGATCGGACGGATTTTACTAGCCGGCTTTGGTTTAAGCCGGATCCTAGTTTAGTACAGTGTAGATTTTGTCTCATTGCATTTGTATCCGGTCGGAATACAGATGCGGGTGTGTATGCACAGTATCGGGGTTTTCCTGTAATTTATTACGGGACCAGTTTTCTGGAGTTGCCAGTTTGCATTCCGTTCCGGCCGGTTTTCCTTTGTTCTTTCCCGGCCGAACCTTTTGATGGAGGGTGTTATTTGCAAGTTTGCAAATAACACATTGTGGAGGGTTTTCATGCAAATGGTTTGATTATGAAAGCATCTTTTTTATTCCTTTCTTTTCTATCATCATTTCTTGTAAAAGGTGATTAGGATTGATTTGTGCTTTGATGTGAGATTGTGATGATGGTGTTTGGATATGGTCACCTTTCTCTTTCTCCTACACTCACCTCCCTTCTTGTTATGGTTTGCATTTTCATTCCTCCACCATTCTCACTAGATAAAGAGAGAGTTCATTTCATCTTCTTCTTGCTAGAAAATTGAAAGCACCAATTTTCTTTACCTCTTCCTCCATCCATCAATGGCAACTACATAAACTCCAAGAGACAAAGTTTCTACACTACATTCTACAGCATATCTTGGGCATGTCGACTTGCCGGCTTCATGCCCGAGTTGCCTCGGTATTGAGGCGGGAGCCCGTAAAAGACGCAGGCGATGTGGTGCCCTTCCGGCGAGGAGGCGACGATATGGAGACAAGACTTTCCGCGGGAGATCGGGACGATGACGAGAAGACCGGAGGACTCGGATCACTTGGTATACATCTCTCACCCTTTCTCTTGTTAGCTAGTATCGGTTAATGGTTACGATCCGGGTATATTGCCCGCGGTAGCGCCAGTTTAAAAGTTAAGAAAATTTTGATTCCGCATTTTGGCCTCGGTAAGACGGCCGGGGCGCTGCCGGGGCGCAACATGGTATCAGAGCCACGCCATTAACCTAGCCTAGCTTTTTCTAATGCGTTTTACTTATCCGATCGACCAAAATTCCAAAATCCGCGTTTTTGCATGCATCAGTTTTCTGTCGATTTTTTCCGGGCTCTAAAAATTTTTCAGGTTGTGGAAAATTGATGTACATGAAATTCTAAGACTACTGGGAAAATTCGACACAGTCAGTCGATGACTGAAGCGCGGAACCGCGGCCAAACTCCCCCTTGGGCCGCGGTTCCGCCGCGCATTGGTCTCTTCACTGTATCATATTTTTCCAGTGGGCTTCTGGGATAATTTTTGGGGTTTTGGAATATTAATATTGGGCCCCGATTTTCTGTGAGTGCTACAGTATTGCTTGGGGGCCCACTTGTTAATTTTTGATTGATCGGATATTTTAAACACATTATTTCACAGTATTTACATTATATCTGCGACCGTGAATGTCACTCGATCGGTAAATCCGGTCTAACTGCTATAGCCCGGTTAGACGGATTTGCGAATGTGACTTTTCACGTTGATGTTCTATATTTATGCTGTGTTGTTGCGGATCGGTCGTGGGGGATAGCCTGGATGCAATGCTAGTACAGTTTTGTTTTATTATGTACATTTGATATTGCGGGGCGAGCGTCCGACATGTGGACTGCCGTCACTGCCTGTCTGTATTATTCTTTTGGGGCACGACCTGGTTGCGGTCGATGTACCCGGTGTATGTATATTTTACTTTCTGTACTAGGATTGCCCCGCGGTGGGGTGCACGGATAGCCGGGTTCTGGAGGGCAACAAGCCCGCATCTCATGGCATTGGGACGGAGGGGGCTTCACTCCAGGATTGGCGGGCTATTCGCCGCACTCGTAGGGGGTACAGGTTGACCCAGGAGGGGTGCCCGAGTTACCGGATTCCGTGAAGTGCTGGGTGGTCCATTCACGTTGCTGAAGGGGGCTGCCCCGCTTCAGGTTTTGGCGGGTGACTTGCCGCGCCCGTAGGGGTCTAGTTTTTCATTGCACAGGCTATCCACACGACCAGGGGAACGTCGGGTTTCAGCAGCGGCTCTGTGAAACCCAGGGCTTCCAGTTATCTGTATTGTTCTGTGATGCTGCATATTTCTGTGATGTTGCATTTTATTCACACCTTGAGCGAAATACTATATATTGGTATATATATTAGTAGATGTTGTATATGTTTTTCATCCGCGCTAGTCCAGTCCCAGCTCTGCCGTTAGTTAGCTAACCTAACGGGTGATGACGGGACCCAGTGGCGAATGCGGATGGCATATACGTACGTCAGTATATTTTCGTTCTTTGTGGTGTGATCAATTGATGGGACTGCATTGATTCGGATCAATGCAAGATAAACAAACCTAATCTGATGTTGTTGGAACACCTTTCAAAAAGCTGTTATTGCAAGAACGTTCACTTTTGTTTTGCATCGTGGTATTCATTTGGAATATCCTGCTCCTCAGTCGACGAGGCAAGGGCCGAGATCCCTTCACCGGGAGTGACCCCTTGGACAGAAGTTTGCGTCAGGGCATTAACTTCACTATAGCCGATTACTTTTGCTTTGCATCGTGGTATTCAGTTGGAATATCCTGCACCTCATTCTACGGGGAAAGAGCCGAGATCCCTTCACCGGGAGTGACCTCTTTAGCAAGGGTTTTCGTCACTATATTTTATAAAAAGCCATGCAGTTCCTTCAACGATATCAAGTTCATTACGTTAAAGGTTTTTCGCCAAAAACCAGCCGTAGCCCTCCGTCATTTCCTACAGGTATTATTTAGTATTCGTGCTGCGTTTGTTGACCTAGTCAAGACGTAGTGTTCGGTAGCTAAGTGGTACTTGTTTGTTGCATAAGTGGGATTGGTTAAGACAGTCGTGCGGCCTTGTTGACCTAGTCAAGGGCACGTACGGGTGGGTTTAATGCAATCCAGAATAATGACGGGTTGAACTTGACTGGCGGTTTATGGTTTGTTGACCTAGTCAAGGTCATAAACTGCTTGGGGTAAAAACCTACATCGGGAGTTTCAAAAGAACTGAAACTTGCCAGGCATGCGCATACCTTCTGGAGTGTGGTGACGTGAGTGGATTCCGTCATGTTATCATGCGATGATAGTTGGATCCCGATTCCCACTGATGAGTTGGTTTACTCTTCGGGTGACCCCGACTAATTCTTCTTTCAGGTTTGGGGAAGAATTTGAGGTTACAGTGGGAGGTTTCCAGATTAGATAAAGTGATAACCATTCTGATCTAGGTTAGAGTGCACGCTGAGTGTTTCTTTTCTCTCTCTCTCTGGCAGCGACCATCGACCCGACCCTAAGACTATGACTCAGTGACCAAGTTAACCGAACCTTCTTTACACTGGCTTTTGGATTGCCAGAGTTGCAGACCTCATTGCCACTCCTACTTTTACCCTTTTCTCCAGGACACCCCGTATTACTGCGAACGTCCACTTCCATTGGACAAAGCCATCGTATGGTTAGATACGAACTCGAAGGAATTCGAGGATGGTTTCCGGTTCTGGAGAAAACGAATAGTATTATTCAGTTGTCTTTTCCTTTTTACCTTCTCTCAGGTTGCGAGTACTCCTTAGTTTAGGAGATAGTACACCTATTACGCAAATTGGATAGTCTTCTTCCAAACCTTAGGCTGGTGCCGACCGGTAGGGAATGAAGAAAACCAATTAGCCTAAACGGTGTGCAGAAGGTATTAAGATTAAGACAAAGCAAGGGATTTGTAAGAGGGCAAAGTAAATTGTGACTGATATTCACGACCAAACCAAGTATTTCTTCGCCAATCCTAAATCACCTTTGTATTTCTCCAGGACACTCTGTATCACTACGAAGATCCACAGTTTATTGGATACTCCATCGTATGGTTATATACGAACTCGAAAGGAACTTGTTCCAGTTCGGGGATGGATTCTGGTCCAGGAGAAATAGGAATAAGGTTTATTCGGTTGTCTTTTATCTTCACCTTCTCTCGCATTGCGAGTGCTCCTAGGATTAGGACAGTACACCCATTATGCTTATTGGATAGTCTTCTTCCAAACCATAGGCTGGTGCCGAACGGTAGGGAAGGAAGAAAACCATTTGGCCTAAGGGGTGTGCAGAAGGTAATGACTAAAGACATATAAAGGGATTTGGAGAGGTGGCAAAGAACTGTACGGTTATAGTTGTGAATCTGGATAATGGTAGAGGCATTACTAGGAATACCAGGATACCCCACCGAAATATTTCAATGTTTCAGTTTCACTGTGTACTGTTAAAAGAAAAACTGATTTCCCGATTTGACACTTGCTCCAGGGTATGTATTTACCAGGTTGGATTCTCACATCTGTATGGTTTTTACAGATGATGAGTGGGAGCAAGTTATTGGGAATTAGGTGATCATCCTCATTATATCAGGATTCGTTGTAATTGGTGATATTTGAGGAAGCCACCTGGGTTGTTTGTCGGTCGGCAAATATTTGGTTTTGAATATCCGCTGTTGTGCACCAATTTCAAATTGATATATCTGTACGTCTATTTTCATAGAGTGAGATATACCTTTTGATATTATGTCGATGGCATTTACCTATATCAGTGGATGGTTAGGTAAGGAGCATTAAACAGCGGTGTAATTCTTCTTAACCATAAGTACAGTTTTCAACCTACAACACACAGTGAAAGAGTTGTAAGACTCAGCGGACTTATACAGAGTATTGTATGTTGTCCAGTGTCCATCAGGACAGAGGGGTTGGTCCTCGTACTATATTCGGTTTACTTATGACTTCTCTAGTTTTTAGACAGGTGTTTCGTGGAAACACAGGGTCCGAATTTTGAGAAGTTATAGGTATTTGAATAGAGTAGAGAACCAGGTGTAGCAAGTATCGGGATTCTTCAAAGTGATTGAAGATGTAGATACTTGTGTATGGTATTCAGTTGATAGTAATGATAAAGAGAAATTGCTTCTCTTTCAGGTTACTCATAATTGGAAGCATTCCTAAGTTGAGTAACGCTGATTGGCCTCCTTCCATTTAGTTAACATGCACTGGAGATAGCTGCATGATTTGAATCTGGTTCATTTAAATCAGTGCCTCTGGTTCTATATTGGATATAGAACAGTTCATATCTTAACAATGTTAAGGTACGGGGAGTTGTCCGGCTTATGATTAAAACCAGACACTGGACAACTCAAGGCACGTTTCTGTAATGGCTGTTTGTGGGTTGACCCAGGCTATGACGAGGGTTGACTTTCTACCATCTGGAAGATCAATAGTGATATTGTTCTTAACTCGCCACATTTTAAAAGGAAATGGTTATTTTTCAGAAAACAGTAGTGGGAGTATGGTAGAACTGGAAGCGATTCCAGAACCGCAAACGATTACTGAAGATTTGATAAGGAACCTAAAGATTTAATCTGATTTGACATTCCATTGGCCACTCCGCAGATAAGGTGGGTAACTTCAGGCACCCGAGAGGCACTACGGTTGCCTCAAGGACGGTGACAGGGAAGTTCTTGTTTACCCACACTTGCCATTGTTGTTGTTCCAGGCTGCAAGACCCGGCAGGAGGATGAGTATAGCGTCGTTCTAAACTAGCTTTAGAAGTGCGCGTCTATATGACTCTGCCAGAGGGTTGTCGTAGTCAGTGGGTGAAGCGGAAGCATTGGTGGATATCAGGCTTATGTCTATTTATAGACTAAAGCAGATATAGCGGAGATAGATCATCTATTTCTGATGTGACAGTCATAGGTTTGACGTCATCAGAATAGGGGATGGATCTGTTAAGAAGGTAGTAGGGTGTGATGTCTTGGTATTTGGATGACATACACAGAGTAGGAAGTGATATTCCTATACTACGATCGGTTATTCTTTGGTTGTCACACAGTGGTTTCTCCACATAGGACTTGGATATTATATCAGACATTCTGGTCACTAGATCTATGGTTTTAGATCTAGATTTGGGTGGTTTCCCAATCTGAGTACTTTGACAGCATTCTATGAGTATTTAGAATGGACGACTCCTGGCACGGTAGTATACCTGCAGGTAATGGAGTCACCCTCTCTAAAGGTGTCTTACAGACTAAAGAGGAGAGGATGTGCATGATTGGCAGATCACTTGCTTAGGCAATTGAGTCAATCATGAGATGTCAAGTACCACACCAGATGTTGTTCTTGCAGTAGATGCAATAAGTTGATATTGATCCAATCCTGGAGAAACAGTCGGAAGCAGTTTTAGAACATAAGTTGATGTTCTAGGGATGTGATAACGACAGCCTCTTTTAGGAGACGGTTGTCACTCCAGGCTTCCAAGGTGACATGGATGGCAGAGTGGCTGTCAGAGTTATATTTTCTCCTTCAGACGAGGGGCAGTATTTTGGACAGGTGGTCCAAGGCAATACTGAGGGAGGCATGGCGCTGGGTACTGATTAAGTTCAGTTATTGATACAGTCTAAGAAGTTTGGATTTGGAGTTCATTTATGAGCTAGGTCCCATCAGATATCCAGACATACTCTAAGACAGGTATTGCTCATTTCGGGAGATGGCTTTCTCTGCGAACTTGAGATATAGAGAGACATAGAAAGAATCATCACAGCGGATCCACTCACTGAGGCTATTCCTCGAACGCAATAGTTTCGCAAACGAGCTTTGTGAGACTGACTAGTAGAGGAGTTGGGTGCTCGGTATCACACGGGCTGTGAGTATGCGACATCGCAATAATTAGCCTTGAGTGCAAGTGGGAGATTGTTGGAGATAGTGCCCTCAGAGTCAATTATTGGATCACAGGCACGTGATTGCAATGATTGAGGGAGGACCTATCCCGGTAGGACAGTCCTACTCGAGATGATAGTATGCTATCTGGTTTACCTTTATCATCGTGTACTGCTTCAGGTGACCTTACAGGTCGCTATTACACGCTGATAGAGCCCCTAGGATTCTTGCTTGACTGCCAGCAGTATGATGGCGATCATATACGTGGGCGCTGGGGTCTATAAGCACATCCTTAAAAGGTCCCTAGTCGTAGGAGTTTCGAGACAGGGCATCGATACTCCATTAGTAGACTAGTGTATACAGTCGAGACCCCGACGAGGGGCGGTGGCCGGTCTCACAAGCCACTGGTGTCAGTTGGTTCACCTAAGATGTATACAGGTGCTCATTGGGTTATGAGTACACCGGACAGGACTCGCCGGGAACCTGCTAGTTGGGATTATACCATACGTCAGATAGCAGTTCCCAGGTGACATGTGTACATGTTAGTTCATCGACCTGAGATCGTCATTTGTCTCGTGTGAGTTCCCACTGTGCTTTGATTACTACCCTACCACGGCTCAAAGGAGTCGTGCAAACAGGTTTTAGTTGGGTACAGTCCCGAGCCACATGGAGGCAGTGAGCGGATCTGCAGGGGTTCGTCTCTCCCGGTATTGGGGGTGAGGTCGCGCTGTGTCTAGGAGAGCCATTACACAAAGCCCTCGGCCGAGGCAGGAGATTTACTGGTAGGTATTCCAGTAGTATCTCAGGGTGTTCTGGGCTACACTCCGACACGACTTGTACCGCCTTTGGGGGTCTGACTTTTACCAACCCCCTAGGCCCGCCATGCGATGCTCATAGACGAACGGACCGGACTGTACGGATATTGTCACTGACAGGCTCAGTAGGGTGTCAGGATGAGTTCTCTCATCGACGTCCCTTTTGGTCAATAGCTGGTGGCCCGTCACGTATTGGCTAATACCTCTGACGTGCTAGTGGTTAAATCCACAGCCATAGTATTGACGAGTCTTTAGAGTCCACCACACTTACAGTTACTCAAGCTTTCGGGCGAAACGCTGTAGAGGCCGTATGGAGATATGGCAGGGTCCGATCAGATACGTGCGGTATTGCACGGATCAGGATCGGACGGTTTGTACTAATGGCCGTATGGTTATACTGCTGGGTTCGATCTGATGCGTGCGGTATTGCACGGATCAGGATCGGACGGATTTTACTAGCCGGCTTTGGTTTAAGCCGGATCCTAGTTTAGTACAGTGTAGATTTTGTCTCATTGCATTTGTATCCGGTCGGAATACAGATGCGGGTGTGTATGCACAGTATCGGGGTTTTCCTGTAATTTATTACGGGACCAGTTTTCTGGAGTTGCCAGTTTGCATTCCGTTCCGGCCGGTTTTCCTTTGTTCTTTCCCGGCCAAACCTTTTGATGGAGGTTGTTATTTGCAAGTTTGCAAATAACACATTGTGGAGGGTTTTCATGCAAATGGTTTGATTATGAAAGAATCTTTTTTATTCCTTTCTTTTCTATCATCATTTCTTGTAAAAGGTGATTAGGATTGATTTGTGCTTTGATGTGAGATTGTGATGATGGTGTTTGGATATGGTCACCTTTCTCTTTCTCCTACACTCACCTCCCTTCTTGTTATGGTTTGCATTTTCATTCCTCCACCATTCTCACTAGATAAAGAGAGAGTTCATTTCATCTTCTTCTTGCTAGAAAATTGAAAGCACCAATTTTCTTTACCTCTTCCTCCATCCATCAATGGCAACTACATAAACTCCAAGAGACAAAGTTTCTACACTACATTCTACAGCATATCTTGGGCATGTCGACTTGCCGGCTTCATGCCCGAGTTGCCTCGGTATTGAGGCGGGAGCCCGTAAAAGACGCAGGCGATGTGGTGCCCTTCCGGCGAGGAGGCGACGATATGGAGACAAGACTTTCCGCGGGAGATCGGGACGATGACGAGAAGACCGGAGGACTCGGATCACTTGGTATACATCTCTCACCCTTTCTCTTGTTAGCTAGTATCGGTTAATGGTTACGATCCGGGTATATTGCCCGCGGTAGCGCCAGTTTAAAAGTTAAGAAAATTTTGATTCCGCATTTTGGCCTCGGTAAGACGGCCGGGGCGCTGCCGTGGCGCAACAAGAAGTTCATAAACGAACTTGGAGTGGTTTCGTCCATCGAGTATCTAATACCTTTGTATTATGATAACAATAAAGCTATGGCTTTGGCCAACGAACCCAGTGTAGGGTTACTTAGCACGGCTGCAAGGTTTCGGGAGGCATCGTCCATGCCGTTTTCAAATTTTTTCCATTCTAAAGAACCCTAACCCTAGAATCTTAACTAGAGATATAAACAAAACATCATGCAAACAACTTTACATTCTAAGTGAATGCATAATACAACCTTTGTAAACCGGTCCTTCACTTCAAATGCTCTGTGTAGAAGTCCCTTCGCTGCGAGTAATGATCTCCCAAACCTTTGAGAGGATCCACAAGGTGAAAGATGCAAACTTGCTCGAAGTCTTCGAGGCCGAAGATGATCTACGTCGAGGAGACTCAAGCTCATGCTACCTCTTCACTAAATTAGTGTTTAGTGAAGCAAACACCCTAAACTAAATGGCTAATAGTAGAGGATGATGAAATAGGAAATGGGCTCTCTTTAGTTTTCTTTTTCTCTCAATATTTTCTCACCTTGGAAAAAGCTAGCAAGCTTTTCATGAGGAAGAAGAAGATGAAGTGAGTGAACAAATGAAACTCATGAGATGAGAATATGAACCATGGGTAAGTTAGTGTCATACACTAACCCTTGTAGAGACTTGACTATGGTTAGTATAATTGTTGGGTTAATAAATATCTATAGCAAAACAAAAAAGAGTGGACTTGGTCAATGGTTATCCACAAGCTTTCACAAAGCTTCCACCATGAAAAATTCCACCATTTTAGAATTACTTTGATAAATAAAAACCCTAGGATTATGCAAACTATAGTGTAAGTCTCATACCCCCATGTTTCATGTATCAGTAAGCATGACACAATAAAATGTACATTAATATATATCACATATATACTATATGCACACAAGTGAGAAAAAGAATACTTAGTGAGCAAATATTAGTTAATGTAAGTTAATATATCAAATATATAATTATACATTAAATTATCAAATCAACTCTTGATTTAATAATCTGGCTATATCACATATAACCGACTAATATCATATGAATCATCTTATCGAATCAACACATGATCTGATAACCCGGCTATATCTCATATAACCGACCGATATCACATATCGTGAGAATAGAATGCGGTATCACATACGCGCATTAATCTCGGTCCCGCACATATCACATGTGTGGTCCTACTTCGTTACGCATGAACCAGGAAACCTCTGTGTAGGACTCTAAAGACTCGTCAATACGCCGGCAGTAGGTGATGATCATATCAAACACCCACAAGCCACAAGCGGTCTGCTAAACGTAACGGCCACCCGGGTATTGAGTGATCAGAAGATTAACAAGCAAGCCTGCTCACACTCCTGCGAATCCAATCAGTAATACTACCGTACAGTCCGGTCTCTTCGTCAAATATGTCGCATATTAAAACCTGGGGGTGGTAAAACGTCAGACCCCAATAGCCTGATAAGTCATGCCGATGCAAGGTCCATAACGGTTCGAGAAACTACTGATAACACATATCGGTAGATCTCAGCAACCCTGGCCAGGAATTTCCAGTTATGGCCAATCGAGCATAGCGCAACATCAACTCCCAATACCGGGAGAGACGAATCCCTTCCTATCGCTCATTGCCTCCATGTGATTCGGGAATGTAACCAAAAACCACCGTTTTGCATGATCTCTTGACCGTGGTAAGGTGGAAATCAAAGCACAGTGGGAATCACATAAGACTCTATGACGATCTTGGGTCGACAGACTAACCTGTACCAGTGTCACCAGATAACTGCTAGCTGACGATAGGTATAATACCATCTAGGAGTTCTCGGCGAGTCCGTCCAGTGTACCCAGTCTCCACTGAGCACCCGTATACCTTCTCTAATGTCAAACACCAATGGATGTGAAATTATCCATCGCCCATCATATGGGTCAAGAAGCGCATACGCTAGTCTACTCTGGAGTATCGATGCCCTGTCTCAATACTCCTACGACTAGGAACAATTATAGGATGTACTTGTGGACTACCCTTGGCCCTACTAGTATGATCTCCATCATAGTCCTGATAGTCAAGTACACATCCTAATGGCTTTATCAACATGTGAGAGCAAGACAGTATCACTTATACAAGTCAACATTTTAAGATAAAGAGCAACCAGATAGCATACTATCATGTCGAGCAAGAAAGTCCTCCCTATATATGTCCAAGCATCCACTATAATATACATCACATGTACAGTAATGGCCTCTAGGGCATACATATAACTAACAATCTCCCACTTGCACTAAGGCCATTTGTTGCAGTATCTTATACTCAACGATATAGCAGTGGTTGTAGATCTCATACTCAACCATCCCAAAATCTATCAAATAGTATTTGGGGAAGCAGTCGTTGGTGAGTGGATCCGCCGTGTTAACCTCAAAATATACTCTCTTTACCTCGATCCCTTGAAGATCAACCATCTCCCTGATCAGGTGATACTTGCCTCAGAATATGTCTGGAACGCTGATGGGACCTGCGTTCCTAGGCCAAAACCTCAACTCTATTGTTGTCACAATAACAGTTATTAGACACTTAATGGTAGGAACCTTGTTCATCTCATGAACAAGACATGCCCAGACAGCCACTTTGGCAGCATCATTGGTAGCAATGTATTCAGCCTTTATCGTCTAGTATGCCACGATATTTAGCTTGGAACTCTTCCAACATACCGTCCCTCTACTGAGGGTAAAGACAATGCATGTGACTGACTTTCAGTCGAACTTATCACTCTGGAAGCTGGAACCAAGAACTTTCTTTTAGTGCTTCTCAAGTACTTAAGAATGTCCTCCACGGCTATCCAGTGATTCTTCCAAGATCCGATTGATTTCTGATCACTACACTTAGTGATTTAGCTACATCTAGTCTGGTACATAACATCACATACATGATAGAGCCTACTGCCGAAGCATAGGGTATCCTTTGTACTTAAGTGATCCATGAGTAAGTGGGCGAACCACCACGATTAGAATCCTCCATACTAAACCCTTTAGTATGGTGTTAATGTACCTAAATTTGGGACACTCCCAACATCCACTTAGATCTATCACCATAGATCATAATCCACAAGATGTAGTAGGTATCATCCAGATCTTCCTTTGAGAATCATCGTGATAAGAGGAGCTTGACCAAGTGTAGCATAGGAAACTATTTCCTATCAAGAGTATGTCATCTACGTACAATACGTGGAAGACAACCATACTCTCTACTATCTTCTTTTATATACAAGGTTCATCTACCTGTTTTATGAAGTCAAACTCTTTGACTGCCACATCAAAACAGATGTTCCAACTCCGCGATGCTCGCATTGATCCTGATAGACTTAAGCATAGATTTGAAATTCTCAACTTTTCCATTTACACCAAGAATCTTCTCAAGACCTATTTTCTCCCAATGGGTTTTACCCCAACATGCAAAGTCATGCTTTGTTGGTGTACATGGATTCCATCTTTGATCGCATAGCATCCAGCCTTTTCACAGAGTCTCCACTCGTGATGGCCTGCCCGAACCTAGTTGGGCTATCATCTAGCATGATGCAATCCTCGCTCCCACTGTCACCGAGAAGACCGTAGTATCTCTCAAGTGGATGAGGAATCCTACCAGATTTGCGGAGAGGCTGAGGTTCGTTGGAGACTATTGAATCCTTTGGTTTCACCAAATCATCAGCTGTTAGTTTTTCAAGCTAGAACAACTTCCAGTTCTACCTCATGTCCACAAATTTCTTCATAATAAATTACATTTCTAAGAAGGTGGCATGCTGAGAAACAAAACACCTTTTGCTCCTCAGAGTTGTAGAAGATATTCCCTCGCAAATGTTTGAAATATCCAACAAACATATAAAGAATTGACCTTGCTTCGAGCTTGTCTGGATTTTGTTTTTCAACATAGGCCGGACAACCCCATATCTTAACTCGTTCAAGACATAGTCTCTTCCTATTCCATATCTTATATGTAGTGATAGGCACTGATTTGGATGGAACCCCATTCAATAGGTATGTAGCTTCTTAAGTGCATAACACCAAAAGGAAATAGGCAACACAACAGTACTCATTATAGAGCGCACCTCATCTCATAGGGCACGATACCTCCGCCCCGATACACCAATGTGCTGTGGTGTATACGAAGGTGTAAGCTGAGAGAGAATCACATTCTCCTTTTAGAAACTCCAGGAATTCCATGCGCAAGTATTCTCTTCTCCGATCACATCGAAGGACTTAATACTTCTACCCGTCTGTTTCTTCAACTTTAAGCTTATATTCCTTGAATTTCTCAAAAGTTTCATACTTGTGTTTCAACAGGAACATATGTCCGAATCCTGAGAGAAGATCAGTGAATATAATGAAGTACGAAGAACCAACCTTGGCATTTATAGACATAGGACTGTATACATCATCATGTATCTGTCCCAAGAGTTCAGTAACTCTTTCTCTTTTTCCAGTAAACAGAGTATTGGTCATTTTACCTTTGAGACAAGACTGGAAAGTAGCATAAGATGAAAATTTGAACAAATTCTCATATTCATCCTTATGTAACTTAGCTGGTTGTGTCGCATTGATATGACCTAGTTTATAATACCACAAGAAGGATTTGTTCATTTCTGAACTACTCCTCTTGTGTATGTTCTACATACTTTGAACTGTGGTTTGATTTAGAACGTTTATACTATTATATAACGTGCCTGGTCGAATCAACTCTTGATTTAGGAAAATGTTCACAACATTATCCTCCAATACAGAATTATATCCTTCTTTAACTTATTAAAGAAAACGATGTAATGTTGTATATCAAGTTCGACATGTAACAACATTCGTTCAGAATCAATGTATTAATACAAGGTGATATCTGCCAACTGACTTGGCTGCAACAATTGCACCGTTCTCTAAACTATAGAACTATCACCCATTCCCAGTTCTCTACCTTTTTGTAGCCCATGTAATAAATTACATATGCAGGATCCTGATTCGGTATCACATACCAGGACGTAGAGGATACTGATGTAGGGTTCCTAGGCACCCTAATGAAGTCTCACAAGGCATTAACCATGCCAATTTCAAATTTTAACAGTGCCGAGAAACCCTAGAACGGATCGTTGGCTAGATTTCTAGGCGAAAAGTAAACTAGTTAACACTTAACTACAAGAATTCGGAAATACAACCTTTGTAGATCCGGTCCTCCACCTCCATAGCTCCGCAATGAAGTCTCCTCGTTGTCCAAGTCGAACCCCGGGCTCTAGCGTTTGCTTCATCGGAGAATGGACGGGCTAGGTCGTCGACGTCGATGCCGAAGATGATCTACGTCGAGGCATCACTAGATCAAGCTCCAACTTCACCAAGTCAAGAAACTTGTGAAGAAAACACACTCTACTACTTGGCAAGAGGTAGAGGATGAAGAAATAGGAAGTGGGTTCAATTTAGAATTGGATTTCTCACACTTTTCATCAATCCACCATTGATGAAGTGAAGCTTTCTTCATTGAAGAAGATGAAGAAGAAGAAGAAAAGTGTTATGATAAGTTAATTAATATTGAAAAGAAAATCAATACTTATCATATAATGAACCATGGTCAAGTGTAGAGATTAAACTCGGGTTAATGGAGTGGTTAGGGTTAAGCATGAGACAAAATGGTCACTTTGGTCAAAGCTTCATGAAGCTTCAATTAGAAAACAAACAAAGCCACCATTTTCCTTTATGCTTTTCATTTTTCCAAAAAGAATAAATAAATAAATAAAGGAATAAGAAAATGAAACCCTAACCAATCTACAACCATGGTTTAATCTTCACACAAACCCTAGTGAGCATGTATCATCAAACATGATACAAACTTGTGTACAAAAGTATATCACATATACAATGTGCACAACCGAGTGAGAAAATCCATTTAAAGTGAACCAATACTAGTTAACGCAAAGTAATATATCAAATATATAATTATGCATTAAATCATTAAATCAACACTTGATTTAACGATCCGGTCATATCGCATATAACCGACTAGTATCCAATGTATCGGCTTATCGAATCAACCCTCGATTCGATAACTAGGTTATATCGCATATAACCATTCGACACATTCATCGCGAGAATGAAATACGGTATCACATACACGCATTATTCTCGGTCCCGCACATATCTCATATGCGCTCCTATTTCGTTTCGCTTGAGCCAGGAAACCTCTGTGTAGGACTCTAAAGACTCGTCAATACGCCGGCAGCAGGTGATGATCATATCAAACACCCACAAGCCACAAGCGGTCTGCTAAACGTAACGGCCACCCGGGTATTGAGCGATCAGAAGATCGACGAGCAAGCCCGCTCACACTCCAGTGAATCCAACCAGTAACACTACCGTACAGTCCGGTCTGATCGTCTGATATGTCGCATATCTCGCCTAGGGGTGGTAAACGTCAGACCCCAATAGCTCGATAAGTCGTGTCGATATGAGGTCTATAACAATTCGAGAAACTACTGGTAACACTTACCAGTAAATCTCAGCAACCCTGGCCAGGGATTTCCTGTTATAGCCAATCGAACACAGCGCAACATCAACCCCCTATACCGGGAGAGACGAATCCCCTCCTATCGCTCATTGCCTCCATGTGACTCGGGACTGTACCCAAAAACCACCGTTTTGCACGCCCTCTTGGACGTGGTAAGATGGAAATCAAAGCACAGTGGGAACCACACAAGACTCTATGACGATCTCGGGTCAACAGACTACTCTGTACCAGTGTCACCAGAGAACTGCCATCTGACGTGAGGTATAATACCATCTGGGAGTTCTCGGCGAGTCCGTCCAGTGTACCCAGTCTCTACTGAGCACCCGTATATCATCTCTGATGTCAAACACCAATGGATATTGGATCATCCATCGCCCATCTGTATGGGTCGAGAAGGTATACGCTAGTCTACTCTGGTATATCGATGCCCCGTCTCGATACACCCACGACTAGGGACTTTGAAGGATGTACTTATGGACTACCATATCCCCACTAGTATGATCCGCATCATAGTCCAGGTAGTCAAGCACACATCCTAAGGGCTTTACCAACATGTAACAGAGAGACAATCAGTGTACACGTTAAGATAAAGGGTAACCAGATAGCATACTATCATGTCGAGCAAGAAAGTCCTTCCTATATATGTCCCAGCATCCACTACAATATACATCCTATGTATAGCAATGGCCTCTAGGGCATACATATAACTAACAATCTCCCACTTGCACTAGGGCCATCTGATAGCAGTGGTTGTAGTATCTCATACTCAACCATCCCATAAAAGTATCTCTCTGGGAACAGGCCTTTGTGAGTGGATCCGCTGTGTTGTCCTCTGAGTCTACTCTCCTAACCTTGATCCCTTGGAGATCAACCATCTCCATGATCAGGTGATACTGCCTTAGAATATGTCTGGATCACTGATGGGACCTGCGTTCCTTGGCATAAGCCACAACTCCATTGTCTCACAATGGTAGGAACGTAGTTCATCTCATGAACCAATATACACCCAAACATCCTCCTTGGTAGCATCTTAAGTAGCGATGTATCCTGCCTTTATCGTCTAGTATGCCACGGTATCTAGCTTGGAACTCTTCCAACATACCGTCCCTTTACTGAGGGTAAAGACAATGCCTGTGACTGACACTCAGTCGTCTTTATCACCCTGGAACACTTCCAGTGATTCTTCCCAGAATCGTTTGATATCATCTCACTACAACTAGTGAGAATCCTAACATCCAATTAATTCTATCTCATAGATCTAAAACTCAGGATTTAGGAGGTATCATTTTGATCCTACACGGAGAATGATTGTGATAAACGGAGATTGATCGAGCGTAGCATAAGAAACTCCTTTCTTATCAAGAGTATGTCATCCACGTA
The DNA here is from genome assembly GCA_030015575.1 of Agapanthus africanus. NCBI lineage: Eukaryota > Viridiplantae > Streptophyta > Magnoliopsida > Asparagales > Amaryllidaceae > Agapanthus > Agapanthus africanus. Next base: position 517,563,620 of record JASDDO010000019.1, on the reverse strand, counting down.
CTCTACGAGGATCACCACCATACTCCCTACTACCTTTTTGTTTATACAAGGTTCATCTACCATTTTGATGATGTCAAACTCTTTGACTAATCCATCAAAACAGATGTTCCAACTCCGCGATGCCTGCTTTAATCCTATAAAGCATCTTGCACACGTTTCCGCTGCTCCCACTGTCTACGAAGCCCTCTGGCTGTGTACTTATAGACGCTCTCTTCTAAAACATCATTTAGAAAAGCAGTCATGACACCCTACCACCAGATATCGTAGTCATGGTCTGTAGCCGTGGCAAGTAGGATCTGGATGGACTTAAGCATAGATCCTTAGAAAAAGTTTCATCATGATCCACACCTGGTCAATGATGTAAACCTTTAACAAGTCTAGCTTTGAAAGTCTCAACTTTTCCATGTATACCAAGTAATCTTCTCAAGATATACTTGCTCCTGATGGGGATTTAACCCTTCAGATATAGCAACCAAAGTCCATACTTTGTTGGTGTATAAGGATTCCATCTCAGATCACTAAGCATCCAGCCATTCTTATAGAGTCTTACTCCTGATGGCCAGCTCGAAACTAGTTGGGTCATCATCTCATGATGCAATCCTCGCTCCCACTGTCATAGAGAAACAGAAGTATCTCTCAGGTGGGTGAGGAACCCTACTAGATCGGCGGAGAGGCGGAGGTTCGTTGGAATCTACTGAATCCTTTGGTTCTATCAAATCATCAGCTGCAGTCTGTATAGCTGGAACATTTCCAGTTCTATATAACAGACCTTGCCTCGATCTTGTCCGGATTCTGCTTTTCAGACATAGGCCGGACAACCCCAAATCTTAACTAACTTAAGAAATGGGCTCTTCCTTTTCCATATCACATATGAAGTGGTAGGCAACTGATTTGATTTGAACCCTATTCAATAGGTATGCAACTTCTCAAGTGCATAACTCCCAAAAGGAAATAGGTAACTCAGCAGTACTCATCATAGAGCACACCATATCAAATAGGGTGTATCTGCTCCGCCCCGATATACCATCGTGCTATGGTATATACGGAGGAGTAATGCTGAGAGAGAATCTCATTCTCCTTTAGAATAATCCAGGAATTCCGTGCTCAAGTATTCTCCTCCTTGATCACATCAAAGGACATAATACTTATACCCGTATTTTGGTTCTCTACTTCTAACTTATATTCTGTGAATATCTCAAAAGGTTCGGACTTGTGTTTCAACAGGAACATATGTCTGAATCTTGAGAGATTTATCAGAGAATGTAACGAAGTACAAAGAACCAGTCCTGGCATATGTAGACAGGGGACCTACATACATCAACATGTATCATCCCAAGAGTTCACTAACTCTTTCTCTGTTTCCATTAAACGGAGCTATGGTCATCTTATCTTTGTGACATGACTGGCGAGTTTCACAAGATGTAAGTTCAAACTAATTTAAATATGCATCTTTATGTAACTCTAGCCAGTCGGGTCTCATTGATCTGACCTAGTCTACAATACCTCAAGAAGGATTCGTTCATTTCTGAACTCTTCCTCTTGTGTGTGTTCCATTTACTAAGAACTGTAGTTTGATTTAGAACATCAATTCTTTTAGATAACGTGCCTGAACCGATCAACTTTTGATATAGGAAATGTTCAAAACATTATCCAACAATACAAAATTTTATCATTTCTTTACTAATAAAGAGACTGATATGATTTTGTTTATCAGGTTCGGTATCTAATAACATTCGTTCAGAATCAATGTATTGGTAATACAGGATGACAGTGACCAACAGACCTGGCTGCAACTCTTGCCCCGTTTTCTGCCTCATGAAACTTATCACCCGTTCTCAGTTCTCTACCTTTCTGTAGCCTTATGTAACAAATTACATATCTGGGATCCTGATCTGATATCACATACCCAGGACGTAAAGGATACTGAGAAACAGTTCTCTGTAATGAACACACCCGAAGATGATGCATCAGCATGCACTCTCTTCGTTTGGGCGGCACGGGAAATCTGGTATTCCCCAATTTCCTGCTCTGTCTTATAACAATTATAAGTTGGAGCGGGACCAACATTCCCCAGCTCAGTATAACAAGCGGGTTCGGTCTATAATCCGTATTATTATCTTGATTAAGGCGTGATATGGTCGCTACCTGGAGAGAGAGAGAAGAAAACACTCAGCGTGCGCTCTTGCAAGAATAGATTGGTTATTATTTTATCTAATCAGGATGGCTCCCACTGCTTTTTATCAAATCTTCCTTCAAATCCTAAAAGGAAAGACTAGACGGGATTAATTACACACTACAAGTTCGCCAATCTTTCAGCCAGGCCAGTGTCGGTACTTTGAGGGAGGTCCCCCGTGCTTTCGCACGAACCTAATTAATGTAAACCTCGTTTTCCCAGAGGCGTAACCTCGTTGACACCTTTCTAGACACCTACTTGATCGGCTAATTGTAATGTATAAAACTCTCCCAGGAGTAACTCTTACTCGCAGCGGGTATCGGGATCCAACTATCTCATAGAAGGTATGCAATCTCATTGCAAATTTCAACACTTGAAATTCCCGATAATATTTTGCCCCTAGCACCCTATGACCTTGACGGAGGTCAACAAACCATAGGCTACTAGTCAAGTTCAACCCGTCATTTCTTGATCGAATTAAACCCACCCGCACGACCCTTGACGGAGGTCAACAAGGCCACACGACTACCCTAACTCAATCTGCATCATATGCATAAACAGATAAATACTAGTTAGCTATCGCACACTATGCCTTGACGGAGGTCAACAAACGTAGCACGAATACTAAATAGGACTTATCTGAAATGACGGAGGGCTACGACAGGTTTTTCTGAAAACCTATTGCGTAATGAACTTGATATCGTTGTAGGATCGAATGAATTTTGAAATGGAGTGTTTTTTAGGCTTTTCTAGTTTTGCTAAAGGAGTCACTCCCGGTGAAGGGATCGTCGGTCCTTTCCTCGTCGAATGAGGTGCGGGATATATCATATATATCACTGTGCAAAGCAAAAACTCTTAAAAGCAATCAAAAACCAAACCGAGTGTGTAGCATCTGCCAGTTATTGCTAAAGGAGTCACTCCCGGTGAAGGGATCTCGGTCCTTTCCTTATCGAATAAGGTGCAGGATATATCATATATACCGCTGTGCAAAGCAAGAACTGTAGCTACCTGTTTTAATTTTGAAATTCGATTCTACAACATCTTAGGTTTCTTTTAGTTCATTAATCACATTAATGAAGTCCCATCATTTATATACCTAAACATCACAGATAAATACGACGTACACTTATGCTATCCGCATTCGCCTCGATGTCCCCTCGTGCACCGTTAGGTTAGGTAACTAACGGCAGAGCAGGGCAGGGCTAGCGCGGGTGTAAAACATAAGTAACGTCTATATAATATATCATATATACTATATACTGTATCTATCACAGAACATCACATGATCACATCACAGATATCGCAGCAGAAGAATCATATGAAATATTGGATATACTAGGACGTCCGTGTTTTCAATACGAGCCAGTATAAAACACGGATTCCACGGTCGTGATGAATAGCCAAACCCACACCCCTAGACCCCTACGAGAGCGGAAAGCAACCCTACCAATTCTAGAGTTAGGAGACCCGGACTCGACTCCTCGAGTTGGTCTCCCACTGGACTCCAGAACCCGGTTACTTGTGCTCCCCTCCTTGGGTCTATCCTAGTGCGGAAAAGTAAATAATATACAAAAGGTGACTACTTCCGCAACCTGGAAGTGCCCCAATAAAAGAATATTACATACAAGTTTTTACATGAATGAAAATGAAAAAAACTCATCTCACATAAAAAACCCCGGCTATTCAAACACGACGATCCAATATAACATATCCAGCAACACATAACATCACATGTCATCAACGTAAGTAAATATGCGCATCCCAATTGTCGTTGACATATAGCAACGAAACCGGCGATATCACATATAACACTTACGGTTGTTAGTTATATGTATGCCCTAGAGGCCATTACTGTACATAGGATGTATATTGTAGTGGATGCTGGGACATATATAGTGAGGACTTTCTTGCTCGACATGATAGTATGCTATCTGGTTGATCTTTACCTTAACGTGTACACTGATTGTCTCTCTGTTACATGTTGGTAAAGCCCTTAGGATGTGTGCTTGACTACCTGGACTATGATGCGGATCATACTAGTGGGGACATGGTAGTCCATAAGTACATCCTTCAAAGTCCCTAGTCGAGGGTGTATCGAGACGGGGCATCGATATACCAGAGTAGACTAGCGTATACCTTCTCGACCCATACAGATGGGCGATGGATGATCCTATATCCATTGGTGTTTGACATCAGAGATGATATACGGGTGCTCAGTAGAGACTGGGTACACTGGACGGACTCGCCGAGAACTCCCAGATGGTATTATACCTCACGTCAGATGGCAGTTCTCTGGTGACACTGGTACAGAGTAGTCTGTTGACCCGAGATCGTCATAGAGTCTTGTGTGGTTCCCACTGTGCTTTGATTTCCATCTTACCACGTCCAAGCGGGCGTGCAAAACGGTGGTTTTTGGGTACAGTCCCGAATCACATGGAGGCAATGAGCGATAGGAGGGGATTCGTCTCTCCCGGTATAGGGGGTTGATGTTGCGCTGTGTTCGATTGGCTATAACAGGAAATCCCTGGCCAGGGTTGCTGAGATTTACTGGTAAGTGTTACCTGTAGTTTCTCGAAGTGTTATAGACCTCATATCGACACGACTTATCGAGCTATTGGGGTCTGACGTTTACCACCCCTAGGCGAGATATGCGACATATCAAACGATCAGACCGGACTGTACGGTAGTGTTACTGGTTGGATTCACAGGAGTGTGAGCGGGCTTGCTCGTCGATCTTCTGATCGCTCAATACCCGGGTGGCCGTTATGTTTGGCAGACCGCTTGCGGCTTGTGGGTGTTTGATATGATCGTCACCTGCTGCCGGCGTATTGACGAGTCTTTAGAGTCCTACACAGAGGTTTTCTGGCTCAAGCGAAACGAAATAGGAGCGCATATGAGATATGTGCGAGACCGAGAATAATGCGTGTATGTGATACCGTATTCTATTCTCGCGATGAATGTATCGAATGGTTGTATGCGATATAACCTAGTTATCGAATCAAGGAATGATTCGATAAGCCGATACATAGGATACTAGCCGGTTATATGCGATATGACCGGATCGTTAAATCAAGTGTTGATTTAATGATTTATTTCATAAATATATATTTGATATATTACTTTTCATTAACTAGTATCGGTTCACTTTGAATGGATTTTCTCACTCGGATGTGCGCATTGCATATGCGATATGATTTTGTGCACTTGTTTGTATCATGGTTGATGATGCAAGCATGCTAGGGTTTTGTGTAATGAGTTAAACCTAGGTTAAGTAAATGATTAGGGTTTTCTTTTATTAATTCATTTATCTTTTCATTTGGATATAAAAGATAAATGAGAAGAAGAAAACAAAAGGGTTTCTTTCATGAAGCTAAGTGAAGCTTCATGAAGCTTTGACCAATCTAACCCTTTTGTCTTCATCTATCAAACCCTAACCATTCATTTAACTATGGTCAACTCTCTACACATTACCATAGTTAAATTATGATAAGAAATGATTATTCATTTTCTATTCTATTATTCTTATCATAACATTATCTTCATCTTCTTCTTTTTCCTCACAAGAAGAAAGCTCTCTTCATCAATGGTGATTGATGTTTTTGAGTGAGAAATCCAATTCTAAAGTGAACCCAACTCCTATTTCTTCATCCTCTACCTCTTGCCCAGTAGTAGAGTGTGTTTACTTCACAAGTTTCTTGACTTGGTGAAGTCGGAGCTTGATTTAGCGATGCCTCGACGTAGATCATCTTCGGCATGGACATCGATGACCTAGCCCGTCCATTCTCCGATGAAGCCGACGCTAGAGCCCGGGACTTGGTATGGACAGTGAGGAGACTTCATTGCGGAGCTATGGAGGTGGAGAACCGGATCTACAAAGGTTGTATTTCCGTATCTCTTAGTTAATTGTTAACTTGTTATCTTTTTTCCTAGATTTCTAGCAAACGATCCGTAAACTAGGGTTTCTCGGCACCATAATTTGTGAAATTGGCATGGTTGATGCCTTGTGAGACCTCTTGAGAGTGCCCAGGAACCCTACAGTGGTATCAGAGCCTAGCTAGAGCCTTAGGCGAAGTCTAGACGGAATTTGAAGTCCGATCGAACCCGAAAGTCCAAAATTTCCATGCTCTCTGTACATTTTTGAAAACAGTGAGTTTTTCAACATTAAAAATATGCAGAAAATCAAGCAGGGTTTTCTAGGAATTACTGTAAATTTCGTGGACCTAATTCCACTTTCCCACCGCGGATCCGCGGCATGCGCAAGCTCATGCGGCGGATCCGCGGCCGTACGGCCACATTATTTAAATTATTTGGCACAGTAATTCTTAGTTTCCAGTGATGATTTTTCTGGGAATTTTTAATATTTATTCAAGAGTTGAATTTTCTGGGGTTGTTTTGGGGATTCGGTGTTTCGATCGGAGTATCAAATTTTGTCTATGTGGCTTTCCGGATAAATTTTAGAATATGTTAAAAAGTTCGACCGGATATAAATACCCAATTTTTCCCCTGTCGGGAAATTTCCAAGTGTTGGATTTTTCCGTAGTTTAACGACGTTCTAAGTAGTGCAAGTAACGCGATGGACCCTCTAGAAGACAACAAACCTTAACTCGATTATGTGACCGTCTTGAACTGCCCTTTGAACCTTCGGGTTTGGGGCAGTACGGCGTACCACATGTGAGGCGTTGGCTTGACCCTTCTACGGCTGGACCGTTGGTACTGAGGCACGAACTGAATGTTGTTAGACTCATATTTCATGTGTTGATCTGTATCGGGAAAACTTGGGTGTTTTCCTGTTCGATCGAAAAGTTTAACATTTTCTGTTTATCTGGAATGGGATACAATAATTGGAATTCACAAGAAGTTATGAGATAACTGAATGAATGTTGTAAATCTAGCAATTTAGTCTCACTTGATCGGTTGCCACGGAATTTTGATGTGATCAAAAGTCCGTCGCAATCACGTAGCGTACGCGGATACTCGCCGGGTAAACTTAATAGACAGCCTCGCTCCATAGCTCCGACCAAGTGACTGTAGGAGAACCCCGTCGCCGAAAGCATCCGTTCGGGTGCTCGCGGTAGCGGTGTTCCGCCTTGGTGCACTTCGTCGACGGTATCGGGGGTGCGGCCGCCTACTAAAGTTTGCGACGAGCATTCGATCAGGATGTCGGGAATCTTGTTGAATTACCCGACTTGATATTGAAAAGAGTTTTCGATTTTGAGACTAAAATGCGAGGTTTATAATTGTTAGGCATGCGATGTCTGAGGTGGTTGCGGATTCCAACTGTTGTAGTTTTACACTTTCTTTTCTGTGACCGTAAGTGTAATATGTGATATTGCCGGTTTCGTTGCTATATGTCAACGACAATTGGGATGCGCATATTTACTTACGTTGATGACATGTGATGTTATGTGTTGCTGGATATGTTATATTGGATCGTCGTGTTTGAATAGCCGGGGTTTTTTATGTGAGATGAGTGTTTTTCATTTTCATTCATGTAAAAACTTGTATGTAATATTCTTTTATTGGGGCACTTCCAGGTAGCGGAAGTTGTCACCGTTTGTATATTATTTACTTTTCCGCACTAGGATAGACCCAAGGAGGAGGGCACAAGTAACCGGGTTCTGGAGTCCAGTGGGAGACCAACTCGAGGAGTCGAGTACGGGTCTCCTAACTCTAGAATTGGTAGGGTTGCTTGCCGCTCTCGTAGGGGTCTAGGGGTGTGGGTTTGGCTATTCATCATGACCGTGGAATCCGTGTTTTATACTGGCTCGTATTGAAAACACGGACGTCCTAGTATATCCAATATTTCATATGATTCTTCTGCTGCCTTATCTGTGATGTGATCATGTGATGTTCTGTGATAGATACAGTATATAGTATATATGATATATTATAGAGACGTTACTTATGTTTTACACCCGCGCTAGCCCTGCCCCGCTCTGCCGTTAGTTACCTAACCTAACGGTGAAGGAGGGGACATCGAGGCGAATGCGGATGGCATAAGTGTACGTCGTATTTATCTGTGATGTTTAGGTACATAAATGATGGGACTTCATTAATGAGATTAATGAAAGAAAAAGAAACCTAAGATGTTGTAGAATCGAATTTCAAAATTAAAACAGGTAGCTACAGTTCTTGCTTTGCACAGAGGTATATGTGATATATCCTGCACCTTATTCGATGAGGAAAGGACCGAGATCCCTTCACCGGGAGTGACTCCTTTAGCAATAACTGGCAGATGCTACACACTCGGTTTGTCTTTTGATTGCTTTTAAGTGTTTTTGCTTTGCACAGTGATATATACGATATATCCCGCACCTCATTCGACGAGGAAAGGACCGACGATCCCTTCACCGGGAGTGACTCCTTTAGCAAAACTAGAAAAGCCTCAAAAGCACTCCATTTTAAAATCATTTGATTCTACAACGATATCAAGTTCATTACGCAATAGGTTTTCAGAAAAACCTGTCGTAGCCCTCCGTCATTTCAGATATGTACTAGTTAGTATTCATGCTGCGGTAGTTTGGCATTCGTCAAGGCGTAGTGTACGGTAGCTAACTAGTATTTATCTGCTTGAGCATATGATGCGATTGGATTAGGGTATTCGTACGGCGTTGTTTGGCATTCGTCAAGGGTCGTGCGGGTGGGTTTAATTCGATCAAGAAATGTACGGGTTGAACTTGACTTGTGGACTATGGGTTTTTTGGCATTCGTCAAGGTCATAGCGAGCTAGGGGCAAAATATTATCGGGAATTTCAAGTGTTGAAATTTGCAATGAGATTGCATACCTTCTATGAGATAGTTGGATCCCGATTCCCGCTGCGAGTAATTGTTACTCCTGGGAGAGTTTTATACATTACAATTAGCCGATCAAGTAGGTGTCTAGAAAGGTGTTAACGAGGTTACGCCTCTGGGAAAACGAGGTTTACATTAATTAGGTTCGTGCGAAAGCACGGGGGACCTCCCTCAAAGTACCGACACTGGCCTGGCTGAAAGATTGGCGAACTTGTAGTGTGTAATTAATCCCGGCTAGTCTTTCCTTTTAGGGTTTGAAGGAAGATTTGATAAAAAGCAGTGGGAGCCATCCTGATTAGATAAAATAATAACCAATCTATTCTTGCCAGAGCGCACGCTGAGTGTTTTCTTCTCTCTCTCTCCAGGTAGCGACCATATCACGCCTTAATTAAGATAATAATACGGAATATTGACCGAACCCGCTTGTTATACTGAGCTGGGGAACGTTGGTCCCGCTCCAACTTATAATTGTTATAAGACCGAGCAGGAAATAGGGGATTACCAGAATTCCCGTGCCGCCCAAACGAAGAGAGTGCATGCTGATGCATCATCTTCGGGTGTGTTCATTACAAAGAACTGTTTCTCTGTATCCTCTACGTCCTGGGTATGTGATACCAGATCAGAATCCCAGATATGTAATCTATTACATAGGGCTACAGATAGGTAGAGGACTGAGAACGGGTGATAAGTTTCATGAGGCAGAAAACGGGGCAAGAGTTGCAGCCAAGTCTGTTGGTCACTGTCACCCTGTATTACCAATACATTGATTCTGAACGAATGTTATTAGATACCGAACCTGATATACAAAATCATATCAGTCTCTTTATTAGTAAAGAAATGATAAAATTTTGTATAGTTGGATAATGTTTTGAACATTTCCTATATCAAAAGTTGATCGGTTCAGGCACGTTATCTAAAAGCATTGACGTTCTAAATCAAACTACAGTTCTTTAGTATACAGAACACACACAAGAGGAAGAGTTCAGAAATGAACGAATCCTTTTTGAGGTATTGTAGACTAGGTCATATCAATGCGACCCGACTGGCTGAGTTACATTTAGATGCATATTTAAATCGGTTTGAATTTACATCTTGTGAAACTCGCCAGTCATGTCACAAAGATAAGATGACCAAAGCTCCGTTTACTGGAAACAGAGAAAGAGTTAGTAAACTCTTGGGATGATACATGTTGATGTATAAAGGTCCCCTGTCTACATATGCCAAGACCGGTTCTTTGTACTTCATTACATTCTCTGATAATCTCTCAAGATTCAGACATATGTTCCTGTTGAAACACAAGTCCGAACCTTTTGAGATATTCACAGAATATGATTTAGAAGTAGAGAACCAAAATACGGGTATAAGTATTATGTCCTATGATGAGATCAGGGAGGAGAATACTTGTGCATGGAATTCCTGGACTATTCTAAAGGAGAATGAGATTCTCTCTCAGCATTACTCCCCTGTATACACCATAGCACGATGGTATATCGGGGCGGAGCAGATACACCCTATTTGATATGGTGTGCTCTATGATGAGTACTACTGAGTTACCTATTTCTTTTTGGGAGTTATGCACTTGAGAAGATGCAAACCTATTGAATAGGGTTCAAATCAAATCAGTTGCCTACCGCTTCATATGTGATATGGAAAGGGAAGAGCCCATATCTTAAGTTGGTTAAGATTTGGGGTTGTCCGGGCTATGTCTAAAAGCAAAATCCGGACAAGCTCGAGGCAAGGACTGTTATGTAGAACTAGAAATGTTCCAGCTATACAAACTGCAGCTGATGATTTGAAAGAACCAAAGGATTCAATAGTTACCAATGAACCTCAGCCTCTCCGCCGATCTAGTAGGGTTCCTCACCCACCTGAGAGATACTTCGTTTTCTCTATGACAGTGGGAGCGAGGATTGCATCATGAGATGATGACCCAACTATTTTCGAACTGGCCATCAGGAGTGGGACTCTGTAAGAATGGCTGGATGCTTAGTGATCTGAGATGGAATCCATGTACACCAACAAAGTATGGACTTTGGTTGCTATATCTGAAGGGTTAAATCCCCATCAGGAGCAAGTATATCTTGAGAAGATTACTTGGTGTACATGGAAGAGTTGAGACTTTCAAAGCTAGACTTGTTAAAGGTCTACATCATTGACCAGGTATGGATAATGATGAAACCTTTTCTAAGGAGCTATGCTTAAGTCCATCCAAATACTACTTGCCACGGCTACATACCATGACTACGATGTCTGGCGGTTGGGTGTCTTGACTGCTTTTCTAAATGATGATTTAGAAGAGTGTGTCTATAAGTACACAGCCAGAGGGCTTCGTAGACAGTGGGAGCAGCGGAAACGTGTGCAAGATGCTTTATAGGATAAAGCAGGCATCGCGGAGTTGGAACATCTATTTTGATGGATTAGTCAAAGAAGTTGACATCATCAAAATGGTAGATAAACCTTGTATAAACAAAAAGGTAGTAGGGAGTATGGTGATGATCCTCGTAGAGTACGTGGATGACATACTCTTGATAGGAAAAGAGTTTCCTATGCTACGCTCGATCAATCTCCGCTTATCACTAGGATTCTCCATATAGGATCAAAGTGATACCTACTAAATCCTGGATTTTGGATCTATGAGATAGATCTAATTGGATGTTAGGATTCTCACTAGTTGTAGTGAGATGGTATCAATCGATCCTGGGGAGAATCACTTGAAGGGTTCCAGGGTGATAAAGACGACTGAATGTCAGTCACAGGCATTGTCTTTACCCTCAGTAAAGGGACGGTATGTTGGAAGAGTTCCAAGCTAGATACCGTGGCATACTAGACGATAAAGGCAGGATACATCGCTACTAAAGATGCTACCAAAGAGGCTGTCTGGGTGTATATTAGTTCATGAGATGAACTTAGTTCCTTCCATTGTATGACAATGGAGTTGTGGCTTATGCCAAGGAACGCCCGTCCCATCAGTGATCCAGACATATTCTAAGGCAGTATCACCTGATCATGGAGATGGTTGATCTCCAGAGGATCGAGGTCAGGAGAGTAGACTCAGAGGGCAACACAGCAGATCCACTCACAAAGGCCTGTTCCCAGAGAGAGACTTTTATGGGATGGTTGAGTATGAGATACTGCAACCACTGCTGCAGATGGCCCTAGTGCAAGTGGGAGATTGTTACTTATATGTATGCCCTAGAGGCCATTACTGTACATAGGATGTATATTGTAGTGGATGCTGGGACATATATAGTGAGGACTTTCTTGCTCGACATGATAGTATGCTATCTGGTTGATCTTTACCTTAACGTGTACACTGATTGTCTCTCTGTTACATGTTGGTAAAGCCCTTAGGATGTGTGCTTGACTACCTGGACTATGATGCGGATCATACTAGTGGGGACATGGTAGTCCATAAGTACATCCTTCAAAGTCCCTAGTCGAGGGTGTATCGAGACGGGGCATCGATATACCAGAGTAGACTAGCGTATACCTTCTCGACCCATACAGATGGGCGATGGATGATCCCATATCCATTGGTGTTTGACATCAGAGATGATATACGGGTGCTCAGTAGAGACTGGGTACACTGGACGGACTAGCCGAGAACTCCCAGATGGTATTATACCTCACGTCAGATGGCAGTTCTCTGGTGACACTGGTACAGAGTAGTCTGTTGACCCGAGATCGTCATAGAGTCTTGTGTGGTTCCTACTGTGCTTTGATTTCCATCTTACCACGTCCAAGAGGGCGTGCAAAACGGTGGTTTTTGGGTACAGTCCCGAATCACATGTAGGCAATGAGCGATAGGAGGGGATTCGTCTCTCCCGGTACAGGGGGTTGATGTTGCGCTGTGTTCGATTGGCTATAACAGGAAATCCCTGGCCAGGGTTGCTGAGATTTACTGGTAAGTGTTACCTGTAGTTTCTCGAAGTGTTATAGACCTCATATCGACACGACTTATCGAGCTATTGGGGTCTGACATTTACCACCCCTAGGCGAGATATGCGACATATCAGACGATCAGACCGGACTGTACGGTAGTGTTACTGGTTGGATTCACAGGAGTGTGAGCGGGCTTGCTCGTCGATCTTCTGATCGCTCAATACCCGGGTGGCCGTTACGTTTGGCAGACCGTTTGCGGCTTGTGGGTGTTTGATATGATCATCACCTGCTGCCGGCGTATTGACGAGTCTTTAGAGTCCTACACAGAGGTTTCCTGGCTCAAGCGAAACGAAATAGGAGCGCATATGAGATATGTGCGGGACCGAGAATAATGCGTGTATGTGATACCGTATTCTATTCTCGCGATGAATGTATCGAATGGTTGTATGCGATATAACCTAGTTATCGAATCAAGGATTGATTCGATAAGCCGATACATAGGATACTAGCCGGTTATATGCGATATGACCGGATCGTTAAATCAAGTGTTGATTTAATGATTTAATGCATAAATATATATTTGATATATTACTTTGCATTAACTAGTATCGGTTCACTTTGAATGGATTTTCTCACTCGGATGTGCGCATTGCATATGCGATATGATTTTGTGCACTTGTTTGTATCATGGTTGATGATGCAAGCATGCTAGGGTTTTGTGTAATGAGTTAAACCTAGGTTAAGTAAATGATTAGGGTTTTCTTTTATTAATTCATTTATATTTTCATTTGGATATAAAAGATAAATGAGAAGAAGAAAACAAAAGGGTTTCTTTCATGAAGCTAAGTGAAGCTTCATGAAGCTTTGACCAATCTAACCCTTTTGTCTTCATCTATCAAACCCTAACCATTCATTTAACTATGGTCAACTCTCTACACATTACCATAGTTAAATTATGATAAGAAATGATTATTCATTTTCTATTCTATTATTCTTATCATAACATTATCTTCATCTTCTTCTTTTTCCTCACAAGAAGAAAGCTCTCTTCATCAATGGTGATTGATGTTTTTGAGTGAGAAATCCAATTCTAAAGTGAACCCAACTCCTATTTCTTCATCCTCTACCTCTTGCCCAGTAGTAGAGTGTGTTTACTTCACAAGTTTCTTGACTTGGTGAAGTCGGAGCTTGATTTAGCGATGCCTCGACGTAGATCATCTTCGGCATGGACATCGATGACCTAGCCCGTCCATTCTCCGATGAAGCCGACGCTAGAGCCCGAGAGTTGTTATGGACAGCGAGGAGACTTCATTGCGGAGCTATGGAGGTGGAGAACCGGATCTACAAAGGTTGTATTTCCGTATCTCTTAGTTAATTGTTAACTAGTTATCTTTTTGCCTAGATTTCTAGCAAACGATCCGTACACTAGGGTTTCTCGGCACCATAATTTGTGAAATTGGCATGGTTGATGCCTTGTGAGACCTCTTGAGAGTGCCCAGGAACCCTACAACGGTCACAGAAAAGAAAGTGTAAAACTACAACAGTTGGAATCCGCAACCACCTCAGACATCGCATTCCTGACCAAATGAATTACTTAGACATCGCATGCCTAACAATTATAAACCCCGCACTTTAGTCTCGCTTGATCGGTTGCCACGGAATTTTGATGTGATCAAAAGTCCGTCACAATCACGTAGCGTACGCGGATACTCGCCGGGTAAACTTAATAGACAGCCTCACTCCATAGCCCCGACCAAGTGACTGTAGGAGAACCCCGTCGCCGAAAGCATCCGTTCGGGTGCTCGCGGTAGCGGTGTTCCGCCTTGGTGCACTTCGTCGACGGTATCAGGGGTGCGGCCGCCTACTAAAGTTTGCGACGAGCATTCGATCAGTTTTTATCACATTCCAGATAATTAGAAAATGTTAAACTTTCCGATCGAACATTCAAACACCTAAGTTTTCCCGATACAGATCAACACATGAAATAAGTCTAACAACATTCAGTTCGTGCCTCAGTACCATCGGTCCAGCCGTAGAAGGGTTAAGCCAACGCCTCACATGTGGCACGCCGTACTGCCCCAAACCCTAAGGTTCAAAGGGCAGTTCAAGATGGTCACATAATCGAGTTAAGGTTTGTTGTCTTCTAGAGGGTCCATCGCGTTACTTGCACTACTTAGAACGTCGTTAAACTACGGAAAAATCCAACACTTGGAAATTTCCCGACAGGGGAAAAATTGGGTATTTAAATCCGGTCGAACTTTTTAACATATTCTAAAATTTATCCGGAAAGCCACATAGACAAAATCTGATACTCCGATCGAAACACCGAATCCCCAAAACAACCCAGAAAATGGAACTCTGGAAAAAATATTAAAAACATCCAGAACACACAAGAAACACCAACAGAAACAACTGAAGAAAACTCACAGCCTGATCATCACAGACGGCCGCGGAACCGCCGCAAAAGGGGGGTCAACGCCGCGGTACTGTAGAATTAGGCTGTCGTTTTCTGCAGTTTTTCTTAGAATTTCCTGCACATTTCTCTGCATATTTTTAATTTCGAAAAATCCATATTTTACAGAAATGTCCAGAGAGCATGTTAAGGGTTTGGGTTTCGGGTCGATCGGACTTCAAATTCCGTCTAGACTTCGCTTAAGGCTCTAGCTAGGCTCTGATACCTCTGTAGGGTTCCTAGGCACCCTAATGAGGTCTCACAAGGCATCAACCATGCCAATTTAAAATTTTAACGGTGCCGAGAAACCCTAGAACGGATCGTTGGCTAGATTTCTAGGCGAAAAGTATACTAGTTAACACTTAACTACAAGAATTCGGAAATACAACCTTTGTAGATCTGGTCCTCCACCTCCATAGCTCCGCAATGAAGTCTCCTCGCTGTCCAAGTCGAACCCCGGGCTCTAGCGTTGGCTTCATCAGAGAATGGACGGGCTAGGTCGTCGACGTCGATGCCGAAGATGATCTACGTCGAGGCATCACTAGATCAAGCTCCAACTTCACCAAGTCAAGAAACTTGTGAAGAAAACACACTCTACTACTTGGCAAGAGGTAGAGGATGAAGAAATAGGAAGTGGGTTCAATTTAGAATTGGATTTCTCACACTTTTCATCAATCCACCATTGATGAAGTGAAGCTTTCTTCATTGAAGAAGATGAAGAAGAAGAAGAAAAGTGTTATGATAAGTTAATTAATATTGAAAAAAAAATAATACTTATCATATAATGAACCATGGTCAAGTGTAGAGATTAAACTAGGGTTAATGGAGTGGTTAGGGTTAAGCATGAGACAAAATGGTCACTTTGGTCAAAGCTTCATGAAGCTTCAATTAGAAAACAAACAAAGCCACCATTTTCCTTTATGCTTTTCATTTTTCCAAAAAGAATAAATAAATAAATAAAGGAATAAGAAAATGAAACCCTAACCAATCTACAACCATGGTTTAATCTTCACACAAACCCTAGTGAGCATGTATCATCAAACATGATACAAACTTGTGTACAAAAGTATATCACATATACAATGTGCACAGCCGAGTGAGAAAATCCATTTAAAGTGAACCAATACTAGTTAACGCAAAGTAATATATCAAATATATAATTATGCATTAAATCATTAAATCAACACTTGATTTAATGATCCGGTCATATCGCATATAACCGACTAGTATCCAATATGTCGGCTTATCGAATCAACCCTCGATTCGATAACTAGGTTATATCGCATATAACCATTCGACACATTCATCGCGAGAATGAAATACGGTATCACATACACGCATTATTCTCGGTCCCGCACATATCTCATATGCGCTCCTATTTCGTTTCGCTTGAGCCAGGAAACCTCTGTGTAGGACTCTAAAGACTCGTCAATACGCCGGCAGCAGGTGATGATCATATCAAACACCCACAAGCCGCAAGCGGTCTGCTAAACGTAACGGCCACCCGGGTATTGAGCGATCAGAAGATCGACGAGCAAGCCCGCTCACACTCCAGTGAATCCAACCAGTAACACTACCGTACAGTCCGGTCTGATCGTCTGATATGTCGCATATCTCGCCTAGGGGTGGTAAACGTCAGACCCCAATAGCTCGATAAGTCGTGTCGATATGAGGTCTATAACAATTCGAGAAACTACTGGTAACACTTATCAGTAAATCTCAGCAACCCTGGCCTGGGATTTCCTGTTATAGCCAATCGAACACAGCGCAACATCAACCCCCTATACCGGGAGAGACGAATCCCCTCCTATCGCTCATTGCCTCCATGTGACTCGGGACTGTACCCAAAAACCACCGTTTTGCACGCCCTCTTGGACGTGGTAAGATGGAAATCAAAGCACAGTGGGAACCACACAAGACTCTATGACGATCTCGGGTCAACAGACTACTCTGTACCAGTGTCACCAGAGAACTGCCATCTGACGTGAGGTATAATACCATCTGGGAGTTCTCGGCGAGTCCGTCCAGTGTACCCAATCTCTACTGAGCACCCGTATATCATCTCTGATGTCAAACACCAATGGATATGGGATCATCCATCGCCCATCTGTATGGGTCGAGAAGGTATACGCTAGTCTACTCTGGTATATCGATGCCCCGTCTCGATACACCCACGACTAGGGACTTTGAAGGATGTACTTATGGACTACTATATCCCCACTAGTATGATCCGCATCATAGTCCAGGTAGTCAAGCACACATCCTAAGGGCTTTACCAACATGTAACAGAGAGACAATCAGTGTACACGTTAAGGTAAAGGGTAACCAGATAGCATACTATCATGTCGAGCAAGAAAGTCCTCCTTATATATGTCCCAGCATCCACTACAATATACATCCTATGTATAGCAATGGCCTCTAGGGCATACATATAACTAACAACTGAGAAACAGTTCTCGGTAATGAACACACCCGAAGAATATGCATCAACATGCTCATTCCTCGAATGGGTAGTATGGGAATCCGGATATTCCCCTATTTCCTGCTCGGACTTATAACAATTATAAGATAGAGTAGAACCAATGTTTCCTAGCACAGTATAATAAGCAGGTTCGGTCAATGCATCCATATTATTATCATGATTAAGGCATGACATGGTCGCTACCAGGAGAGAGAGAGAGAAGAAAAACACTCTGCGTGTGCTCTTGCAAGATTAGATTGGTTATTATTTTATCTAATTAGAATGGCTCCCACTGTTTTTATCAAATCTTCCTTCAAACCCTAAAAGGTAAGACTACCCGGGATTAATTACACCCTACAAGTTCGCCAATCTTTCGGCGAAGCCAGTGTCGGTACTTTAAGGGAGGTTCCCCGTGCTTTCGCACGGACCTAATTAAAATAAGGGCATAACCCCGTTAACACCTTTCTAGACACCTACTTGATCAGCTAATTGTAATGTGTAAAACTCTCCCAAGAGTAACTCTTACTCGCAGTGGGTGTTGGAGATAGTGCCCTCAGAGTCAATTATTAGGTCACAGGTACGTGATTGTAATGATTGAGGGAGGACCTATCGCGATAGGACAGTCTTACTCGAGATGATAGTATGCTATCTGGTTTACCTTTATCATCGTGTACTGTTTTAAGTGACATGACACGTCGCTATTACACGTTGATAGAGCCCCTAGGATTCTTGCTTGACCACCAGCAGTATGAGGGCGATCATATAAGTGGGAGCTGGGGGTCTACAAGCATATCCTTAAAAGGTCCCTAGTCGTGGGAGTTTCGAGACCGGGCATCAATACTCCATTAGTAGACTAGTGTATACAGTCGAGACCCCGACGAGGGGCGGTGGCCGGTCTCACAAGCCACTGGTGTCAGTTGGATCACCTAAGATGTATACAGGTGCTCATTGGGTTATGAGTACACCGGACAGGACTCGCCGGGAACATGCTAGTTGGTCATATACCAGACGTCAGATGGCAGTTCCCTGGTGACATGTGTGCAGGTTAGTTCATCGACCTGGGGATCGTCATTTGTCTCGTGTGAGTTCCCACTGTACTTTGATTACTACCCTACCACGGCTCAAAGGAGTCGTGCAAACAGGTTTTAGTTGGGTACAGTCCCGAGCCACATGGAGGCAGTGAGCGTATCTTCAGGGGTTCGTCTCTCCCGGTATTGGGGGTGAGGTCGTGCTGTGTCTAGGAGAGCCATTACACAAAGTCCTTGGCCAAGGCAAGGAGATTTACTGGTAGGTATTCCAGTAGTATCTCAGGGTGTTCTGGGCTACACTCCGACACGACTTGTACCGCTTTTGGGGGTCTGACTTTTACCAACCCCCTAGGCCCGCCATGCGATACTCATAGACGAACGGACCGGACTGTACGGATATTGTCACTGACAGGCTCAGTAGGGTGTCAGGCTGAGTTCGCTCACGGACGTCCCTTTTAGTCAATACCTGGTAGCCCGTTACGTATTGGCTTATACCTCTGACGTGCTAGTGGTTAAATCCACAACCAAGGTGTTGACGAGTCTTTAGAGTCCCCCACATTCTGTTACTCAGCTTTCGGGCGAAAGGTTGTAGAGGCCGTATGGAGATATGGCAAGGTCCGATCAGATACGTGCGGTATTGCACGGATCAGGATCGGACAGTCTGTACTATAGGCCGTATGGTTATATGGCAGGGTTCGATCAGATACGTGCGATATTGCACGGATCAGGATCGAACAGATATTACTAGCCGGTTTTGGTATAAGCCGGATCCTAGTATAGTACAGTGTAGACTTTGTCTCATTGCATTTGTATTTCGGTCGAAATACAGATGCGGGTGTGTATGCACAGTATCGGGGTTTTCCCGTAATTTATTACGGGACCAGTTTTCTGGAGTTGCCAGTTTGCTTTCCGTTTCGGCCAATTCCCATTGTTCCGTTCATTGGCCGAAGATTGGTGGAGGAGGGTTTATTTGCATTGTTGCAAATAGGCAATTGTGGAAGGGGGTCTTTGCATATTTCCTTGTATCATGATGGCTCACCATACCTTGACCTTTTTGACTTGATCCTTCATGATGGCTTGACTTTGTTAGCATCATGGTTGTTGATGATGGTTGTGTGGAGTGTTGGCATTGCTTTGTGATCATGGTTGATTATCATAACCATTCCTTTCTCTCTCTCTTTTGATTATGGTTGTGGTTTGATCTTTTGTTTTTTCATATCACTCCCTCACTCTCATTCACTCCCTCCATCATCTCTTGTGGCCGGCCACTATGTGCAAGGGTTGTCCAAAATTGTGTGGGTGTATTTTTGGTTCATATCATGCTCCAAAATACCCACTAGCTCCTCCACATTGTTCTTGTTTCATCCCTCCACCATATGGCACCTCCATGAACCCCAAAAGAGACAATAGTTCTACTAAACATTCTACAGCAAATCTTGGGCACGTCGAGTAGCCGGCTTCGTGCCCGAGTTGCCTCGGCATTGAGGTGGGAGCCCGTAAACATAGTAGGCGATGTGGTGCACTTCCGGCGACAAGGAGGAGACGGGACATTCCGCAGGAGATCGGGACGGCGACGAGAAGACCGGAGGACTCGGATCTGTCGGTATACTTCTCTTCCCTATCTTGTAGTTAGCTTAGACTTGTTAATGGTTACGATCCGGGTGTTTAGTGCGCGGTGGTGCCGGTTTGCTAAGTCCGCAAAATTTAAGTTATTCACCGCTTCCGCATTCCGGCGTCGGATTGACGGCCGGGGCGCCGCCGTGCACTTACAGTGGTATCAGAGACTCCCCATTAACTTAGTCTAGCTTTGTGTAATGTGTTTGCATTTCCGATCGATCAAAAAGTTCCAAAACCCGTATTGCCTTCGCATCAGTTTCTGTCGAAATTTTTTGGAGTCTAAAAATTTTTCAGGTGGTCTCAGAATGATGTGCAGGGAGTTATAAGAACACTGAAAAAATTTCGTAGCACGATCCCTCCGTACGACCGTGGAAGGGCGGCCAAAACCCTCTTCTGGCCACGCTTCCGCCGCAAGTTTGTGGGCTCGTGTGATTATTTTTTTGCAGTGGGCTTATGGGCTTATTTCAGGGGTTTTGGGATATTAAAGTTGGGCCAATTGTTTCTGTGAGTGCTACAGTTTTCTTTGGGGCCCACTTGTTAATTGTTTGATCAATCGGAAATTTTTAAACACATTTTTCACAGTATTTACATTATATCTGCGACCGTGAATGTCACTCGATCGGTAAATCCGGTCTAACTGCTATAGCCCGGTTAGACGGATTTGCGAACGTGACTTTCACGTTGATGTTTTGTGTTTATGCTGTGATGTTGCGGATCGGTCGTGGGGATAGCCTGTATGCAATGCTAGTACAGTTTTGTTGTATTATGTACATTTGATATTGCGGGGCGAGCGTCCGACATGTGGACTGCCGTCACTGCCTGTTTGTATTATTATTTTGGGGCACGACCTGGTTGCGGTCGATGTACCCGGTGTATGTATATTTTACTTTCTGTACTAGGATTGCCCCGCGGAGGGGTGCACGGATAGCCGGGTTCTGGAGGGCAACAAGCCCGCATCTCATGGCATTGAGACGGAGGGGGCTTCACTCTAGGATTGGCGGGCTATTCGCCGCACTCGTAAGGGGTACAGGTTGACCCAGGAGGGGTGCCCAAGTTGCCGGATTCCGTGAAGTGCTGGGTGGTCCATTCACGGCGCTGAAGGGGGCTGCCTCGCTTCAGGTTTTGGCGGGTGACTTGCCGCGCCCGTAGGGGTCTAGGATTTCATTGCACAGGCTATCCACACGACCAGGGGAACGTCGGGTTTCAGCGGCTCTGTGAAACCCGGGGATCCCAGATATCTGTATTGTTTCTGTGATGCTGTTCATTCTCTGTGATGTTGCATTTTATTCACGCCTTGAGCGAAATATAATATATTGGTATATATATTAGTAGATGTTGTATATGTTTTGCATCCGCGCTAGTCCAGTCCCCGCTCTGTCGTTAGTTAGCTAACCTAACGGGTAATGACGGGACCCAGTGGCGAATACGGATGGCATATACGTACATCAGTATATTTTCGTTCTTTTTGGTGTGATCAATTGATGGGACTGCATTGATTCGGATTAATGCAAGTTAAAAACAAACCTAATCTGATGTTGTTGGAACACTTTTCAAAAAGCTGTTATTGCAAGGACGTTTACTTTTGTTTTGCATCGTGGTATTCATTGGAATATCCTGCTCCTCAGTCGACGAGGCAAGGGCCGAAATCCCTTCACCGGGAGTGACCCCTTGGACAGAAGTTTGCGTCAGGGCATTAACTTCACTATAGCCGATTACTTTTGCTTTGCATCGCGGTATTCATTTGGAATATCCTGCACCCCATTCTACGGGGAAAGATCCGAGATCCCTTCACCGGGAGTGACCTCTTTAGCAACGGTTTTCGTCACTATATTTTCAAAAAGCTATCAGTTCCTTCAACGATATCAAGTTCTTTACGTTAAAGGTTTTCGCCAGAAACCATTCGTAGCCCTCCGTCGTTTCATATGGGTAGTCAATAGTATTCAAGCTGTGTTTGTTGGCCAAAGTCAAGGCACAGTGTTTGGTAGCTGTTGGTTATTCATATGCAGCATAGATAGATGCGTTGGTTTGGAACAGTCGTATAGCCTTGTTGGCCAAAGTCAAGGGCTTGTGCGGGTGGATTCGAATCAACCTGGAGAATGACGGGTAGAACTTGACATGTGACTTATGATTTGTTGGCCAAAGTCAAGGTCATAAGAGCATGGGGCAGAAATCACATCGGGAGTTTCAAAAGAACTGAAACTTGCCAGATATGCGCATACCTTCTGGAGTGTGATACCATGAGCGGATTCCGTCACGTTATCATGCGATGAGAGTTGGATCTCGATTCCCACTGATGAGTTGGTATACTCCTCGGGTAACCCCGACTAATTCTTCTTTCAGGTTTGGAGGAGAATTTGAGGTACAGTGGGAGGATTCCAGATTAGATAAATTGGTGACCATTCTGATCTAGGTTAGAGTGCACGCTGAGTGTTTTCTTTTCTCTCTCTCTTTGGCAGCGACCATTGACCCGACCCTAAGACTTTGACTCAGTGACCAAGTTGACCGAACCTTCTTAACACCGGCTTTTGGATTGTCAGAGTTGCAAACCTCATTGCCACTCCTACTTTTACCCTTTTCTCCAGGACACCCCGTTTTACTACGAATGTCCACTTCCATTGGACAAAACCATCGTATGGTTAGATACGAACTCGAAAGAGTTTATTCGAGGATGGTTTCCGGTTCTGGAGAAAACGGATAGGATTATTCAGTTGTCTTTTCCTTTTACCCTCTCTCAGGTTACGAGTACTCCTTGGTTTAGGGGTAGTACACCTATTACGCAAATTGGATTGTCTTCTTCCAAACCTTAGGCTGGTGCCGACCGGTAGGGAATGAAGAAAACCAATTAGCATAACGATGGTGTGCAGAAGGTGTTAAGTTAAGACAAAACAAGGGATTAGTAAGAGGGCAAAGTAAATTGCAACAGATATTCACGACCAAACCAGGTATTTCTTCGCCAATCCTAAAATCACCTTTGTATTTCTCCAGGACACTCCGTATCACTACGAAGATCCACAGTTTATTGGATATTCCATCGTATGGTTATATACGAACTCGAAAGGAACTTGTTCCAGTTCGGGGATGGATTCTGGTTCAGGAGAAATAGGAATAAGATTTATTCAGGTGTCTTTTATCTTCACCTTCTCTCGCATTGTGAGTGTTCCTAGGATTGGGACAGTACACCCATTATGCTTATTGGATAGTCTTCTTCCAAACCATAGGCTGGTGCCGAACGGTAGGGAAGGAAGAAAACCATTTGGCCTAAAGGGGTGTGCAGAAGGTAATGACTAAAGACATATGAAGGGATTTGGAGAGGTGGCAAAGAACTATACGGTTACAGTCGTGAATCTGGAAGAGGCATTACTAGGAATACCAGGATACCCTATCGAAACATTTCAATGTTTCAGCTTCACTGTGTAATGTTAAAAGAAAACTGATTTCCCGATTAGATACTTGCTCCAGGGTATGTATTTACCAGGTATGATTCTCACATCTGTATGGTTTTACAGATGATGAGTAGGAGTAGGTTATTGGGAATTGGGTGATCATCCTCATTATATCGGGATTCGTTGTAATCGGTGATATTTGAGGAAATCACCTGGGCTGTTTGCCGGTCGGCAAATATTTGGTTTTGAATATCCGCTGTTATGCACCAATTTCAAATCGATATATCTGTACGTCTATTTTCATAGAGTGAGATATACCTTTGTGAAATTATGTCTACGACATTTACCTATATCAGTGGATGGTTAGGTAAGGAGCATTAAACAGCGGTGTAATTCTTCTTAACCATAAGTACAGTTTTCAACCTACGACACACAGTGAATGAGTTATCAAACTCAAGGGACTTATACAGAGTATTGTATGTTGTCCAGGGTCCATCAGGACAGAGGGGTTGGTCCTCGTATTATATTCGGTTTACTTATGACTTCTCTAGTTTTTAGACAAGTGTTTCGTGGAAACACAGGGTCTGAATTTTGAGAAGTTATAGGTATTTGAATAGAGTAGAGAACCAGGTATAGCAAGTATCGGGATTCTTCAAAGAGATCGAAGATGTAGATACTTGTGTATGGTATTCAGTTGATAGTAATGAAAAAGAGATCTTGCTTCTCTTTCAGGTTACTCATAATTGGAAGTATTCCTAAGTTGAGTAACGCTGATCGGCCTCCTTCCATTTAGTTGACATGCGCTGGGGACAGCTGCATGATTTGAATCTGGTTCAATTAAATCAGTGCCTCTGTTTCTATATTGGATATAGAACAGTTCATATCTTAACGATGTTAAGGTACGGGGAGTTGTCCAGTTTATGATTAAAACCAGACGCTGGACAACTCAAGGCACGTTTCTGTAATGGTTGTTTGTGGGTTGACCCAGGCTATGACGAGGGTTGACTTTCGACCATCTGGATGAACAATAGCGATATTGTTCTAGACTCGCCACAGTTTTATTAAAGATGGATTTTTTCAGAAAACAGTAGTGGGAGTATGGTAGAACTGGAAGTGATTCCAGAACCACAAACGATTACTGAAGATTTGATAAGGAACCTAAAGATTCAATCTGGATTGACATTCCATTGGCCACTCCGCAGATAAGGTGGGTAACTTCAGGCACCCGAGAGGCACTACGGTAGCCTCAAGGACGGTGACAGGGAAGTTCTTGTTTACCCACAATTACCATTGCTGTTGTTCCAGGGTGCGAGACCCGGCGGGAGGATGAGTATAGCGTCGTTCTAAACCAGTTTTAGAAGTGTACGTCTATATGACTCTGCCAGAGGGTTGTCGTAGTCAGTGGGAGCAGCGGAAGCATTGGTGGACAGGTTGCTTATGTCTATTTATAGACTAGAGCAGATGTAGCGGAGATAGATCATCTGTTTCTGACGTGACAGTCATGGGTTTGACTTCATCAGAATAGGGGATGGATCTGTTGAGAAGGTAGTAGGGTGTGATATCCTGGTATTTGGATGATATACACAGAGTAGGAAAAGAAACTCCTACACTACGATCGGTTATACTTTGGTCGTCACACAGTTGTTTCTCCACAAAGGAAATGGATTTTATATTAGACATACTGGTTACTAGATCTATGGTCTTAGATCTAGATTTGGGTGGTTTCCCAATTAGGGTACTTGACAGCATTCTAAGAGTATTTGGGATGGACGACTCTTGGCACGGTAGTGTACCTGCAGGTAATGGAGTCACCCTCTCCAAAGGTGTCTTACAGACTAAAGGGGAGAGGGACGGGCATGATTGGCAGATCACTTGCTCAGGCAATTGAGTCAATCGTGAGATGTCAAGTACCATACCAGATGTTGTTCTTGCACTAGATGCAATAAGTTGACATTAATCCAATCCTGGAGAAACGGTAGGAAGCAGTTTTAGAACATAAGTGGATGTTCTAGGGATATGATAACGACAGCCTTATTCGGGAGACAGTTATCATTCCAGGCTTCCAAGGTGACATGGACGACAAGAAGGTTGTCAGAGTTATAGTTTTCCTTCTGATGAGGGGCAGTATTTTGGACAGGTGGTCCAAGGCAATACTGAGGGAGGCATGGCGCGCAGGATACTGATTAAGTTCAGTTGACCATACAGTCTAAGAAGTTTGGATTTGGAGTTCATTTATGAGCTAGGTCCCATCAGACATCCAGACATATTCTGAGACAGGTATTGCTCTTTTCGGGAGATGGCTTTCTCCGCGAACTTGAGATATAGAGAGACATGGGAAGAAACAACTAAGTGGATCCGCTCACTGAGGCTATTCCTCGAACGCAATAGTTCCGCAAACGAGCTTTGTGAGACTGACTAGTAGAGGAGTTGGATGTTCGGTATCACACGGGCTGTGAGTATGCGACATCGCAATAATTAGCCTTGAGTGCAAGTGGGAGATTGTTGGAGATAGTGCCCTCAGAGTCAATTATTAGGTCACAGGTACGTGATTGTAATGATTGAGGGAGGACCTATCCCGATAGGACAGTCTTACTCGAGATGATAGTATGCTATCTGGTTTACCTTTATCATCGTGTACTGTTTTAAGTGACATGACACGTCGCTATTACACGTTGATAGAGCCCCTAGGATTCTTGCTTGACCACCAGCAGTATGAGGGCGATCATATAAGTGGGAGCTGGGGGTCTACAAGCATATCCTTAAAAGGTCCCTAGTCGTGAGAGTTTCGAGACCGGGCATCAATACTCCATTAGTAGACTAGTGTATACAGTCGAGACCCCGACGAGGGGCGGTGGCCGGTCTCACAAGCCACTGGTGTCAGTTGGATCACCTAAGATGTATACAGGTGCTCATTGGGTTATGAGTACACCGGACAGGACTCGCCGGGAACATGCTAGTTGGTCATATACCAGACGTCAGATGGCAGTTCCCTGGTGACATGTGTGCAGGTTAGTTCATCGACCTGGGGATCGTCATTTGTCTCGTGTGAGTTCCCACTGTACTTTGATTACTACCCTACCACGGCTCAAAGGAGTCGTGCAAACAGGTTTTAGTTGGGTACAGTCCCGAGCCACATGGAGGCAGTGAGCGTATCTTCAGGGGTTCGTCTCTCCTGGTATTGGGGGTGAGGTCGTGCTGTGTCTAGGAGAGCCATTACACAAAGTCCTTGGCCAAGGCAAGGAGATTTACTGGTAGGTATTCCAGTAGTATCTCAGGGTGTTCTGGGCTACACTCCGACACGACTTGTACCGCTTTTGGGGGTCTGACTTTTACCAACCCCCTAGGCCCGCCATGCGATACTCATAGACGAACGGACCGGACTGTACGGATATTGTCACTGACAGGCTCAGTAGGGTGTCAGGCTGAGTTCGCTCACGGACGTCCCTTTTAGTCAATACCTGGTAGCCCGTTACGTATTGGCTTATACCTCTGACGTGCTAGTGGTTAAATCCACAACCAAGGTGTTGACGAGTCTTTAGAGTCCCCCACATTCTGTTACTCAGCTTTCGGGCGAAAGGTTGTAGAGGCCGTATGGAGATATGGCAAGGTCCGATCAGATACGTGCGGTATTGCACGGATCAGGATCGGACAGTCTGTACTATAGGCCGTATGGTTATATGGCAGGGTTCGATCAGATACGTGCGGTATTGCACGGATCAGGATCGAACAGATATTACTAGCCGGTTTTGGTATAAGCCGGATCCTAGTATAGTACAGTGTAGACTTTGTCTCATTGCATTTGTATTTCGGTCGAAATACAGATGCGGGTGTGTATGCACAGTATCGGGGTTTTCCCGTAATTTATTACGGGACCAGTTTTCTGGAGTTGCCAGTTTGCTTTCCGTTTCGGCCAATTCCCATTGTTCCGTTCATTGGCCGAAAATTGGTGGAGGAGGGTTTATTTGCATTGTTGCAAATAGGCAATTGTGGAAGGGGGTCTTTGCATATTTCCTTGTATCATGATGGCTCACCATACCTTGACCTTTTTGACTTGATCCTTCATGATGGCTTGACTTTGTTAGCATCATGGTTGTTGATGATGGTTGTGTGGAGTGTTGGCATTGCTTTGTGATCATGGTTGATTATCATAACCATTCCTTTCTCTCTCTCTTTTGATTATGGTTGTGGTTTGATCTTTTGTTTTTTCATATCACTCCCTCACTCTCATTCACTCCCTCCATCATCTCTTGTGGCCGGCCACTATGTGCAAGGGTTGTCCAAAATTGTGTGGGTGTATTTTTGGTTCATATCATGCTCCAAAATACCCACTAGCTCCTCCACATTGTTCTTGTTTCATCCCTCCACCATATGGCACCTCCATGAACCCCAAAAGAGACAATAGTTCTACTAAACATTCTACAGCAAATCTTGGGCACGTCGAGTAGCCGGCTTCGTGCCCGAGTTGCCTCGGCATTGAGGTGGGAGCCCGTAAACATAGTAGGCGATGTGGTGCACTTCCGGCGACAAGGAGGAGACGGGACATTCCGCAGGAGATCGGGACGGCGACGAGAAGACCGGAGGACTCGGATCTGTCGGTATACTTCTCTTCCCTATCTTGTAGTTAGCTTAGACTTGTTAATGGTTACGATCCGGGTGTTTAGTGCGCGGTGGTGCCGGTTTGCTAAGTCCGCAAAATTTAAGTTATTCACCGCTTCCGCATTCCGGCGTCGGATTGACGGCCGGGGCGCCGCCGTGCACTTACAGTGGGTATCGGGATCCAACTATCTCATAGAAGGTATGCAATCTCATTGCAAATTTCAACACTTGAAATTCCCGATAATATTCTATCCCAAGCGTCCTATGACCTTGACAGAGGTCAACAAATCATAGGTTGCTAGTCAAGTTCAACCCGCCATTTCATGATTGAATTAAACCCACCCGCACGACCTTTGACAGAGGCCAACAAGGTCGTACGACTACCCAAATCCAATCGCATCATATGCTTTGCAGATAAGCACTAATCAGCTACCGCACATTACGCCTTGAAAGAGGTCAACAAACGCAGCACGAATGCTAAATATTACTTATCTGATATGACGGAGGGCTACGACAGGTTTTTATGAAAACCCTTTGCGTAATGAGCTTGATATCGTTGTAGAATCGAGTGATTTTGAAAATGAGTGTTTTTAGGCTATTACTAGTTTTGCTAAAGAGGTCACTCCCGGTGAAGGGATCTCAGCTCTTTCCTTATCGAATAAGGTGCAGGATATTTCATAATACCACTATGCAAAGCAAAAACTATAGAAGCAATCAAAAGACAAACCGTGTAGGTTATAGCATCTGCTAGTTTCGCTAAAGAGGTCACTCCCGTTGAAGGGATCTCGACTCTTTCCTTATCGAATAAGGTGCTGGATATTCTACAAGGAATACTGCTATGCAAAGCAATAACTAGAGCTACCAGTTTTTAAACAAGATTCTGCAACATCTTTAGGTTTCTTTATTTTATTAATCTCATTAATGAATTCCCATTAATTATGCTTCCCAAGTATCACATATGAAACGAAAGCATCAATATTAATTATATCTCATATATATAATATAGGCATTCGTCTTAGAACATATCAAGTGATCGCATCACAAAATATCAGCAGCAAAATAATCACATATGAAATATTGGATATACTAGGAATTCCGTGTTTTAAATTAAGCCAGTAAAAAACACGGATTCCACGGTCGCGATGAATAGCCAAACCCACATCCTAAGACTCCTACGAGAGCGACAAGCAACCCTCCCAATTCTAGAGTTAGGAGACCCAGTCTCGACTCCTCAAGATGGTCTCCCACTGGACTCTAGAACCCGGTTACTTGTGCTCTCCTCCTTGGGTCTATCCTAATGCGGAAAAGTAAATAATATGCATCAATGGTGACATCATCCTCAACTCGGAAGTGCCCCAATAAAAGAATATTACACACATGCTTTAACATGAATGAAAATGAAAAACTTTCATCTCACATAAAAAAAACCCGGCTATTCAAAACACGACGATCCAATATAACATATCACAGCAACACATAACATCATATGTCATCAACGTATGTCAATATGCGTATCTTAGTTGTCGTTGACATATAGCACCGAAACTGGCGATACACAACATATTACACTTATGGTCGCAGTAAAGAAAGTGAAAAACTACAGCAGTTGGAATCCGCAACCACCTTAGACACCTTAGACATCATAAACCCAATGTATCACATACGTTGGATTTCATGCCTAACCGAATGAATTCCTTAGACATCATATTCCTAACAATTATAAAACCCGCATTTTAGTATCGATATTGAAAACACTTTCCAATAATCTGTCGGGTAATTCAACAAGATTCCCAATAACCTGATCGAATACTCGTTGGAAACTTTAGTAGACGACCGCACCCCCGATGCCGTCGACGAAGTGCACTAAGGCGGAACACTGCGGCCACGAGCACCCGAACGGATGCTTTTGGTGACGGGGTTCTCCTACAGTCACTTGGTCGGGGTTATGGGGCGTGGCTATTTAGTAAGGTTACCCGGCGAGTATCCGCGTACACAATGTAATTGCGACGGACTTTTGATCCACATCAAAATTCCATGGTAACCAAATCAAATAAGACTAAACTGCCAGATTTATAAAATTCAAACTAGTTATCACATAATTAATTGTGGATTCCAAATATTGTATCACAATCAAAGATAGCTCGATGAAGTTAAACTTTTCGATCGAATAAGCAAGCACCCAAAATTTCCCAACAAGCTTAACACTTGAGCGGAGTTCAAAAAGTACCCAGAACATGTCACAACTCCTATGAACCATCCGTAGAAAGGCCGACCCATGACTCACTCATGTCACCATGGAACTACGGCAAACCCTAGGTTATTACCATGGTTCCGCGATCCAAAAAGTAGAGTTTGGGTATCGTTCTTCTAGAGGGTCCACAGAATCGCTTGCAGGATTTTCTGAAAATTTTAAACTCGGAAAAAATCCAACACTTGGAAAATTTCCAGCGGGGAAAAATTGGGTTATTGATATCCGTTCAAACTTTTTAACATCGTCTAAATAATCCAAATATATATTAGAATTACGATTATGAAACACTCCGAATTGCTTTTGCAGAAAGTTAACATCACATGAAAATTTAGCAAAAACAAACAACACCTGAAACACCAAAACCCAGAGACTGGAACACAGTGCAAATTTGAAGCCAAAACCCTCAAATAGGGCCGGCCTCCTCGGATATTTTGGTCATGTGCTCAGCCAAAATTCGGCCAAGTTGCCTCAAATTTGTTCTGTGTTCATGTCATATCACATACAACATTCTGCAGTTGTTTAAAAAAATTTTAGAGGCCATTAAAAAATCGACAGAAACCAGTTTCTTGTGTTTCAAGTTTTGGAGCAGTTTCGGTTTCGTAATCTAACAAACATCGTTTAAATCTCTAGCTTGGCACTGAAACCACTGTAGGGTTACTTAGCGCGGCAGCAAGGTTTCGGGAGGTATCGTCCATGCCGTTTTCAAATTTTTGTCGTTCTAAAGAACCCTAACCTTAGAATCTTAACAAGAGATATAAACAAAATATCATGCAAACAACTTTACATTCTAAGTGAATGCGGAATACAACCTTTGTAGACCGGTTCTTCACTTCAAATGCTCCGTGTAAAAGTCCCTTCGCTGCGAGTAATGATCTCCCGAACCCTTGAGAGGATCCACAAGGTGAAAGATGCAAACTTGCTCGAAATCTTCGAGGCCGAAAATGATCTACGTCGAGAAGACTCAAGCTCATGCTACCTCTTCACTAAATTAGGGTTAGTGAAGCAAACACCCTAAACTAAATGGCTAATAGTAGAGGATGATGAAGTAGGAAATGGGCTCTCTTTAGTTTTCTTTTTCTCTCAATATTTTCTCACCTTGGAAAAAGCTAGCAAGTTTTTCATGAGGAAGAAGAAGATGGAGTGAACAAATGAAACTCATGGGATGAGAATATGAACCATGGGTGAGTTAGTGTCATACACCAACCCTTGTAGAGACTTGACTATGGTTAGTATAATGGTTGGGTTAATAAATATCTATAGCAAAACAAAAAGAGTAGACTTGATCAATGGTTATCCACAAGCTTTATCAAAGCTTCCACCATGGCAAATTCCACCATTTTAGAATTACTTTGATAAATAAAAAACCCTAGGATTATACCAACTATAGTGTAAGTCGCTTACACCCATGTTTCATGTATCATCAAGCATGACAAAAAAAAATATATATTAATATATATAACATATATACTATATGCACACAAGTGAGAAAAAGAATACATAGTGAGCAAATATTAGTTAATGTAAGTTAATATATCAAATATATAATTATACATTAAATTATCAAATCAACACTTGATTTAATAATCTGGTTATATCACATATAACCGACTAATATCATATGAATCATCTTATCAAATCAACACTTGATCCGATAACCCTGCCATATCTCATATAACCGACCGATACCACATATCGCGAGAATAGAATGCGGTATCACATACGCGTATTAATATCGGTCCCGCACATATCACATATGTGCTCCTACTTCGTTTCGCATGAACCAGGAAACCACTATGTAGGACTCTAAAGACTCGTCAATACACCGGCAGTAGGTGATGATCATATCAAACACCCACAAGCTGCAAGCGGTCTGCTAAACGTAACGGCAACCCGGGTATTGAGCGATCAGAAGATCAACAAGTAAGCCTGCTCACACTCAGGAGAATCCAATCAGTAACACTATCGTACAATCCGGTCTCTTCGTTAGATATGCCGCATATCAAAGCCTGGGGTGGTAAAATATCAGACCCCAATAGCCTGATAAGTCATGCCAATGCAAGGTCCATAACGGTTTGAGAAACTACTGATAACACTTACCAGTAGATCTCAGCAACCCTGGCCAGGGATTTCCTGTTATGGCCAATCGAGCATAGTGCAACATCAACTCCCAATACCGGGAGAGACGAATACCCTCCTATCGCTCATTGCCTCCATGTGACTCGGGATTGTACCCAAAAACCACCGTTTTTCACAATCTCTTGACCGTGGTAAGGTGGAAATCAAAACACAGTAGGAATCACACAAGACTATATGACGATCTCGGGTCGACAGACTAACATGTACCAGTGTCACCAGAGAACTGCTATCTGACGATAGGTATAATATCATCTAAGAGTTCTCGGCGAGTCCGTCCAGTGTACCCAGTCTCCACTGAGCACCCGTATACCTTCTCTGATGTCAAACACCAATAGATGTGGGATCATCTATCGCCCATCATATTGGTCAAGAAGCGCATATGCTAGTCTACTCTGGAGTATCGATTCCCTGTTTCGATACTCCTACGACTAGGAACAATTATAGGGTGTACTTGTGGACTACCCTTGGCCCCACTAGTATGATCTCCATCATAGTCCTTGTAGTCAAGTACACATCGTAAGGGCTTTATCAACATGTGAGAGCAAGACAGCATCACTTATACAAGTCAACATGTTAAGATAAAGAGCATCCAGATAGCATACTATTATGTCTAGCAAGAAAGTCCTCCCTATATATGTCCAAGCATCCACTACAATATACATTACATGTATAGTAATGGCCTTTAGGGCATACATATAACTAACACCCAGGTCCTATCAGCGATCCAGGCATATTCTGTGGCGGTATCACCTGATTCGGGAGATAGTTGATCGCCAGGAGATCGAGGTCAGGAGAGTTGACACGAAGAACAACACAATGGATCCACTCACGAAGGCCATACCCCAGATACAATTTGAGAGACTCTTCAGGATGTTGGGTATGAGATATTACAACAACTGGCCTTAGTGCAAGTGGGAGATTGTTAGTTATGTGTATGCCCTAGAGGCCATTACTGTACATATGATGTATATTATAGTGGATGCTTGGACATATATAGAGAGGACTTTCTTGCTCGACATGATAGTATGCTCTCTGGTTGCTCTTTGTCTTATCATGTAGACTTGTATTGTGATATTGTTTTGCTCTCACATGTTGATAAAGCCCTTAGGATGAGTACTTGACTACTAAGACTGTGATAGAGATCATAATAGTGGGGCCAGGATAGTCCACAAGTACATCCTTTAATTGTTCCTAGTCGGGGGGTATCGAGACAGGGCATCAATATTCCTGAGCAGACTAGCGTATACGCTTCTTGACCCATATGATGGGTGATGGATGATCCCACATCCATTGGCGTTTAACATCAAAGATGGTATACGGGTGCTCAGTGGAGACTGGGTACACTGAACGGACTCGCCGAGAACTCCTTGTTAGTATTATACCTATCGTCAGATAGCAGTTCTTTGGTGACACTGGTACAGGTTAATCTGTAGACCCGAGATCGTCATAGATACTTGTGTGATTCCTACTATGCTTTGATTTCCACCTTACCACATTCAATAGAACGTGCAAAACGGTGGCTTTTGGATACAGTCTCGAATCATATGGAGGCAATGAGCGATTGGAGGGGTTTCGTATCTCCCGATATTGGGGGTTGATGTTGCGCTGTGCTCAATTGCCTATAACAGGAAGTCCCTGGCCAGGGCTAATATGAAGATCTACTGGTAAGTGTTATTAGTAGTTTCTCAACCCGTTATGAGCCTCAAATCGACACGACTTATCTGTTACTGGGGTCTGTCGTTTACCACCCCTAGACTGGATATGCGACATATCAG
Organism: Agapanthus africanus; assembly: GCA_030015575.1. Classification (NCBI taxonomy): domain Eukaryota; kingdom Viridiplantae; phylum Streptophyta; class Magnoliopsida; order Asparagales; family Amaryllidaceae; genus Agapanthus; species Agapanthus africanus. Next base: position 517,529,074 of record JASDDO010000019.1, on the reverse strand, counting down.
ATGAAGAGACCGAACTATACGATAGTGTTACTGACAGGCTTTAAAGGAGTATGAGAAGGCTTGCTTGTTGATCTTCTGATCGCTCAATACCCGGGTAGCCGTTCCATCCATCTAGTACCACTGACAGCTTGTGGGTGCTTAATATGATCATCACCTACTGCTGGCGTATTGATGAATCTTTAGAGTCCTACACAAGGGTTTCCTAGCTCAAGCGAAATGAAGTAGGAGCATATATGTGATATGTGCGGGACCGTTATTAATACGAGTATGTGATACCGTATTTTATTCTCGCGATATTCGTATCGGTCGGTTATATGTGATATATCCGGATTATCGAATCAAGTGTTGATTCGATAAATTGATACAAGTAATATTAGTCAGTAGTATATGATATAGCCGGATTATTAAATCAAGTGTTGATTTAATGATTTAATGTATAATTATATATTTGATATATTAATTTACATTAACTAATAATTGCTCACTTAAGCATTGCTATTTCTCACTTTTGCACACTTAATATATATGTGATATATATTTATTGTGTTTTCTTTTTTGTCATGCTTGATTATACATGCAACATGGGTGTATGAGACTTACACCATACTTGTTATAATGTATGGTTTATTTATTTAAAGTAAATCTAAAATTAGATGGAAAATTGTTCGTGGTTGAAGCTTGTAGAAGCTTGTGGAACCATTGACTTGGTCCACTAATTTTGTTTTACTTAAGATATTTATTAACCCAACCATTCTAATTAGCCATGATTATGTCTCTACAAGGGTTAATATAAGATATTATCTCATCCATGGTTGCTATTCTCACACACATAACATTATTCATTCTATCTTCTTCATCTTCATCTTCATCTTCAACAAGAGAAAGCTCTTTAGCTTTTGAGCAAGTGAAGAAAAATAGTGAGAAAAAGAATTCTAAAGTGAGCAAAAATCCTACTTTGTTATCCTCTACTAGATTAGCCATTTAGTTTGGCGTGTTAGCTTCACTAATCCCTAATTAGTGAAGAGGTAGCTTGAGTTGGTGTCTCCTCAAAGTAGATATCTTCAGACTCGAAGATCATTGAGTAAGCTCGTTCATTTCGACTAGTGGAGCCTACGGAGAGTCCGGATCACCACTACATGGAGCGAATGGACTTCTACACGGAGCATTTGAAGTGAAGGACTAGACTAAAAAGGTTGTATTACATATTCACTTAGTTGTAAAGTAGTTTACATATTGAATTGTCTAATTCTCAAGTTAAGATTTTAGGGTTAGGGTTAAGTAGCATGGCAATTTTTTGAAAAAGGTATGGACGATGCCTCCCGAAACCTTACTGCCGTGCTAGGTAACCCAACAATTGTACCACTGGCTATCCATCACGACGATCCAACCACAACAACAGCACAACACAGAATATCAACGTGAATGTCATGTTCGCAAACTCGTCTAAAAGACATATAGCAATTAGACAAGATGTACCGCTCTAATGACATTCACTGTCGCAGATAGTAATGTATGCACTGAAAACCACACATTTAAAATTTCGATCGACTAAACTTTTCCAAATTGGCCCCAAATGCAAATCCAATGCTCAAATAATTCTTGGCCAAAACCATATATCAAAAAAATCATAGTTCCATGAACTAGAACCCCAGAAAAAATTTGGGGCACTGTAGCCCAAAACGCGCGGTGGTTCCGCCGCAAAATATAACATTTTGCTCCGGTTCCGCGGCAGAATTTTGGAGTTAGGTGTCCAAATTTTTTTCGTAGCTTTAATTTTGCCTGCACACATTTTTAAGATACCCAAAAAAAATTTTTGAACACCTTTGAAATTCGACAGCAAGCACATCAACATAGAACTGTGATCCGAAAAAATTGGTCGATCGAGATTTCAAACTTGTGCAAACTAGCTAGTAGGGTTTATGGGGTGGCTCTGATACCATATTGGGTTACGGCAGCACACTGGCCATCAAACCGTGACCGATTGCGGAACAAAAATTTATAAAAACTGGCGCTAACGAAACCCTAAACTACGGATTTACCATTAACCCTAAACTAGAATCTATAAACTAGGAGTTTAGAAGTTTTTATACCGAATTGATCTGTGTCCTTCAGTCTTCAACCACGTTCCCAAGCTCCTAGAGGCCTTGTTTATCAAGCTTGATCTCCGGTCTCTCTCTATCGAAGATGATCCACCCGAGAGTCTATGAAACGAGCTCCAACATCATATCCGAGGTAACTAGGGTACCTAGATCGCTACACTAGATAGCCTAGAAAAAGTAGAGAGTGATGAAGGATTAATTTGTCTCAAGACACCCTAGGTTTCTCAACACATGAGACTTGTAGGGTGGAGATAGAAGACGATGCCATGAGGATGAGAGTGAGAGAGCAAAGAGCAAGTAAAGAAAAATGGCTAAGTGTTTTTTTAGTTTTGTTGTGAGAGTTAAATAGAATTAATGGAGTCATCCAATAAATATCCCATGTCCCCAAAATATCTTAAGTCAACCCAAAATATCTCAAGTCAACAAAAACTCACATAATCTCACAACACAACAAAAACCAAGCATGCTAGAATAGTAACCATGAGTCACTATTAAGTCATGCTACAAAAATGCAATAAACACCTCATCCTCTACCTCAATAACCTTTTAATCCAAAAAGGTTTAAACAAAATGAGGTGGCTCTTCTAGAAGTATCTTGTAATGAATTACAAGAATAACCCTCATCCGTATATACATACCCGTATCCATATTCCGAAGAATACGAATACAATGAGACAAAAATAATCCAACAATATAATACTAGGATCCGGCTTAAACCAAAGCTCACTAGTATTATCCGTCTGAATCATGATACGTGCACAAGTACACGTATATGATCGAACCCTACCGTAAAACCATACGGCCTTTATATCGTTTCGCCCGAAGCAAGGAAACCCTCTGTGTAGGACTCCAAAAACTCGTCAATACTCTGGCAGTGAGTTTAACCACAAGCATGTCAGCGGCACTAGCTGCACGTAACGGCTACCCAGATATTGAGTGAAAGGGAGGCCGACGAGCAAACTTATCCTGAAACCCTGTTCACACCATAATATTGCATTATTATATTCCCCATTCTTACTCTTTTTATAAATAAACAGGTGCTTTTGACGCATGTCTGCTACATGTTACAGGTTACAGGTTCTTGGACAGAAAACAGTGAAAACGATGAAAAGACGATGCAAAAGTAGACTTTAACCAATAAACAGAAGACTCTTGATCAAGCCTACATAAGGAACAATTCACAAAGCAAGATTCAAGACATCGACTCAAAGCGAACGGGTAGAAGTCTACTACAAATTGTTCACTGAAGATCTGGAACCAATGTAGAAGCCTAATTGATAAAAGAACCAAAGAACCAGAAGCCCAAAAAGACCCAGAACAAGACCCAAGATTTTCAGCATTCAAGCTTGCCAAAGGGCCGTGGAACCGCGGCCCAAGCCTGCCATTGCCGTGGTTCCGCGGCCAGAAGAAGCCCGTACTCAGAGATTTTTTTTACCAAAATGCTTTGGCGGCTCTGAAAAGATTTCCTAAGGGCAAATTTGTAATTTTAGACATGCGAATCAAATGTAACCTAGGGTTTCCTATTCTCTATAAATAGGAACTCTAAAGCTTGTAAACCTTATGCCTCCTTTTAATAATAAAATACAGATCTCTTTATGGAGAGCATCGGTGCCTCTTTTCAATTTATAAATTCAGATCTGACAACCAGCGTTGATGATTGGAGAGAGACATCTGTAAGTAGTTTCAATTACTTGCTCTAGTTTAGATTTTAATTCTTTGCCCTAGGTAGATTTAATTCATTGCCCAAGATAATTGTTTAGAGTTAGCTTTGGGGAAGGCTTTTGAGAGATGAGATCTCTCATGCCTTTCTTATCCATAATATATTTTCAATAGGACTCCATGCATACACGCACACACCGCGCCCTACGGCACCCTATCCCTCGAGGTAGCGGTGATACCGTAGTGTAAAGGCCCGATTGCACGCGTTTTCCATGGAGGTTAGGGTAAGGATCTCTAAAGGAAGGACAAGAACCTAGAGGAAGGAACACCTTCCCGAATGGATCTAATCTCCTTTATTGATAATTACCATAACTCCTCATAGATCTTCATTTGGGTATAGAAAACGTTGAGATTTACTTGCATTTCCAAACCATCCCTAAACCTACCCCTAGCAAGACTAGATCTAGATAACCGTAGTATAGAATAATTAGATTTTCAGATTTAATAATTAATCCGAACACCCTTCGGAATTAACTCGTTAGCGCGACTAGGAGATTCACAAAATCCCTGTGGACCGACCCGTACTCACCGGCTAGCTTCATGCGACGCCGTTCTTGATTGCGGTTAATATAGATAGTTTTTGACATATAAATCAAATGGCGCCGTTGCCGGGGATGGCGTGTTATTTCCTTTTTGCAATTTCGGGTTAATCTTAAATTAAAAAATCATAAAAATCTAAAAAATCCAAAAATTATAAAAATATATCAATTGTTATTTTTTGGAAAGGGTACTTTGTTGTGTGAATCTTGCAGGATATACAATCGAAAGACGGATCTGGAAAATTCCAGAAAGCAAAACAGAAAACAGGAGATCAGAACATAGGAGAATTTTAAAAACAGAACAGCGAAAAAAATCTCGAGACGCGAGCCTAACAGTACACCGCGATTCCGCGGCATAAACCACATTCTGCCGCCCATCCGCGGCGCCCTGGTGAAATCTTGAGATCTGCGCCCGCTCCGCTGCCGCGTTTCCGCCGCACCAACCGCCTTAGACCGCGGATCCGCGGTTCCCCTGTGCCTTCAGCACAGAAAAATTCCTCTGATTGACGGATCTGGAAAAATCCAGAGTTCAAAACAGAAAATGGTACATCAGAACAGAGGGAGATTGCTACAACAGAGCAGTATAAATTTTCTCAGGACCTGATCTTTTCATCCCACCGCTAAACCGCGGCCTAAGCGTGCTACCGCGGCCCCCTTGTGACATCAGCGCGCGAAATTTTGTCGGTTTGTTTCCTCTTTCTCCCCTCTGTAAATCCCCATATATCTTTTTGTCAAATCTTCTGCAGGATTCTTCGCGCTAAAAATCTTCTTCCCCCTTCCAATAATTGATTTTCTGCAGGATTCTTTGCGCCGCGCTAAAAAAATAATTGATTGCAAGTGATTTACTGCTTTGCATATTTTAATCAGACTTTAAGTGGCTTTTGACCAATTCAGATTGGGTAGGGATTTCATTACCCTTCCCAGGACCCCAGAAATCACTTAAAGCATTTGCATTGACCACTCTTAATTAAAAAATACTAGACTCAGCCCTAAGGACGTCGCGCTAAATAGGACAGAGGACTAGTTATAAGCATCGGCCGTTTATCCTAACCTGACTTTGCGGTGTCTATGCAAGTGTGTAAAAGGCTAGTGGTTATTAATTAGGCCCACTACTGTGGTTCCTTCCCACTTACCTACCACTTACCTGGCCGCAATTGGCGGTGAAAAGGCGGTTTGATGTCCTATCTCTGGCCCTTTGGAATAGTTAAGAGCTGTCTAGCTGACCTAGGTGACCCTAGATCTAGGCCTGATTGTGCATTTTTGGTTGATCGAAAGTGTGTCTTAGCCCTTTATCAAAAATCTTTTTTGCAAAAAGTTCCAAACAAATAAAAAAAAAGGAAAAAGGAAAAATCTTTTATAAAAACTTGCAAAATTTTGCCGCTAAGAAATCCTTGCACCACCTACATTCTTTCTTTTCTCTTTCTTCTATCATGGGTACCCCACATCATAAATCACTTTCCGAACTTTGGTATCCCGAACCTAACTTTGCGTCGTACGTCAATTGTTTCGGTCGATTTAAGGAAGATCTCTTCGTGCCTAAAATTTCTTTGAAAGATCAAATAGAAGCGTCTAGGAGAAACAGTTTGACTTTGCAACCCACTTTGTGTCAACCATGTCAACCTTCACCGCCTTCGTACGTTGATACCACCTTTTCGAGTCCTGTTGTAACTCCTAAACCGATGTCCATTGCTGAGCATATTGCTCAATCTCGTAGCCGATCTTTCACCTCTCTCCACTCATCTAGTTCTAGGGATCCACAAGACTATTCACCTTTTTATCCACATATTGATCCTACTCCTGTCCAACCATCCACTTTCTACCAGTCCTACCCGACTTTCCCTCCTTCACTAGACATTGCTTCTACACAGCCAATTGGGAGTTTCACGTATCCAAACAGTTTTGAATCTTTTACCGAAACCCCTCCACAACCCATGTCTAGTTTGGAACAGTCGTTGGAAGCGTACATTGCAGCAATAAACAAAATGGTTAGGAATGTGGAAGCGTCCATAGCCTCCCTTATGTAACCTAGTGAACAGGCAGCTAGTTTCCAACTAGCTCCAAATTTTTCAATGTATGAGGAGGCGGTTGGACAGAGTGAGAATTTGAGAGGATTTCCAAATCAAACCTACCCATACCCACTTGATACCCACAACTCCTGTTTTCCATCGATTGCCCTAAATGATTCACAAGTTGTAAATAAAAATGAGTTGTGTGATTTTGTAGTACTTGATTTGCCAGATTGTGAAGAACCCCTTTCGAGTGAAACCACACTTAACCCTTTCGATCTTTACACCTCCACTATAGAACCTAAATCGATAAATATCCATGCTTTTGATGAGGTGTCAGAAAAAATTGATTTTCACTTGATTGAGGATATAGACGTCGGGAATATTTTGGATGATGAACCTGTCGATTTAATTGAAATTTTATGTCCAATTCATCATCCCGAGTCATTAAATGTTTCTCCCGAACCTCATATGCGTCTTGATTTTGATGATAATGGCATGGATGAGTTGAATTTTGAGGAGAATTATAAGGATAGTATTGAGGAGAGTTTTGAGGATCATATTGAGGTTGAACCATTTTTGTTTGATGTGTCGGATTTTCCAATTCATCCTCTTGAACTTTTAACTAAATCACCCTCCTTCCTTTCTATCGTTCCGACCACGCACAAGATCACGCTTGACGACTGTGAGCTTGAAAACTTTTACTTTGAATCTGACACAGTTCTCACAGCCGATAACACATACGAGTGTTTCACTTTTCCGGACGATGTTGATGACTCACCGCCCGAGTTTGAGTCCTTTACATTTTCAGATGAGTTAGTTGAACCATCAGACTCAGTTGCTTACAGTTGTTTCGAACCATTGATGGAATCTTTCCAATTCGAGACAGTTTACTACGGTGAGAATGAGACTATCCCTAATTCACTCCCTTACGTCCTTCCTATGATTCCGACCGTACAAGAGACCGTTACGCTCTCATCTCCTATACCAAGTTCGACGTGCTCATGCTTTCTTGCGAATCTTGAGGGATTTGACCCCATTTCTCGACGGGTTGATAGATTGGCACAATCGCTTTTAACACATCGGTCATCACAACTTGTGCTAATTTATTCACTCAATTTACACCCTCAAGTTTGTGCTACACTTCTTTCCCTCTTACGCCATTCTTCTCCTCCACCGAGACCTTATTCCATTCTTCTTCTCATACGGTCTCGTGTGCTTCTCATTTCTTTTCTTTCCACTCCATTCTTTCACCAACTCTACCATTACCACGATGAGATTTTTGAATGGTTGGTGCTAACCTTTGGCTTGTGTAAGGCCAAGCTTAAGTTTGGGGGGAATCTTTTTATATATGTATATATATTTTTTGTTTCTTTTTCTATAAAAAAATTTAAAAAAAATTCAAAACAATAATATAAAAAAATTATAAATAAATAAACAGGGGAGTGCCGGCATTTTGACCCTCTTGGTGTATCATGACAGTGAGGACACTGTCAAGTTTATGTTTGGGGGTATGCTCGGTAAGTCTTCTTCCTTCGCATTCATGTGTATATTTTTGCATTTGCATGCTTATTTGAAAACCCATAAAAATTAAAAAAAAAATTGAAAAATTATAAAAATTAATGTATTCAATTTTGGCATATTTGACTTGAGTTTGACAGACAGGTTAATTAGCTAGGAACAACTAGATCTTAGACTTAGTAAATTAAAAACCCTAAAAATAACCTTTCTTAAAGTTTAACGGTAGAAAGTATATGTCTTTGTAGTTTATTTAGAAATAGGCAAATTTTGAGTTCACTTCTTGGGCTAAGTCGAAACAAAGGAAGAGTATTGATGTTCTTATTAGAGTATAAGTTTGAAAAATAATTCCTAGCTTAAGTCTAGATTCTGAAAATGTATACCCTACAATTTGCACAATCACGCACCTTGAAACTTGGAATAGTAGAGGAGACCTTGAAATGCTTTTGTCTAAAGTCCTTAGTACGAAGAAAATAAAATGAAAAAATACAAGTGTGAATAAAGAATAAAAAAAAATGAACATTGGTTTTTGTAATTACTTGAGGCTGCAAAAATAGAAAAATATTTAGCGAGGGTGCTTCATCACCTAGTGTCTTAAACCAACTGGTTTGGGAGTCACTGCTAAAAAGCCTTGGGTGTTGCAAGACTAGGAATTACGCTTTAAAGTGCAAACGCATCTTGTAATCGGTCGTTAGTACCTCAAGAAGTATTAACGGTCGCATGAAAGATGTGTAAGCAAAATTCAATTAAATTCACCAATTAATAAGTGCTTTGGACAACAGACAAGGGTATGATTGCTTGATTTGAATTTCCAAGTGTAGGGGTGATTTATACACACACGTGGGGATATGTGATTGGAGTTTAGATAAGAGAGAGGAGTGAAGAATAGAACTTATATCTTTAGTAAAGTTGATAGAATTTCCTAAGTGGAGATGGAACCCTAGAAGGAAAACTTAAGAAATGCCGAAAGCTATGTAAGTCTACAGAACATATATAATCTTAAGTTAGATGATGAAGAAGTGTGAAGAATATGGGTGGATAATTTTCAAGTCGAAGATAATAGAATTCCTTGTTAGAAAACCTAATTGGAAAACAAAAGTCGAAAAAGCCAAATTGATAGGATTTTGTGGGTGTAATCCGCTGAAAACCCTCAGGAGACAACACTCCTCCTACTAGGGACACCTAGAGGTTTAACGGCTTGTTGCACGAGCTCAGTGCAATCGCGTTTCCCTGCGAAAGTGTGGTTAGGATTTTGTAGAGAATAAAACTAAAGTTTGCTCGAGGACGAGCAAAAGATAAGTTTGGGGGTATTTGTTCACACAATAATATTGCATTATTATATTCCCCATTCTTATTCTTTTTATAAATAAACAAGTGCTTTTGACGTATGTCTGCTACATGTTACGGGTTACAGGTTCTTGGACAGAAAACAGTGAAAACGATGAAAAGACGATGCAAAAGTAGACTTTAACCAATGAACAGAAGACTCTTGATCAAGCCTACATAAGGAACAATTCACAAAGCAAGATTCAAGACATCGACTCAAAGCGAACGGGTAGAAGTCCACTACAAATTGTTCACTGAAGATCTGGAAACAATGTAGAAGCCCAATTGATAAAAGAACCAAAGAACCAGAAGCCCAAAAAGACCCAGAACAAGATCCAAGATTTTCAGCATTCAAGCTTGCCAAAGGGCCGCGGAACCGCGGCCCAAGCCTGCCATTGCCATGGTTTCGCGGCCAGAAGAAGCCTGTACCCAGAGATTTTTTTTACCAAAATGCTTTGGCGGCTCTGAAAAGATTTCCTAAGGGCAAATTTGTAATTTTAGACATGCGAATCAAATGTAACCTAGGGTTTCCTATTCTCTATAAATAGGAACTCTAAAGCTTGTAAACCATATGCCTCCTTTTAATAATAAAATACAGATCTCTTTATGGAGAGCATCGGTGCCTCTTTTCAATTTATGAATTCAGATCTGACAACCTGCGTTGATGATTGGAGAGAGACATCTGTAACTAGTTTCAATTACTTGCTCTAGTTTAGATTTTAATTCATTGCCCTAGATAATTGTTTAGAGTTAGCTTTGGGGAAGGCTTTTGAGAGATGAGATCGCTCATCCCTTTCTTACCCATAATATATTTTCAATAGGACTCCACGCATACACGCACACACCGCACCCTACGGCACCCTATCCCTCGAGGTAGCGGTGATACCGTAGTGTAAAGGCCCGATTGCGCGCGTTTTCCATGGAGGTTAGGGTAAGGATCTCTAAAGGAAGGACAAGAACCTAGAGGAAGGAACACCTTCCCGAATGGATCTAATCCCCTTTATTGATAATTACCATAACTCCTCATAGATCTTCATTTGGATATAGAAAGCGTTGAGATTTACTTGCATTTCCAAACCATCCCTAAACCTACCCCTAGCAAGACTAGATCTAGATAACCGTAGTATAGAATAATTAGGTTTTTAGATTTAATAATTAATCCGAACACCCTTCTGAATTAACTCGTTAGCGCGACTAGGAGATTCACAAAATCCCTGTGGACCGACCCGTACTCACCGGAAAGCTTCATGCGACACCGTTCTTGATTGCGGTTAATATATATAGTTTTTGACATATAAATCAAACCCCTACTGAGCCTGACAGTGACAATATCCGTACAGCCCGGTACGTTCGTCTATGAGTATCGCATATCGTGTCTAGGGGGTGGATAAAATCAGACCCCTAATAACACGATATATAGTGTCGGTATGAAACCCATCACCACCTGAGAAACTGCCATTTCTAGATCAGTAATTCTCGACTATCTTGGCCAAGAATTTCTGTAAGTCTACGGTAGTGCCCCGGCCATCGATCCGAGTCCAAAATGCGGAAACAAAAACTTTTCATAAACTTGAAACTGGCGCTAACGCAGACTTTAATCCCGGATCGAACCATTAACATTAAACTAGCAATCTAAAGAGGGTTAGAAAAGCTATACCGATCGATCCATGTCCTTCAGTGTTTAGCCACCATCTTTAGCTCCTTGCAGCATCTCCGATCTCGCTTGATCTCCGGCCTCCTCGTCGGAAAGGGCACCACATCTATGAATCCTTTTACGGGCTCTCGCTTCGAACCGAAGCAACTCGGACACGAAGTTTGCTAGCCGACGTGTCCAAGGTGAAATAAAGAATGTGTGTGATAATTTTGTCTCTTGACACTCTAGGATTCTCAACACATGAGATGGTTAGAGTGGAGGTAGAAGATGATGCCATGGTGGATGCTGTGAGCTCAAGAAGAAAGAGGAAGAAGAAGAAGAGCCTTTCTTTTACTTTTGTGTTGTAATGATAAAAATGAGAGCAAGAATAATAATACAAGAGCTAAACCCAAGCTATATGGCTACCCTCTCTCTCTCCTCTTATCATTTCAACACATAAATCAAGTAATAATGTGACATATGCACAAATAAAGAGACCATGAGTCACTACCCATGTCCATATCACATTAAATGCTCCTCATGATCATTTCCACTCATAATTTCCACATGTAAACATTAATTCAAATGTTTACAACAATAAAAAGATATGGCAACATCTAAAGCAAACTCGTGACGGATCACAATGATACACCTCACCTATATATACATACCTGCATCCGCATTCCGACTGAATGCAAATGCTATGAGACTAAAGTAATCCAACAAATCTAATACTAGGATCCGGCTTAAACCAAAGCCCACTAGTATGATCCGTCCGATCATGATCCGTCCGATCATGATCCGTGCACTACTGCACGTATATGATCGAACCCTGCCATAATATCATACGGCCTCTACAACGTTTCGCCCGAAACTTGAGAAACTGTCTATGGGGGACTCTAAAGACTCATCAATACTTTGGCTGTGGATTTAACCACTAGCACATCATTGGTACTAGCCGTATATAACGGGCTACCAGGTATTGACCAAAAGGGAGGTCGATGAGCGAACTCATCCTGACACCCTACTGAGCATGTCGGTGCCAATATTCGTACAGTCCGGTCCATTCGTCTATGAGTATCGCATGTCGGGCCTAGGGGGTTGGTAAAAGTCAGACCCCCAAAAGCGGTACAAGTCGTGTAGGAGTGTAGCCCAGAACACTCTGAGATACTACTGGAATACCTACCAGTAAATCTCCTGTCTTGGCCAAGGAATTCGTGTAATGGCTCTCCTAGACACAGCGCGATCTCACCCCCAATACTGGGAGAGACGAAACCTCTGTCGATCCGCTCACTGCCTCCATGTGGCTCGGGATTGTACCCAACTAAAACCTGTTTGCACGACTTCTTTGAGCCGTGGTAGGGTAGTAATCAAAGCACAGTGTGAAATCATATGAGACAAATGACTATCTCAGGTCGATGAACTAACCTGTACACATATCACCAAGGAAATGCTATCTAACGTCAGGTATAATACCAACTAGCATGTTCCCGGTGAATCCTGTCTGGTATACTCATAACCCAATGAGCACCTGTATACATGTTAGGTGATCCAACTCACACCAATGGCTTGTGAGACCGGTCACCGCCCCTCGTCGGGGTCTCAACTGTATATACTAGTCTACTCAGGAGTATCGATGCCCAGCCTCGAAACTCCTACGACTAGGGACCACTTTAAGGATGTGCTTATATACTACCCAACTCTCACGTATATGATCACCATCATACTGCCGGTAGTCAAGCAAGAATCCTAAGGGCTCAATCAACGTGTAATAGTGATCTGTAAGGTCACCTAAAGCATGTACACGATGATACAAATAAACCAGATAGCATACTATCATCTCGAGTAAGACTGTCCTACCAGCATAGGTCCTCCCTTAATCATTGCAATCACGTGCCTGCAATCCAATAATTGACTTTGAGGGCACTATATCCAACAATCTCCCACTTGCACTCAAGGCTAATTATTGTGATGTCGCTTACTCACAGCCCGTGTGATACCGAACACCCAACTCCTTTACTGATCAGTCTCACAAAGCCCGTTTGTGAAACTATTGCGTTCGAGGAATAGCCTCAGTGAATGGATCCGCCCTGATGTATCTTTCTATGTCTCTCTTTATCTCAATTTCGCGGAGAAAGCCATCTTCCGAAATGAGCAATACCTGTCTTAGAATATGTCTGGATATCTGATGGAACCTAGTTCATAAATGAACTCCAAATCCAAACTTCTTAGACTGTATCGTCAACTGAACTTAATCAGTATCCTGTGCCATGCCTCCCTCAGTATCCTCTTGGACCACCTGTCCAAACTATTTCCCCTCATCAGAGGGAAAACTATAACTCTGACAGTCACTCTGTCATCCAGGTCACCTTGGAAGCCTGGAATGATAATCGTCTCCCGATGGAGGCTGTCGTTATCATATCCCTAGAACATCCACTTATGTTCTAAAACTGCTTCCGAATGTTTCTCCAGGATTGGATTAATATCTGAACTTATTGCAGCTAGTGCAAAAACAACATCCGGTGTGGTATTTGATATCTCATGATTGACTCAATTTCCTAAGCAAGTGATATGTTAATCATGCGCATCCCTCTCTCCTTTAGTCTGTAAGATATCATTAGAGAGGGTGACTCCGTCACCTGCAGGTATACTACCGTGCCAGGAGTCGTCCATTCTAAAACACCTGTAGAATGCTGTCTAAGTACCCAGATTGGGACACTTCCTAAATCTAGATCTAAAACCATAGATCTAGTAACCAGAATGTCCGATATAATATCCAACCCTATGTGGAGAAACCATCGTGTGACAACCAAAGTATAACCGATCGTAGTATAGGAATTTCACTTCCTACTCTGTGTATGTCATCCAAATACCAAGACATCACACCCTACTACCTTCTTAACAGATCCATCCCCTATTCTGATGAAGTCAAACCTATGACTGTCACATCAGAAATAGATGATCTATCTCCGCTATATCTGCTTTAGTCTATAAATAGACATAAGCTACTTGTCCACTATGCTTCCACTGCTCCCACTGACTACGACAACCCTCTGGCAGAGTCATATACATATGCACTTCTAAAGCTTATTTAGAACGATGCTATATTCATCCTCCTGCCGGGTCTCATAGTCTGGAATAACAGTAGTGTCAAGTCTAGGAAAACAAGAACCTCCCTGTCACCGTCCTTGAGCATACCGAAGTACCTCTCGGGTGCCTGAGGTTACCCACCATATCTGCGGAGTGGCTAATGGAATGTCAAACCTGATTGAATCTTTATGTTCTTATCAAATTTCCAGTAATCGTTTGTGGTTCTGGAATCACTTCCAGTTCTACCATACTCCCAATATTGTTTTCTGAAAAAATCCATTTTTATCAAAACTGTGGCGAGTCAAGAACATTATCACTATTGATCTTCCAGATGATAGAAAGTCAACCCTCGGCATAGCCCGGGTCAACCCACAAATAGCCATTACAGAAACGTGCCTTGAGTTATCTAGAGTCTGGTTTTAAGCATAAACCGGACAACTCCATATACCTTAACATCGTTAAGATATGATCCATTCTATATCTAATATAAAAACAGAGGCACTGATTTAATTGGAACCAGATTCAAATCATGCAGCTGTCTCCAGTGCACGTCAACTAAATGGAGAGAGGCCGATCAGCATTACTCAACTTAGGAGTGCATCCAAACATGAGTAACCTGAAAGAGAAATAAGTTTCTCAGAAACATTACTATCAACTGAATACCATACACAAGTATCTACATCTTCGATTACCATGAAGAATCCTGATACTTGCAACACGTGCTTCTCTACTTTACTCTTATACCTATAACTTCTCAAAACTTAGACCTTGTATTTCTACGAAACACTTGTCTAAAACTAGAGAAGTCACAAGTAAACAGAATATAGTATGAGGACCAACCCCTCTGTCCTAATGGACACTGGGCAACATACAATACTTTGTATAAGTCCGCTGAGTTGAATAACTCAAACCCTGTGCGTTGCAGGTTGAAAACTGTACTATGGTTATGAAGAATTACACCGCTGTCAAATGCTCATTACCTAACCATCAACTGATATAGGTAAATGTCATGGACATAATTTCAAAAGGTTATATCTCACTTTATAAAAATAAACGTACAGATATATCAGTTTGAAATTGGTACATAACAACGGATATTCAAAACCAAATATTTGCTGTCCGGCAATAACCCAGGCGATTTCCTCAAATATCACCAATTACAACGACTCCCGATATAATGAGGATGATCACCTAATTCCCAATAACTTACTCCCACTTATCATCTGTAAAACCATATAGATGTGAGAATCAAACCTGGTAAATACCTACCCTGGAGCAAGGGCTAATTGGGAAATCAGTTTTCTTTTAACAATACACAGTGAGACTGAAACATGTAAATGTTTCGAAGGGGTATCCTGGTATTCCTAGTAATTCCTCTTCCATTATCCAGATTCATGACTGTAACCGTATATTTCTTTGCCATCTCTCCAAATCCCTTTATATGTTTTTAATCATTACCTTCTGTACACCACCTTTAGGCCAAATGGTTTTCTTCCTTCCCTACCGTTTGGTGCCTATGGTTTGGAAGAAGACTATCCAATAAGCATAATGGGTGTACTCCCCAATCCTAGGAGCACTCGCAACACGAGAGAAGATAAAGATAAAAGACATCTGAATAAACCTTATTCCTATTTCTACTGAACCAGAATCCATCCCCGAATTGGAACAAGTTCCTTCGAGTTCGTATATAACCATACGATAGATTTATCCAAATAACTATAGATCTTCGTAGTGATACGGGGTATCCTGGAGAAATACAAAGGTGAAATAGGAGTGGCGATGAAATACTTGGTTGGGTCGTGAATAGCAGTCGCAGTTTATTTTGCCCTCTTTCTAATCCCGTTATTTGTCTTAACTTATTACCTTCTGTACACCATCGTTATGTTAGTTGTATGTATGCCCTAGAGGCCAGTATTGTACAGACGATGTATATTATATTGGATGCTTGGACATATATAGAGATGACTTTCTTGCTCGATATGATAGTATGCTATCTGGTTGCTCTTTATCTTAACATGTATACTAGTTTCTTTAAACTGTCTTATAGTTACATGTTGGTAAAGCCCTTAGGATGTGTACTTGACTACCTGGACTATGATGCAGATCATACTAGTGGGGACATGGTAGTCCATAAGTACATCCTTCAAGGTCCCTAGTCGTAGGTGTATCGAGACGGGGCATCGATATACCAGTGTAGACTAGCGTATACGCTTCTCGACCCATGAGATGGGCGATGGATGTGTTAGTTATATGTATGCCCTAGAGGCCATTACTATATATAGGATGTATATTGTAGTGGATGCTGGGACATATATAGGGAGGACTTTCTTGCTCGACATGATAGTATGCTATCTGGTTGCTCTTTACCTTAACGTGTATGCTGATTGTCTCTCTATTACATGTTGGTAAAGCCCATAGGATGTGTACTTAACTACCTGGACTATGATGCGGATCATACTAGTGGGGACATGGTAGTCCATAAGTACATCCTTCAAAGTCCCTAGTCGAGGGTGTATCGAGACGGGGCATCGATATACCATAGTAGACTAGCGTGTACCTTCTCGACCCATACAGATGGGCGATGGATGATCCCATATCCATTGGTGTTTGACATCAGAGATGATATACGGGTGCTCAGTAGAGACTGGGTACACTGGACGGACTCGCCGAGAACTCCCAGATGGTATTATACCTCATGTCAGATGGCAGTTCTCTGGTGACACTGGTACAGAGTAGTCTGTTGACCCGAGATCATCATAGAGTCTTGTGTGGTTCCCACTGTGCTTTGATTTCCATCTTACCACGTCCAAGAAGGCGTGCAAAACGGTGGCTTTTGGGTACAGTCCCGAGTCACATGGAGGCAATGAGCGATAGGAGGGGATTCGTCTCTCCCGGTATAGGGGGTTGATGTTGCGCTGTGTTCGATTGGCTATAACAGGAAATCCCTGGCCAGGGTTGCTGAGATTTACTGGTAAGTGTTACCAGTAGTTTCTCGAATTGTTATAGACCTCATATCGACACGACTTATCGAGCTATTGGGGTCTGACGTTTACCACCCCTAGGCGAGATATGCGACATATCAGACGATCAGACCGGACTGTATGGTAGTGTTACTGGTTGGATTCACTGGAGTGTGAGCGGGCTTGCTCGTCGATCTTCAGATCGCTCAATACCCGGGTGGCCGTTACGTTTAGCAGACCGCTTGCGGCTTGTGGGTGCTTGATATGATCATCATCTGCTGCCGGCGTATTGACGAGTCTTTAGAGTCCTACACAGAGGTTTCCTGGTTCAAGCGAAACGAAATAGGAGCGCATATGAGATATGTGCGGGACCGAGAATAATGTGTGTATGTGATACCGTATTCTATTCTCGCAATGAATGTGTCGAATGGTTGTATGCGATATAACCTAGTTATCGAATCGAGGATTGATTCGATAAGCCGATACATTGGATACTAGTCGGTTATATGCGATATGACCGGATCGTTAAATCAAGTGTTGATTTAATGATTTAATGTATAATTATGTATTTGATATATTACTTTGCATTAACTAGTATTGGTTCACTTTATATGGATTTTCTCACTTGTATTGTGCACATTGTATATGTGATATACATTTGTACATTTGATTGTATCATGTTTGATGATACATGATAGTTTGGTGTATGGATTAAACCATGGTTGGTCAATGGTTAGGGTTTCTTTTGCTTCATTTATTCATTTATTTATCCATTTTGTTTATTTTAGCAAAAGAAAATAATGAAGAGATAATGGTGGCTTTCTTTGTTTGTTTATGAACCTTCATGAAGGTTTGACCTAAGTGACCATTTTGTCTTCATGTCTTAACCCAACCATTCACTAACCCTTGTTAATTCTCTACACCTAACTATGGTTTGATTATGATAAGGATGATTATTCTTTTCTATTCTAAAATAATTATCATAACTTATCATCTTCTTCCTCTTCTTCTTCTTCATGAAAAAACCTTACTTCATCAATGGTGGATTGATGAAACAAGTGAGAAATCCAATTCTAAAGTCTACCCACTTCCTATTTCTTCATCCTCTACCTCTTGCCAAGTAGTAGAGTGTGTTCTCTTCACAAGTTTTTGGACTTGGTGAAGTTGGAGCTTGATCTAGCGATGCTTCGACGTAGATCATCTTTGGCACGTCGTCGATGACCCAGCCCGCTTCTTCTCCGATGAAGCCGACGCGAGAGCCCGGATTTCGATTTGGACAGCGAGGATACTTCGTTGCGGAGCTATGGAGGTGGAGAACCGGATCTACAAAGGTTGTATTTCCGTTCACTTAGTTAAAGTAGTTAACTAGTTTGCTTTTCGCCTAGATTTCTAGCCAACGGTCCGTAGTCTAGGGTTTTTCGGCACCGTATTTTTGAAAATGGCATGGTTGATGCCTTGTGAGACCTCATTAGGGTGCCTAGGAACCCTACAGTGGTATCAGAGCCTAGCTAGAGCCTTAGGCGAAGTCTAGACGGAATTTGAAGTCCGAACGAACCGAAAACCCAACCCGGAAAATGCTCTCTGTCCTTTTTCTAAAATCTGGGATTTTTCGAAAATAAAAATATGCAGAAAAATCAGCAGGCTTTTCTATGAATTACTGTGAAATTCGAGAACGTGATTCCACCAATACGCGGCGGAACCGCGGCATAAGCTTGGCTTGTGCGGCGGTTCCGCGGTCTCCTTGTCACATCAGCACTTGAAGTTTGCACAGTAATTCGTATTTTTCTGTGTTGGTTTTCCTGGGATATTTTAAATCTGACTACAGAGTTGAATTTTCTAGAGTTGTTTTGGGGATTCGGTGTTTCGATCGGGGTATCAAATTTAGTCTTTGTGTATTTCCGGATAAATTTTAGAATATGTTAAAAAGTTCGACCGGATATAAATACCCAATTTTTCCCCTGTCGGGAAATTTCCAAGTGTTGGATTTTTCCGAAGTTTAACGACGTTCTAAGTAGTGCAAGTAACGCGATGGACCCTCTAGAAGAAAACAAACCTTAACTCGATTATGTGACCGTCTTGAACTGCCCTTTGAACCTTCGGGTTTGGGGCAGTACGGCGTGCCACATGTGAGGCGTTGGCTTGACCCTTCTACGGCTGGACCGTTGGTACTGAGGCACGAACGGAATGTTGTTAGACTTATTTCATGTATTGAGCTGTATCGGGAAAACTTGGGTGTTTGATTGTTCGATCGGAAAGTTTAACATTTTCTAATTATCTGGAATGGGATACAATAATTGGAATTCACAAAATGTTATGAGATAACTGAATGAATGTTATAAACGTAGCAGTTTAGTCTCACTTGATCGGTTGCCACGGAATTTTGATGTGATCAAAAGTCCGTCGCAATCACGTAGTGTACGTGGATACTCGCCGGGTAAACTTAATAGACAGCCTCACTCCATAGCCCCGACCAAGTGACTGTAGGAGAACCCCGTCGCCGAAAGCATCCGTTCGGGTGCTCGCGGTAGCGGTGTTCCGCCTTGGTGCACTTCGTCGACGGTATCAGGGGTGCGGCCGCCTACTAAAGTTTGCGACGAGTATTCGATCAGTTTTTCGGGAATCTTGTTGAATTGCCCGACTTGATATTGAAAAGTGTTTTCGATAATGAGACTAAAATGCGGAGTTTATAATTGTTAGGCATGTGATGTCTAAGGAATTCATTTGGTCAGGCATGCGATGTCTGAGGTGGTTGCGGATTCCAACTGTTGTAGTTTTACACTTTCTTTTCTGTGACCGTAAGTGTAATATGTAATATCGCCGGTTTCGTTGCTATATGTCAACGGCAATTGGGATGGACATATTTACTTACGTTGATGACATGTGATGTTATGTGTTGCTGGATATGTTATATTGGATCGTCGTGTTTGAATAGCCGGGGGTTTTTATGTGAGATGAGTGTTTTTCATTTTCATTCATGTAAAAACTTGTATGTAATATTCTTTTATTGGGGCACTTCCAGGTTGCGGAAGTTGTCACCGTTGATGTATATTATTTACTTTTCTGCACTAGGATAGACCCAAGGAGGAGGGCACAAGTAACCGGGTTCTGGAGTCCAGTGGGAGACCAACTCGAGGAGTCGAGTCCGGGTCTCCTAACTCTAGAATTGGTAGGGTTGCTTGCCGCTCTCGTAGGGGTCTAGGGGTGTGGGTTTGGCTATTCATCGCGACCGTGGAATCCGTGTTTTATACTGGATCGTATTGAAAAACACGGACGTCCTAGTATATCCAATATTTCATATGATTCTTCTGCTGCGATATCTGTGATGTGATCATGTGATGTTCTATGATAGATACTGTATATAGTATATATGATATATTATATAGATGTTACTTATGTTTTACACCCGTGCTAGCCCTGCCCCGCTCTGTCGTTAGTTACCTAACCTAACGGTGCACGAGGGGACATCGAGGCGAATGCGGATGGCATAAGTGTACGTCGTATTTATCTGTGATGTTTAGGTACTTAAATGATGGGACTTCATTAATGTGATTAATGAAATAAAAGAAACCTAAGATGTTGTAGAATCGAATTTCAAAATAAAACAGGTAGCTACAGTTCTTGCTTTGCACAGCGGTATATATGATATATCCTGCACCTTATTCGATAAGGAAAGGACCGAGATCCCTTCACCGGGAGTGACTCCTTTAGCAATAATTGGCAGATGCTACACACTCGGTTTGTCTTTTGATTGCTTTTAAGTGTTTTTTCTTTGCACAGTGATATATATGATATATCCCGTACCTCATTCGACGAGGAAAGGACCGACGATCCCTTCACCGGGAGTGACTCCTTTAGCAAAACTAGAAAAGCCTCAAAAACACTCCATTTCAAAATTCATTCGATCCTACAACGATATCAAGTTCATTACGCAAAAGGTTTTTAGAAAAACCTGTCGTAGCCCTCCGTCATTTCAGATAAGTTGTATATAGTATTCGTGCTGCATTTGTTGGCTTTCGTCAAGGTGCAGTGTGCGGTAGCTATATGCTGCTTATCTGCCAGCATACGATGCGATTGGATTAGGGTAGTCGTGCGGCTTTGTTGGCTTTCATCAAGGGTCGTGCGGGTGGGTTTAATTCAATCAAGAAATGTACGGGTTGAACTTGACTAGCGGGCTATGGTTTGTTGGCTTTCGTCAAGGTCATAGCACGTTAGGGGCAAAATATTATCGGGAATTTCAAGTGTTGAAATTTGCAATGAGATTGCATACCTTCTATGAGATAGTTGGATCCCGATACCCGCTGCGAGTAAGAGTTACTCCTGGGAGAGTTTTATACATTACAATTAGCCGATCAAGTAGGTGTCTAGAAAGGTGTCAACGGGGTTACGCCTCTGGGAAAACGAGGTATACATTAATTAGGTTCGTGCGAAAGCACGGGGGACCTCCCTCAAAGTACCGACACTGGCCTGGCTGAAAGATTGGCGAACTTACAGTGTGTAATTAATCCCGGCTAGTCTTTCCTTTTAGGGTTTGAAGGAAGATTTGATAAAAAGCAGTGGGAGCCATCCTGATTAGATAAAATAATAACCAATCTATTCTTGACTGAGCGCACGCTGAGTGTTTTCTTCTCTCTCTCTCCTGGTAGCGACCATATCACGCCTTAATCAAGATAATAATACGGATATTTGACCGAACCCGCTTGTTATACTGAGCTGGGGAACGTTGGTCCCGCTCCAACTTATAATTGTTATAAGACCGAGCAGGAAATTGGGGATTACCAGAATTGCCGTGCCGCCCAAACGAAGAGAGTGCATGTTGATGCATCATCTTCGGATGTGTTCATTACAGAGAACTGTTTCTCAGTATCCTCTACGTCCTGGGTATGTGATACCAGATCAGGATCCCAGATATGTAATCTGTTACATAGGGCTACAGATAGGTAGAGAACTGAGAACGGGTGATAAGTTTCATGAGGCAGAAAACGGGGCAAGAGTTGCAGCCAAGTCTGTTGGTCACTGTCACCCTGTATTACAATACATTGATTCTGAACGAATGTTATTAGATACCGAACCTGATATACAAAATCATATCAGTCTCTTTATTAGTAAAGAAACGATAAAATTTTGTATTGTTGGATAATGTTTTGAACATTTCCTATATCAAAAGTTGATCGGTTCAGGCACGTTATCTAAAAGCATTGATGTTCTAAATCAAACTACAGTTCTTAGTATACGGATCGCACACAAGAGGAAGAGTTCAGAAATGAACGAATTCTTCTTGAGGCATTGTAGACTAGGTCAGATCAATGTGACCCGACTAGCTAGAGTTACATATAGATGCATATTTAAATCAGTTTGAATTTACATCTTGTGAAACTCGCCAGTCATGTCACAAAGATAAGATGACCATAGCTCCGTTTACTGGAAACAGAGAAAGAGTTAGTGAACTCTTGGGATGATACATGTTGATGTATGTAGGTCCCCTGTCTACACTTGCCAACACCAGTTTTTTATACTTCATTACATTCTCTGATGATCTTTTGAGATTCAGACCTATGTTCCTGTTGAAACATGAGTCCGAACCTTTTGAGATATTCACAGAATATAAGCGAGAAGTAGAGAACCAATACGGGTATAAGTATTATGTCCTTTGATGAGATCAAGGAGGAGAATACTTGAGCACGGAAATCCTGGACTATTCTAAAGGAGAATGAGATTCTCTCTCAGCATTACTCCTCCGAATACACCATAGCACGATGGTATATCGGGGCGGAGCAATCGCACCCTATATGATAAGGTATGCTCTATGATGAGTACTACTGAGTTACCTATTTCCTTTTTGGGAGTTATGCACTTGAGAAGCTGCATAACTATTGAATAGGGTTCGAATCAAATCAGTTACCTACCACTTCATATGTGATATGGAAAGGGAAGAGCCCATGTCTTAAGCTAGTTAAGATTTGGGGTTGTCCGGCCTATGTCTAAAAGCAAAATCCGGACAAACTCGAGGCAAGGTCAGTTATGTAGAACTGGAAATGTTCCAGCTATACAAACTGCAGCTGATGATTTGAAAGAACCAAAGGATTCAATAGTTACCAACGAACCTCGGCCTCTCCGCCGATCTAGTAGGGTTCCTCACCCACCTGAGAGATACTTCGGTTTCTCTATGACAGTGGGAGCGAGGATTGCATCATGAGATGATGACCCAACTAGTTTCGAGCAGGCCATCGAGAGTGATGACTCTGTAAGAATGGCTGGATGCTTAGCGATCTGAGATGGAATCCATGTACACCAACAAAGTATGGACTTTGGTTGCAATATCTGAAGGGTTAAATCCCCATCAGGAGCAAGTATATCTTGAGAAGATTACTTGGTGTAGATGGAAAAGTTGAGACTTTCAAAGCTAGACTTGTTAAAAGTTTGCATCATTGACCAGGTGTGGATAATGATGAAACCTTTTCAAGTAGCTATGCTTAAGTCCATCCAGATCCTACTTGTCACGGCTACATACCATGACTACGATATCTGGTGGTTGGGTATCATGACTGCTTTTCTAAATGATGATTTGGAAGAAAGCGTCTATAAGTACACAGCCAGAGGGCTTCGTAGACAGTGGGAGCAGCGGAAACGTAGGCAAGATGTTTTATAGGATAAAGCAGGCATCGCAGAGTTGGAACATCTATTTTGATGGATTAGTCAAAGAAGTTGACATCATCAAAATAGTAGATGAACCTTGGATAAACAAAAAGGTAGTAGGGAGTATGGTGATGATCCTCGTAGAGTACGTGGATGACATACTCTTGATAGGAAAAGAGTTTCCTATGCTACGCTCGATCAATGTCCGCTTATCACAATGATTCTCCATATAGGATCAAAGTGATACCTCCTAAATCCTGGATTTTTGATCTATGAGATAGATCTAAATGGATGTTAGGATTCTCACTAGTTGTAGTGAGATGGTATCAATTGATCCTGGGGAAAATCACTGGAAGTGTTCCAGGGTGATAAAGACGACTGAATGTCAGTCACAGGCATTGTCTATACCCTCAGTAAAGGGACGGTATGTTGGAAGAGTTCCAAGCTAGATACCGTGGCATAATAGACGATAAAGGCAGGATACATCGCTACTTAAGATGCTACCGAAGAGGCTGTTTGGGTGTATATTGGTTCATGAGATGAACTACGTTCCTACCATTGTGAGACAATGGAGTTGTGGCTTATGCCGAGGAACGCCGGTCCCATCAGTGATCCAGACATATTCTAAGGCAGTATCACCTGATCATGGAGATGGTTGATCTCCAGGGGATCGAGGTCAGGAGAGTAGACTCAGAGGACAACACAGCGGATCCACTCACAAAGGCCTGTTCCCAGAGAGAGACTTTTATGGGATGGTTGAGTATGAGATACTTCAAACCACTGCTACAGATGGCCCTAGTGCAAGTGGGAGATTGTTAGTTATATGTATGCCCTAGAGGCCATTACTATACATAGGATGTATATTGTAGTGGATGCTGGGACATATATAGGGAGGACTTTCTTGCTCGACATGATAGTATGCTATCTGGTTGCTCTTTACCTTAACGTGTATGCTGATTGTCTCTCTATTACATGTTGGTAAAGCCCTTAGGATGTGTACTTAACTACCTGGACTATGATGCGGATCATACTAGTGGGGACATGGTAGTCCATAAGTACATCCTTCAAAGTCCCTAGTCGAGGGTGTATCGAGACGGGGCATCGATATACCATAGTAGACTAGCGTGTACCTTCTCGACCCATACAGATGGGCGATGGATGATCCCATATCCATTGGTGTTTGACATCAGAGATGATATACGGGTGCTCAGTAGAGACTGGGTACACTGGACGGACTCGCCGAGAACTCCCAGATGGTATTATACCTCACGTCAGATTGCAGTTCTCTGGTAACACTGGTACAGAGTAGTCTGTTGACCCGAGATCGTCATAGTGTCTTGTGTGGTTCCCACTGTGCTTTGATTTCCATCTTACCACGTCCAAGAGGGCGTGCAAAACGGTGGTTTTTGGGTACAGTCCCGAGTCACATGGAGGCAATGAGCGATAGGAGGGGATTCGTCTCTCCCGGTATAGGGGGTTGATGTTGCGCTGTGTTCGATTGGCTATAACAGGAAATCCCTGGCCAGGGTTGCTGAGATTTACTGGTAAGTGTTACCAGTAGTTTCTCGAATTGTTATAGACCTCATATCGACACGACTTATCGAGCTATTGGGGTCTGACGTTTACCACCCCTAGGCGAGATATGCGACATATCAGACGATCAGACCGGACTGTACGGTAGTGTTACTGGTTGGATTCACTGGAGTGTGAGCGGGCTTGCTCGTCGATCTTCAGATCGCTCAATACCCGGGTGGCCGTTACGTTTAGCAGACCGCTTGCGGCTTATGGGTGCTTGATATGATCATCATCTGCTGCCGGCGTATTGACGAGTCTTTAGAGTCCTACACAGAGGTTTCCTGGTTCAAGCGAAACGAAATAGGAGCGCATATGAGATATGTGCGGGACCGAGAATAATGCGTGTATGTGATACCGTATTCTATTCTCGCGATGAATGTGTCGAATGGTTGTATGCGATATAACCTAGTTATCGAATCGAGGATTGATTCGATAAGCCGATACATTGGATACTAGTCGGTTATATGCGATATGACCGGATCGTTAAATCAAGTGTTGATTTAATGATTTAATGTATAATTATGTATTTGATATATTACTTTGCATTAACTAGTATTGGTTCACTTTATATGGATTTTCTCACTTGTATTGTGCACATTGTATATGTGATATACATTTGTACATTTGATTGTATCATGTTTGATGATACATGATAGTTTGGTGTATGGATTAAACCATGGTTGGTCAATGGTTAGGGTTTCTTTTGCTTCAATTTATTCATTTATTTATCCATTTTGTTTATTTTAGCAAAAGAAAATAATGAAGAGATAATGGTGGCTTTCTTTGTTTGTTTATGAACCTTCATGAAGGTTTGACCTAAGTGACCATTTTGTCTTCATGTCTTAACCCAACCATTCACTAACCCTTGTTAATTCTCTACACCTAACTATGGTTTGATTATGATAAGGATGATTATTCTTTTCTATTCTAAAATAATTATCATAACTTATTTCTATTTGGACAGCGAGGATACTTCGTTGCGGAGCTATGGAGGTGGAGAACCGGATCTACAAAGGTTGTATTTCCGTTCACTTAGTTAAAGTAGTTAACTAGTTTGCTTTTCGCCTAGATTTCTAGCCAACGGTCCGTAGTCTAGGGTTTTTCGGCACCGTATTTTTGAAAATGGCATGGTTGATGCCTTGTGAGACCTCATTAGGGTGCCTAGGAACCCTACAGGATGATCCCATATCCATTGGTGTTTGACATCAGAGATGGTATACGGGTGCTCAGTAGAGACTGGGTACACTGGACGGACTCGCCGAGAACTTCCAGATGATATTATACCTCACGTCAGATGGCAGTCTCAGGTGACACTTGTGCAGGTTAGTCTGTAGACCCGAGATCGTCATAGGGTCTTGTGTGATTCCCACTGTGCTTTGATCTCCACCTTACCACGTCCATGAGGGCGTGCAAAACGGTGGTTTTTGGGTACAGTCCCGAGTCACATGGAGGCAATGAGCGATAGGAGGGGTTTCGTCTCTCCCGGTATTGGGGGTTGATGTTGCGCTGTGCTCGATTGGCCGTAACAGGGAAGTCCCTGGCCAGGGCTGATCAGAGATTTGCTGGTAAGTGTTACCAGTAGTTTCTCGACCCGTTATGAGCCTCACATCGGCATGACTTATCGGTTATTGGGGTCTGACGTTTACCACCCCTAGACTTGATATGCGACATATCAGACGAGGAGACCGGACTGTATGGGAAGTGTTGCCGGTTGGCTCGACGGGAGTTGTAGCAGGTTCGCTTGTTCTCTTCTGATCGATCAATACCCGGGTGGCCATTACGTTTAGCTGACCGCTTGCGGCTTGGGGGTGCTTGATATGATCATCACCCATTGCCGGCGTATTGAAGAGTCTCAGAGTCCCACAATGGAGTTTCCTAGTCCAGGCAAAACGTTGTGGTGCGCGCATGCGATATGCGCATGGACCCGATTAAAATACGCGTATAGGATACCGTATATTGATCGGGCAGCTTGCTTTTGGTTAGGGTCATATGTGATATGGCCGGATTGATAAATCAAGTGTTGATTTATCATTTAACCATTAGATTCTCACTAGAAATCCTTTCTTGTTTTCTATGGATGTATGGATGCAAGTATGCATTCCTTATTGTTTCATGCACATATGGATGTGCATGCACACATGCATACATACATCATTCTATCATGGTTGATTATACAAGGAAATGGTGGCAATATAAGACTTACACCATGGGTTTTTATTTGGATTATTATTTGATTTTTGGTTAAAACAAAATGGATAAAGGAAAAGATAATTCATGACTAGTTTCTACATCCTTCTTGACTTAACCATTCTCACCCACCACTTGACCATGGATTACTTTTCCTTTTGTGTTTTTAACTCAAGTTCAATAATATCCTAACCATGGTTTGATATGAGAAGAGGAAAATATATATTGATATATTTTCTATTTTCTTTCATGAGTCATTCTTATCCTCTTCTCAAATTGCCATCATCTTCTTCTTCCTCTCTCATTTTGCTCTCTAGTTTTTTGTAGTGAGCAATATACTCATCAAGATTGGATTTTGAAGTGAGAATAAGAACCACAACATCATTCTACACAAGTTTAGCCCACTTGTTTAGAGTGTTAGCTTCATTTCGTTCACTTGATCTGATAAAGTTGCAAGCATGGACAAAGAGGACTCCGGTGGATCATCGGTGACCTCGAGGATTTCAAGCGGAGCTTTTTCAAACACCAAGTAGCCGAGGAGTCTAGCGTAGGGAGCTACAAAGGTTGTACTCTCAAAACCCTAGCCTTTCTTTCATATGATGATGTGAAAAATTTAGAAACCCTAATTTTTCTAGGAACGATTCTATGTTCGTTAACTTAGCACCCTAAAGACTCCACCTTTGGTTCATGTGATGCTTCCAAACCCTTGATGAGGTGCTAGGCTAACCTTTCACTGGTATCAGAGCTAACCTAGAACATTAGGCGACTGTTTTACGAAGTTAAAACTCCGATCAAACCGAAATACGGCCTTTTAGAATGCTCTCTGGACATTTTTTAAAATATGGTTATTTTCAGAATTAAAAATACTTAAAAAATACAGCAGGAAAATATAAGAAATACTGTGAAATACAAACCCATGATCTGAACAAACCACCGCGGAACCGCGGCAAATCTTGGCTTAGGCCGCGGCTCCGCGGCCATATAGTGGCTTCATGGCTTCGTTTTTGCACAGTAACTCCTTAAACTGCTTGTACATTGTTTTGAGTATGTTTAATCTGAATATACTGTTGAAAATTCTGGAGATGGCTTTGGACTCGACGATTCGATCGGAATTTTCATTTCGTTTCTTTTCCGGATAAATTAGAATGTATTGAAGTATTTGAACGAGTATCATTTGCTCACTTTGCACGGGGTTTAAAATCTTTCGAAAATACGTGCAAGTTTGTTTGTGGTGGACCCTCTAGAAGACAACAAACCTTAACTCGATTATGTGACCATCTTGAACTGCTTTTTGAACCTTAGGGTTTGGGGCAGTACGGCGTGCCACATGTGAGGCGTTGGCTTGACCTTTCTACGGATGGACCGCTACCACTGTGTCACACTCCGGGTTTTTGAACTCTGCTCAAGTGTTGAGGTTTAGGGAATTCTGGGTATTTGATCATTCGTTCGAAAACTTTAATACCGTCTAATTATCTGGAATGAGATGCAATGTGTGGAATTCATATTATAAGACATGAAATACGAGGTATGTGATACTTCGCATTTACGATGTCTAAAGAGAATGTGGATTCCAGATATTGCAGTTTTACACTTTCTTTTTGTTGGAGATAGTGCCCTCAGAGTCAATTATTAGGTCACAGGTACGTGATTGTAATGATTGAGGGAGGACCTATCCCGGTAGGACAGTCTTACTCGAGATGATAGTATGCTATTTGGTTTACCTTTATCATCGCGTACTGTTTTAGGTGACCTGACACGTCGCTATTACACGTTGATAGAGCCCCTAGGATTCTTGCTTGACCACCAGCAGTATGAGGGCGATCATATAAGTGGGAGCTGGGGGTCTACAAGCATATCCTTAAAAGGTCCCTAGTCGTGGGAGTTTCGAGACCGGGCATCGATACTCCATTAGTAGACTAGTGTATACAGTCGAGACCCCGACGAGGGGCGGTGGCCGGTCTCACAAGCCACTGGTGTCAGTTGGATCACCTAAGATGTATACAGGTGCTCATTGGGTTATGAGTACACCGGACAGGACTTGCCGGGAACATGCTAGTTGGTCATATACCAGACGTCAGATGGCAGTTCCCTGGTGACATGTGTGCAGGTTAGTTCATCGACCTGGGGATCGTCATTTGTCTCGTGTGAGTTCCCACTGTACTTTGATTACTACCCTACCACGGCTCAAAGGAGTCGTGCAAACAGGTTTTAGTTGGGTACAGTCCCGAGCCACATGGAGGCAGTGAGCGTATCTTCATGGGTTCGTCTCTCCCGGTATTGGGGGTGAGGTCGTGCTGTGTCTAGGAGAGCCATTACACAAAGTCCTTGGCCAAAGCAAGGAGATTTACTGGTAGGTATTCCAGTAGTATCTCAGGGTGTTCTGGGCTACACTCCGACACGACTTGTACCGCTTTTGGGGGTCTGACTTTTACCAACCCCCTAGGCCCGCCATGCGATACTCATAGACGAACGGACCGGACTGCACGGATATTGTCACTGACAGGCTCAGTAGGGTGTCAGGCTGAGTTCGCTCACAGACGTCCCTTTTGGTCAATACCTGGTAGCCCGTTATGTATTGGCTTATACCTCTAACGTGCTAGTGGTTAAATCCACAACCAAGGTGTTGATGAGTCTTTAGAGTCCCCCACATTCTGTTACTCAGCTTTCGGGCGAAAGGTTGTAGAGGCCGTATGGAGATATGGCAAGGTCCGATCAGATACGTGCGGTATTGCACGGATCAGGATCGGACAGTTTGTACTATAGGCCGTATGGTTATATGGCAGGGCTCGATCAGATACGTGCGGTATTGCACGGATCAGGATCGAACATATTTTACTAGCCGGCTTTGGTATAAGCCGGATCCTAGTATAGTACAGTGTAGATTATGTCTCATTGCAGTTGTATTTCGGTCGGAATACAAATGCGGGTGTGTATGCACAGTATCGGGGTTTTCCCGTAATTTATTACGGGACCAGTTTTTATGGAGTTGCCAGTTTGCTTTCCGTTTCGGCCGATTTCCATTGTTCCGTTCATTGGCCGAAGTTTGGTGGAGGAGGGTTTATTTGCATTGTTGCAAATAGGCATTTGTGGAGGGGGTTCTTTGCATCTTTTGGCATCATGATGGTTTTCATGATGTGCACCATCATTGACTTCTCCTTCTCATGATGGATTGACTTTGTGGACTTGATGGTTGTGGTTGTGTGTGGTTTTTGTTTGTTATCATGTTCTTTCATGATTCCCTTTTTCATTATTGTTCCACCCACCCCCTTGACCTTTTCTTTTTCTCTCTCCAATCACACTTGTGAAGTGGGGGGGGCCGGCCATTCCAAAGAGGGATGGGATTCATTTCATTTTTGGGTGGAAAAATGTTACTCTCATTTTGGTATGCTACATTTTCCCCACCTCTCTCCAAGCTCTCTTTTTCTTCCACCAAATGGCAAAGCTCCAAAACCCCAAATGAGACTTGAGGACTACATATTCTACAGCGAACCTTGGGCACGTCGAGTAGCCGGCTTCGTGCCCGAGTTGCCTCGGCATTGAGGTGGGAGCCCGTAAAAGAAGTAGGCGATGTGGTGCACTTCCGGCGACGAGGAGGAGACCGGAGCTTCCGCAGGAGATCGGGACGATGACGAGAAGACCGGAGGACTTGGATCGTCGGTATATCTCTAACCCATCTTCTAGTTAGCTTAGACTTGTTAATGGTTACGATCCGGGTGTTTAGTGCGCGGTGGTGCCGGTTTGCTAAGTCCGCAAAATTTAAGTTTATCACCGCTTCCGCAATTGGCCGTCGGATTGACGGCCGGGGCGCCGCCGTGCACTTACAGTGGTATCAGGGCCTCCCCATTAACTTAGTCTAGCTTTGTGTAATGTGTTTTTCTGTTTCGATCGATCGAATGTTCCAAAACTGCATTTTAGTTCGCATCAGTTTCTGTTGAAAATTTTTGGTCTCGAAAAATTTTTCAGGTTGTAAAATATTGATGTACTGGGAAATCTAAGAGCTCTGTAAAAATTCGACGAAGTAACTCCACATTGGGAGCGCGGAACCGCCGCGAAAACCCCCTTCCCGCCGCCCTTCCGCCGCACACTGTGGAGATCACTTCACCAATTTTTTACAGAGGCCTTCTGGGCTTAAAATATGGGTTTTGGAATATTAAAATTGGGCCCAGGATTTCTGTGAGTGCTACAGTTTTGATTGGGGGCCCACTTGTTAATTTTTGATCGATCGGATATTTTAAACACATTATTTCACAGTATTTACATTATATCTGCGACCGTGAATGTCACTTGATCGGTAAATCCGGTCTAACTGCTATAGCCCGGTTAGACGGATTTGCGAACGTGACTTTCACGTTGATGTTTTGTTTTTGCTGTGATGTTGCGGATCGGTCGTGGGGGATAGCCTGGATGCAATGCTAGTACAGTTTTGTTGTATTATGTACATTTGATATTGCGGGGCGAGCGTCCGACATGTGGACTGCCGTCACTGCCTGTTTGTATTATTATTTTGGGGCACGACCTGGTTGCGGTCGATGTACCCGGTGTATGTATATTTTACTTTCTGTACTAGGATTGCCCCGCGGAGGGGTGCACGGATAGCCGGGTTCTGGAGGGCAACAAGCCCGCATCTCATGGCATTGAGACGGAGGGGGCTTCACTCTAGGATTGGCGGGCTATTCGCCGCACTCGTAGGGGGTACAGGTTGACCCAGGAGGGGTGCCCAAGTTACCGGATTCCGTGAAGTGCTGGGTGGTCCATTCACGTTGCTGAAGGGGGCTGCCTCGCTTCAGGTTTTGGCGGGTAACTTGCCGCGCCCGTAGGGTTCTAGGATTTCATTGCACAGGCTATCCACACGACCAGGGGAACGTCGGGTTTCAGCGGCTCTGTGAAACCCGGGGATCCCAGATATCTGTATTGTTTCTGTGATGCTGTACATTCTCTGTGATGTTGCATTTCTTTCACGCCTTGAGCGAAATATAATATATTGGTATATTTATTAGTAGATGTTGTATATGTTTTGCATCCGCGCTAGTCCAGTCCCCGCTCTGTCGTTAGTTAGCTAACCTAACGGGTAATGACGGGACCCAGTGGCGAATGCGGATGGCATATACGTACATCAGTATATTTTCGTTCTTTTTGGTGTGATCAATTGATGGGACTGCATTGACTCGGATCAATGCAAGTTAAAAACAAACCTAATCTGATGTTGTTGGAACACTTTTCAAAAAGCTGTTATTGCAAGGACGTTTACTTTTGTTTTGCATAGTGGTATTCATTGGAATATCCTGCTCCTCAGTCGACGAGGCAAGGGCCGAGATCCCTTCACCGGGAGTGACCCCTTGGACAGAAGTTTGCGTCAGGGCATTAACTTCACTATAGCCGATTACTTTTGCTTTGCATCGCGGTATTCATTTGGAATATCCTGCACCCCATTCTACGGGGAAAGAGCCGAGATCCCTTCACCGGGAGTGACCTCTTTAGCAAAGGTTTTCGTCACTATATTTTTAAAAAAAGCTATCCGTTCCTTCAACGATATCAAGTTCATTACGTTAAAGGTTTTCGCCAGAAACCATTCGTAGCCCTCCGTCGTTTCATATGGATAGTCAATAGTATTCAAGCTGTGTATGTTGGCCAAAGTCAAGGCACAGTGTTTGGTAGCTGTTGGTTATTCATATGCAGCATAGATAGATGCGTTGGTTTGGAACAGTCGTACTGCCATGTTGGCCAAAGTCAAGGGTATGTACGGGTGGATTCAAATTAACCTGGAGAATGACGGGTAGAACTTGACATGTGACTTATGATATGTTGGCCAAAGTCAAGGTCATAAGAGCATGGGGCAGAAATCACATCGGGAGTTTCAAAAGAACTGAAACTTGCCAGATATGCGCATACCTTCTGGAGTGTGATGACGTGAGCGGATTCCGTCACGTTATCATGCAATGATAGTTGTATCCCGATTCCCACTGATGAGTTAGTTTACTCCTCGGGTAACCCCGACTAATTCTTCTTTCACGTTTGGAGGAGAATTTGAGGTACAGTGGGAGGTTTCCTGATTAGATAAATTGGTAACCATTCTGATCTAGGTTAGAGTGCACGCTGAGTGTTTCTTTTCTCTCTCTCTCTGGCAGCGACCATTTGACCCGACCGTAAGACTATGACTCGGTGACCAAGTTGACCGAACCTTCTTAAACACTGGCTTTTGGATTGTCAGAGTTGCTAACCTCATTGCCACTCCTACTTTTACCCTTTTCTCCAGGACACCCCGTATTACTACGAACGTCCACTTCCATTGGACAAAACCATCGTATGGTTAGATACGAACTCGAAAGAATTTATTCGAGGATGGTTTCCGGTTCTGGAGAAAACGGATAGGATTATTCAGTTGTCTTTTCCTTTTACCTTCTCTCAAGTTGTGAGTACTCCTTGGTTTAGGAGATAGTACACCTATTACGCAAATAGGATAGTCTTCTTCCAAACCATAGGCAGGTGCCGACCGGTAGGGAATGAAGAAAACCAATTAGCATAACGATGGTGTGCAGAAGGTATTAAGTTCAGACAAAGTAAGGGATTAGTAAGAGGGCAAAGTAAATTGCAACAGATATTCACGACCAAACCAAATATTTCGTTACCACTCCCACATCACCTTTGTATTTCTCCAGGACACTCCGTATCACTACGAAGATCCACAGTTTATTTGGATACTCCATCGTATGGTTATATACGAACTCGAATGGAACTTGTTCCAGTTCGGGGATGGATTCTGGTTCAGGAGAAATAGGAATAAGGTTCATTCGGTTGTCTTTTATCTTCACCCTCTCTCATTGCGAGTGTTCCTAGGATTGGGACGGTACACCCATTATGCTTATTGGATAGTCTTCTTCCAAACCATAGGCTGGTGCCGAACGGTAGGGAAGGAAGAAAACCATTTGGCCTAAAGGGGTATACAGAAGGTAAAGACTAAAGACATATGAAGGGATTTGGAGAGGTGGCAAAGAACTATACGGTTACAGTCGTGAATCTGGAAGAGGCATTACTAGGAATACCAGAATACCCCATCGGAACATTTCAATGTTTCAGTTTCACTGTGTAATGTTAAAGGAAAACTGATTTCCCGATTAGATACTTACTCCAGGGTATGTATTTACCAGGTACGATTCTCACATCTGTATGGTTTTACAGATGTTGAGTGGGAGTAAGTTATTGGGAATTGGGTGATTATCCTCATTATATCGGGATTCGTTGTAATCGGTGATATTTGAGGAAATCACCTGGGCTGTTTGCCGGTCGGCAAATATTTGGTTTTGAATATCCGCTGTTATGCACCAATTTCAAATTGATATATCTGTACGTCTATTTTCATAGAGTGAGATATACCTTTCTGAAATTATGTCTACGACATTTACCTATATCAGTGGATGGTTAGGTATGGAGCATTAAACAGCGGTGTAATTCTTCTTAACTATAAGTACAGTTTTCAACCTACGACACACAGTGAATGAGTTATCAGACTCAAGGGACTTATACAAAGGATTGTATGTTGTCCAGGGTCCATCAGGACAGAGGGCTTGGTCCTCGTACTATATTCGGTTTACTTATGACTTCTCTAGTTTTTAGACATGTGTTTCGCGGAAACACAGGGTCCAAATTTTGAGAAGTTATAGGTATTTGAATAGAGTAGAGAACCAGGTATAGCAAGTATCGGGATTCTTCAAAGTGATCGAAGATGTAGATACTTGTGTATGGTATTCAGTTGATAGTAATGATAAAGAGAAATTGCTTCTCTTTCAGGTTATTCATAATTGGAAGCATTCCTAAGTTGAGTAACGCTGATCGGCCTCCTTCCATTTAGTTGACATGCACTGGAGACAGTTGCATGATTTGAATCTGGTTCAATTAAATCAGTGCCTCTGTTTCTATATTGGATATAAAACAGTTCATATCTTAACGATGTTAAGGTACGGGGAGTTGTCCGACTTATGATTAAAACCAGACACTGGATAACTCAAGGCATGTTTCTGTAATGGCTGTTTGTGGGTTGACCCAGGCTATGACGAGGGTTGACTTTCTACCATCTGGATGAACAATAGCAATATTGTTCTAGACTCGCCACAGTTTTATTAAAAATGGATTTTTTCAGAAAAACAGTAGTGGGAGTATGGTAGAACTGGAAGTGATTCCAGAACCACAAACGATTACTGAAGATTTGATAAGGAACCTAAAGATTCAATCTGGATTGACATTCCATTGGCCACTCCGCAGATAAGGTGGGTAACTTCAGGCACCCGAGAGGTACTCCGGTAGCCTCAAGGACGGTGACAGGGAAGTTCTTGTTTACCCACAATTGCCATTGCTGTTGTTCCAGGTTGCGAGACCCGGCAGGAGGATGAGTATAGCGTCGTTCTAAACTAGTTTTAGAAGTGTACGTCTATATGACTCTGCCAGAGGGTTGTCGTAGTCAGTGGGAGCAGCGGAAGCATTGGTGGACAGGTAGCTTATGTCTATTTATAGACTAAAGCAGATGTAGCGGAGATAGATCATCTATTTCTGACGTGACAGTCATGGGTTTGACTTCATCAGAATAGGGGATGGATCTGTTGAGAAGGTAGTAGGGTGTGATATCCTGGTATTTGGATGACATACACAGAATAGGAAAAGAAACTCCTATACTACAATCGGTTATACTTTGGTCGTCACACAGTGGTTTCTCCACAAAGGAAATGGATTTTATATCAGACATACTGGTTACTAGATCTATGGTTTTAGATCTAGATTTGGGTGGTTTCCTAATCAGGGTACTCAGACAGCATTCTAAGAGTATTTAGAATGGACGACTCCATGCATGGTAGTGTACCTGCAGAAGATGGAGTCACCCTCTCTAAAGGTGTCTTACAGACTAAAGGGGAGAGGGACGTGCATGATTGGCAGATCACTTGCTCAGGCAATTGAGTCAATCATGAAATGTCAAGTACCACACCAGATGTTGTTCTTGCACTAGATGCAATAAGTTGACATTAATCCAATCCTGGAGAAACAGTCGGAAGCAGTTTTAGAACATAAGTGGATGTTCTAGGGAGATGATAACGACAGCCTCATTCAGGAGACAGTTATCATTCCAGGCTTCCAAGGTGACATGGACGACAAGGAGGTTGTCAGAGTTATAGTTTTCCTTCTGATGAGGGGCAGTATTTTGGACAGGTGGTCCAAGGCAATACTGAGGGAGGCATGGCGCGCAGGATACTGATTAAGTTCAGTTGACGATACAGTCTAAGAAGTTTGGATTTGGAGTTCATTTATGAGCTAGGTCCCATCAGACATCCAGACATATTCTGAGACAGGTATTGCTCTTTTCGGGAGATGGCTTTCTCCGCGAACTTAAGATATAGAGAGACATAGAAAGAAACAACTAAGCGGATCCACTCACTGAGGCTATTCCTCGAACGCAATAGTTCCGCAAACGAGCTTTGTGAGACTGACTAGTAGAGGAGTTGGATGTTCGGTATCACACGGGCTGTGAGTATGCGACATCGCAATAATTAGCCTTGAGTGGAAGTGGGAGATTGTTGGAGATAGTGCCCTCAGAGTCAATTATTAGGTCACAGGTACGTGATTGTAATGATTGAGGGAGGACCTATCCCGGTAGGACAGTCTTACTCGAGATGATAGTATGCTATCTGGTTTACCTTTATCATCGTGTACTGTTTTAGGTGACCTGACACGTCGCTATTACACGTTGATAGAGCCCCTAGGATTCTTGCTTGACCACTAGCAGTATGAGGGCGATCATATAAGTGGGAGCTGGGGGTCTACAAGCATATCCTTAAAAGGTCCCTAGTCGTGGGAGTTTCGAGACCGGGCATCGATACTCCATTAGTAGACTAGTGTATACAGTCGAGACCCCGACGAGGGGCGGTGGCCGGTCTCACAAGCCACTGGTGTCAGTTGGATCACCTAAGATGTATACAGGTGCTCATTGGGTTATGAGTACACCGGACAGGACTTGCCGGGAACATGCTAGTTGGTCATATACCAGACGTCAGATGGCAGTTCCCTGGTGACATGTGTGCAGGTTAGTTCATCGACCTGGGGATCGTCATTTGTCTCGTGTGAGTTCCCACTGTACTTTGATTACTACCCTACCACGGCTCAAAGGAGTCGTGCAAACAGGTTTTAGTTGGGTACAGTCCCGAGCCACATGGAGGCAGTGAGCGTATCTTCAGGGGTTCGTCTCTCCCGGTATTGGGGGTGAGGTCGTGCTGTGTCTAGGAGAGCCATTACACAAAGTCCTTGGCCAAGGCAAGGAGATTTACTGGTAGGTATTCCAGTAGTATCTCAGGGTGTTCTGGGCTACACTCCGACACGACTTGTACCGCTTTTGGGGGTCTGACTTTTACCAACCCCCTAGGCCCGCCATGCGATACTCATAGACGAACGGACCGGACTGCACGGATATTGTCACTGACAGGCTCAGTAGGGTGTCAGGCTGAGTTCGCTCACAGACGTCCCTTTTGGTCAATACCTGGTAGCCCGTTATGTATTGGCTTATACCTCTAACGTGCTAGTGGTTAAATCCACAACCAAGGTGTTGATGAGTCTTTAGAGTCCCCCACATTCTGTTACTCAGCTTTCGGGCGAAAGGTTGTAGAGGCCGTATAGAGATATGGCAAGGTCCGATCAGATACGTGCGGTATTGCACGGATCAGGATCGGACAGTTTGTACTATAGGCCGTATGGTTATATGGCAGGGCTCGATCAGATACGTGCGGTATTGCACGGATCAGGATCGAACAGATTTTACTAGCCGGCTTTGGTATAAGCCGGATCCTAGTATAGTACAGTGTAGATTATGTCTCATTGCAGTTGTATTTCGGTCGGAATACAAATGCGGGTGTGTATGCACAGTATCGGGGTTTTCCCGTAATTTATTACGGGACCAGTTTTTATGGAGTTGCCAGTTTGCTTTCCGTTTCGGCCGATTTCCATTGTTCCGTTCATTGGCCGAAGTTTGGTGGAGGAGGGTTTATTTGCATTGTTGCAAATAGGCATTTGTGGAGGGGGTTCTTTGCATCTTTTGGCATCATGATGGTTTTCATGATGTGCACCATCATTGACTTCTCCTTCTCATGATGGATTGACTTTGTGGACTTGATGGTTGTGGTTGTGTGTGGTTTTTGTTTGTTATCATGTTCTTTCATGATTCCCTTTTTCATTATTGTTCCACCCACCCCCTTGACCTTTTCTTTTTCTCTCTCCAATCACACTTGTGAAGTGGGGGGGGCCGGCCATTCCAAAGAGGGATGGGATTCATTTCATTTTTGGGTGGAAAAATGTTACTCTCATTTTGGTATGCTACATTTTCCCCACCTCTCTCCAAGCTCTCTTTTTCTTCCACCAAATGGCAAAGCTCCAAAACCCCAAATGAGACTTGAGGACTACATATTCTACAGCGAACCTTGGGCACGTCGAGTAGCCGGCTTCGTGCCCGAGTTGCCTCGGCATTGAGGTGGGAGCCGGTAAAAGAAGTAGGCGATGTGGTGCACTTCCGGCGACGAGGAGGAGACCGGAGCTTCCGCAGGAGATCGGGACGATGACGAGAAGACCGGAGGACTTGGATCGTCGGTATATCTCTAACCCATCTTCTAGTTAGCTTAGACTTGTTAATGGTTACGATCCGGGTGTTTAGTGCGCGGTGGTGCCGGTTTGCTAAGTCCGCAAAATTTAAGTTTATCACCGCTTCCGCAATTGGCCGTCGGATTGACGGCCGGGGCGCCGCCGTGCACTTACACTTTTCTGTGACCGTAAGTGTAGTATGTATTGTCGTTGCTATACGTCGACGACAATCGGTGTATTCATACTTACTTACGTTGATGATATGAGATATTATGTGTTGCTGAGATATGATGTGCAGGATTGTCGCAATTGAATAGCCGGGGGGTTTTATGTGAGATGAGAGTTTTATATTGTCACGACCCAAAGTTTGGCCCGTGACCGGCACTTAACCACGTAACGTCTACAGGCGTAATGCGACTAAGTGAACCGAAAACCCAGAAATCGAACCAGTGAAAGTATAGAGTATTATAAGTTTTAAATGAAAGCACTTACTAACATGTTAAGAAATCTAATTAAACAATCACCAAGATAACAATATACGACGTCGTAGC
Organism: Agapanthus africanus; assembly: GCA_030015575.1. Lineage (NCBI taxonomy): Eukaryota > Viridiplantae > Streptophyta > Magnoliopsida > Asparagales > Amaryllidaceae > Agapanthus > Agapanthus africanus. The sequence continues at coordinate 517,489,634 of JASDDO010000019.1, read as the reverse complement.
GAAAATCAAGATCCACAAGTGGGAAGATCACAGATAGAATAAACTGCCAGTACAGTCGGCTCACAGCGAGCTCGACACCAGAATACAAGTAATAAACATCATCGTCCTCACACTGTCTCTAAGTCAAATACATACATGGTAGATGGAGAATACTAGATACAACAATGTACATAACTGAAAGATAAACAGATACCGCACAAAACCCACCTATCAGCAAAAGAGCTAGTACACCAACTATAGAGGTATCTGTGTCAAAAGATGCAAAACGCAGCCTGTCGCGACTACTCCGAAGGGCAACCTGCAAACACTGTGGCACAATGGGGGTGAGTTTCCAACTCGCGAATAGAGATAACATATAAAGGTAATCGCGAGCATGCACGTACTGCGCTACTCTATCATATGCCAACAGATGATATCAATATGCGATAAACAGTATGTGCAATAATCATGCAAGTGCTCTATCAGGTAATATAACTACAGGATGAGGTACAATAATAAATGCTGAGCATGGGCAATATAACATCTACACGGAATGTCAACGTGGAATATATAATCGGTGTCCATCAATACCCCCAGATCCCCCAAATAGCTCAGGCGTCGGCACTCTCATCGGCCCTCAAATCCTGTAAATCTCTGAGAATCCCGAGTGCCCAACATCGGCACCCAAATATCATAAATACTCATGTCCTGCATCGACACGCAAATCCTCCTCCATCGGGCCCCGTCAGTCCGGGTCAGCCCACGGGCTCCGTCTGCGGTATCGGCCCTCGGCCCCGGCAGTACGGATCACCCCGCATCCATCTATCGACTATGATCAGTATCCTCCGGATAACTGTCAGGTCCAACCAATCACCGGTAGGTAGTAGTCCCTCTGCCAGGCTCACCGTCTACTACACAGCGAAACCGTTCTCGCCCCGGGGAACCATACCGGGTCTACCATGTACCCGTAATCGGCCTCAACCAGCTCCTCGATTCGGGTTCACAAGTATCACTCTAGCACCGAAGAAAAACATGGTGGACGCACCGAAATATCTTATCAAGGGAACCGGGTTTTTAAATGATTACATATTTGAAATAGCCACGGTTCTCAAATCCAGAAATCACATGTAATCCAAACCAATATGCAAGCCAATGATCCGATATGATATGTGCATCAAATATGAATATCATGTCAAGTCACATATAGATGAGCTACAATATAATGATCCGATGTAAATTCAACAGTGTGAGTGTCATGGCAATTACTAACGGTGTGTGTGTAACATGCAGGATAGTGCTCGTGCAACATGGACCGTTAGTAATGGTGCGGTGTTCTATCAATCCTAGTTTATATCCATATAGCAGGGAATGCAGTATGCACTAAATAGTGGCCATGCACAGTCAATGTAAATAAATATAGCTATAAGGTCCTATCAGCCCTGACGTAGAACGCCATGCGGGCGATATCCCCGTAGATGTTAAATCTACTCACCGAAGTCTCTCGCTAGGTATAGCCAACAACTTGCTTCTCCTTCTGCGCGGCGTCCGCCGTACTCGCCTGCGAATCTAGAATTACACAATATATCATACATAAGCTTGACATCACACAACCACGACATTAAAGCCGAACTAGTAACTCATGTCGTGAACCAAGCGCGCGTGTGCGCGATACGCTAAAACGTGTGATTACGCGCCTGAAGCCACTCCGACGCGTCGCGATACGCAGAAACCCAAAACCCACAATCACGTATCACGCGTGTCGCGAAAGATTGAAAATACGGGAAATAGGGTATTCTACTCCAGATTTTGATACAGAAAAGATATTGTAAAACTAGATATACCAAAATAACCCACATAGCAGCAGACACCATCACCCCAAACCCTAACCCAAAACACCCCCATCTGGCCACAAATTACGGCCAGAATAAATATTCCGGCGGCCTCACTTGGGAATTGGGCTTCCAGGTTTGGTGTGTGCAGTCAATACCCCCCATACATGCTACAGTAACCTCTAGTTTCACTCTGAAATATCTCGGGTAGCAGCAGATATTACAGAGCCTTATTTCTAGTTAAAATCCACACTTTTGCACTAAATTCAAACTTTAGGGTATTTTTCTAAAATCTGAAACAAACCTAAGTCTAAACCCACACTAATAACTCATTAACAAACTAATCAAGCCACAACGACATAAATTTTAACATATTAACACTAAATCCCTTCAATAGCACTAAAATTGCACAAAAAGGTCATATTTTGAAACTAAACATGCAAGTTATGGAAAAAGAGGTTAAGACATGAATTTATACCTTCTAAAGACCTTACAAAACACCAAAAGTCCAGCTCCCCGCTCAGGTGCAGATTAGCCTCCAAACACCTCAAAAACTCATTTTTCCTCACGTTTTGTGAAGGAAATGTGTGGTTTTTATGTAGGATTTGTTTAGGAATCAAGGGGAAGTGAAAAAGAGAGGAAAAGATGAAGGAAAGCCAAGGTTTTTCTGCTGAAATCTCCAGAATTTCTGAAGTGAGGAGAAGAGAGAGAGAAGAGAAGGAAATGGGGTCCAAAAAAAAGTCAACCTCTTACCTAACACCATGCTCATTTGTTTCTTAGGATTTTGAATTATGAAAAAGGGTTTTGTTTTGATTAAAGGGTGAGGAAATAAGTTAGCAACCATGCAACACAAGAATGGTTAACATGCTACCAAAACCCTAAGTCCCAAAAATGGCTAAGTATGCAAGTGTACACTACACTACAAAGGAAAATTTTCCAATTTGCTAACACGACTAAATAACTAATAATCCTATGCACACATATATAATAACACGTAAAATTACTAATTATCACGAAAAACATTCTAACGAAAATTCAAAGTGTTACAATCTACCCCTCTTAAAGAAATTCGGTCCCCGAATTTAAAAATCTAATTATACGCACCTTAAAAAAGATGGGGATACCTCTTCCTCATCTCGCTCTCGGTCTCCCAAGTGACCTTCTCGCCGCTCTGGCCACGCCAAAGTACCTTGACGGACGGTATCTCCTTCGACCTCAATTTCTTCACTTGTCGATCCAAGATCATCACCGGCCGCTTTACATAGGAAAGGTCGCGCTCAAGCTGGATCGTCGAGTGCTGAATCGCATGCGAAGGATCATGAAGATATTTGCGGTGCATCGAAACGTGAAATACGGGGTGCACGTCTGGAAAACTGGGCGGAAGGGCTAATCGATACGCAACCGCACCAACACGCTCGAGGATCTCGAAGGGGCCCACATATCTGGGACTAAGCTTCCCCTTCTTCCCAAATCTCATCACGCCTTTCATCGGGGAGACCCTCAAGAAAACATGATCACCAACAGAAAACTCAAGTCTGCGCCGACGACGGTCCGCATAAGACCTCTGCCTACTCTGGGCTGCTCTCATCCTATCGCGAATCAACTGAATCTTCGCGGGGTCTCCTCCACAATCTGTGGCCCTAAGATACTGGTCTCACTGAGCTCCGTCCAACAGGTGGGCGATCTGCATCTCCTCCCATAAAGAGCCTCAAACGGTGCCATCTGAATGGTCTCCTGGTAGTTGTTGTTGTAGGAGAACTCTACTAAGGGCAAATGATGATCCCAGCTACCTCCGAAGTCTAATACGCATGCTCTGAGCATGTCCTCGGGAGTCTGAATAGTCCGCTCTGACTGTCCGTCGGTCTGCGGATGGAATGCTGTGCTGAAACTCAAGCGAGTGCCCAAAGCCTCCTGAAGCCTCTGCCATAGTCGGCTGGTAAACTGGGTGCCTCTATCGGACACGATACATGTCGGAACTCCGTGCAGTCGTACAATCTCATCAATGTAAATCTGGGCATACTGAGCAAACCCGAAAGTCGTCTTCACCGGTAGAAAGTGAGCCGCTTTCGTCAAACTATCCACGATCACCCAGATGGAGTTATAACCTCGACCAGTCCTGGGTAGACCCACAATGAAATCCATAGAGATCTGTTCCCATTTCCACTCCGGAATGGGTAACGGCTGTAGCTCTCCCGCGGGCCTCTGGTGCTCAGCCTTGACTTGCTGACAAGTCAGGCATCTAGACACAAAATCTGCAATGTCTCTCTTCATTCCGTCCCACCAGTAAACATCTCTCAAGTCATGGTACATCTTGGTGGAACCGGGATGAACACTGTATACCGACCGATGTGCCTCCTCAAGAATCTCGCGCCGCAATCCCTCAGCATCTGGTACGCACAGTCTAGCTCCAAATCGTAGTATCCCCTGATCATCGATCAAGAACTCGGAAAATCTGCCATGTCCCATCTGTGTCCTGATCTCTGAACAGCGGTCATCACTGTGTTATGCCTTATATATACGGTCAAGCAACTGTGGGCGTGCACGAATATGCGCAATCTGTCCTCCGATCGGCGTAAACTCGAACTGTACCCGGCTGTCGCATAAGATTTGCCAATCCGCCGACAACTGCCTCTGCACTGCGCTCAAACAGGATAGACTACCCCTGGGCCTCCTGCTCAAAGCATCCGTCACTACATTCGCCCTGCCCGGGTGATACAAGATCTCGCAATCGTAGTCCTTCACCAACTCCATCCATCGGAGCTGTCTAAGGTTCAGGTCTCGCTGCTGAAATATATACTTTAGGCTCTTGTGGTCAGTGAATATCGGGCACGACTCTCCATACAAATAATGTCGCCAGATCTTAAGTGCAAAGACCACCGCAGCCATCTCCAAATCATGAGTGGGGTAATTCTGTTCATGTTTCTTTAATTGCCACGAAGCATACGTGATCACCCTGTCATGCTGCACCAAAACGCACCCCAGCCCCACTCGTGAAGCATCACAGTAGACCACAAATCCGCCTGATCCTGAAGGCAATGATAGCACTGGTGTCGTAGTCAGTAGAGCCCGTAGCTGCTGGAAACTGTGCTCACACTCCTCCGTCCAATCGAAGCGAACTCCCTTCCGGGTCAACCCGGTCAAAGGTGTAGCAATGCGAGAGAAGTCCTGCACGAATCACCTGTAATAGCCTGCCAGCCCTAGAAAGCTGCGAACCTCCGTCACTGACGTGGGTCTAGGCCAACTCCGAACTACCTCGATCTTCCTCGGGTCTACACATATACCATCTCGTGTAATCACGTGCCCCAAGAAGTCTACGTTGTCTAGCCAGAAAGCACACTTTGAAAATTTGGCGAAAAGCTGATGCTCCCTCAAGGTCTGCAGTGTAATCCGCAGGTGCTGCTCGTGCTCCTCTCTACTCCGAGAATACACCAAGATATCGTCAATAAACACTATGATGAACAGATCAAGATACGGCCGTAAAATGCGGTTCATCAAATCCATAAATGCTGCTGGCGCGTTGGTGAGTCCGAATGACATCACCAAAACTCATAATGGCCGTAACGCGTGCGGAAAGCTGTCCTAGAAATGTCCTCCTGTCGAACCCGCAGCTGATGGTAGCCTGATCGCAAATCGATCCTCGAAAAGTATCCTGCCCCCTGAAGATGGTCGAATAAATCGTCGATGCGTGGCAAAGGATACCTGTTCCGCACTGTCACCCTGTTCAGCAGGCGGTAGTCGATACACAAACGCAAACTGCCGTCCTTCTTCTTGACGAACAGGACTGGAGCACCCTAAGGAGAAACACTAGGTCGAATAAGTCCCTTATCCAGCAAATCTTACAACTGACCCTTCAATTCTCTAAGTTCCGCCGGGGCCATCCGATAAGGCGGTACAGAAATAGGCCCTGCGCCAGGACCAAATCAATACAGAAAGAAATATCACGCTCGGGCGGTAGCCCAGGAAGCTCGTCAAGGAACACATCAGGGAACTCGCTAACAACCGGAACCTGATCCATCGAAACCTCTGTAGCTCTAGTATCGCAAACATAGGCGAGAAATCCCTGACATCCCTTCCGCAAAAGATGTCCAGTGTGAACAGAAGAAATCACACTGTGAGGGGTGGCACCACGGTCCCCCAACACAACAACAACCGACTCGCCGGGAAAACAAAATCGAACTGTCTTCTCGCGGCAGTCAACAGAAGCATAGCACGTGGCTAACCAATCCAGGCCCAAAAGAACGTCGAAGTCCAACATCTCAAGAAGGATCAAATCGACCGGCAACTCTCTCTCGCCAATATGGACGGTACAGGATCGGAACACGTGCCAAGCAACAAACGACTCTCCCACAAGAGTAGTCACAACAAGCGGCTGGTCATGCAAACCGGACTGTCTGCTCAAACTCGGCACAAAGTGTGTGGATACGTACGAGTGCGTGGATCCGGGGTCGAATAACACATGTGCATCAACCAAACATACTGGAAGGATACCTGAGACCACCGCATTGGACGCCTGCGCGTCCTGATGCGTCAAAGCAAAAACTCGCGCCTGTCCTCCACCTGCGACTGATTGTCCCCTGCCGGCCGCTGGCTGCCCTCTGCCTCGGTCACCTCGTCCTCTATGAACAAATCCTCCGCGACCACGACCTCTCTGTGCATGCGTCTGACGCGGAGTAACAGTAGGTACAATCGGCAATGCCGTCTGGGGTGGTGAAGGTGGTAATGTAACATGCGGTGCTGCCGCCTCACTCCGGGGTACCTCAGGACAATCTCGCACACGATGATAAGAACTCCCGCAATGGTAACATCCCGATGATGGCCGCTAACCTTCCTGAGGATAGGAGCTAAATAACCGGCCTCGCCTCGGATCTCTGCCACCTGCAAGGTGCCTGTCACGACGCCGAAAAGGCCGTCTCTGCACTGACGTATCTGCACGAACTCTCTTCGGCTCTGGGACTGCCGAAGTCTCAGCAAGGCGCTCCTCAACTAATAATGCTGCATCTACTGCTACTGCGTATGTCTTGTAATGCTGCGCGCTGATAGCAAGGAATAGTGGTGTAAGCAAGCCTCGGACAAATCTCTTAACTCGCAACTCCTCAGTAGCCACTAGATATGGAGCATAAACTGATAGCTCGGTGAACAGCACATCGTACTCTGCCACTGACATCTCTGGCGTCTGGCGTAAGGACTCGAACCTGCGTGCTCTAGCATCTCTGACACTCAGGGGAAGAAAGCGGGCAAGGAATAGCGCCACAAACTCTGTCCAGGTCATAGGAGGAAGACCTGCTGCTCTACCCTTCTCGACTGATTCGGACCATTTCTGCGCAAGACCTTCCAAGCGAAAGCTCGCGAACTCAACCCATCTCGCATCTGCGCATCTAAGTGAACGACATATCCGCGCCATCCTATCAATGAAAGACTGTAGGTCCTCGGCCACATCGGTGCCTGTGAAGACCGGAGGCTTCAGCCTCATAAACTCTGACAGCGATACTGTAATAACCTCTGTAGTCGTAGGTGCAACTGCCTGAACTGTGGGTACCACCGCAGTCTCTGCAACGGGTGGAACTACCTCTGGTCGCTGCGCTCGAAGTGTCTCAACTAGAGATCCCATCATCTGGCGTATCTCCTGCATACTGGATCCCATCGTCTGGCGCATCTCCTGCACACCAGCTCCTAACATAGCAATCTGATCTGTCACGGCAGGAACAGCCTGCTCGGGCACAACCAGTGTACTACCCGGATCAGTCCTCGTCTCGGATGAGTCAACTCGAATCTCGGCCCTCGCGGCCGCTCTCTGCGCCCTCGTAGTCTTTGGCGGCATAATGGCTGAAAGGAACAATAGGATTCGATAAGGATACGGAAATCGAATCGCAAGAATGTATATACTTAAGAAGGAATTTAAATCAACAAGTCCTAAGGTCGCGTAGGCGGAGTACCGTGTCGTGAGTATGCCGCAGAACATACACACGCTACGCTACCCTGCTGCAGCTACCTACTCCATCATACCAGGGTCATCCTACACTCCGAAAAGTAAAACCTACGCTCTGATACCAACTTTGTCACGACCCAAAGTTTGGCCCATGACCGGCACTTAACGACGTAACGTCTACAGGCGTAACGCGACTAAGTGAACCGAAAACCCAGAAATCGAACCAGTGAAAGTATAGAGTATTATAAGTTTTAATGAAAGCACTTACTAACATGTTAAGAAATCTAAGTAAACAATCACCAAGATAACAATATACGACGCCGTAGCGAAGATCAAGATCCACAAGTGGGAACATCACAGATAGAATAAACTGCCAGTACAGTCGGCTCACAGCGAGCTCGACACCAGAATACAAGTAATAAACATCATCGTCCTCACACTGTCTCTAAGTCAAATACATACATGGTAGATGGAGAATACTAGATACAACAATGTACATAACTGAAAGATAAACAGATACCGCACAAAATCCAACTATAAGCAAAAAAGCTAGTACACCAACTATGGGGGTATCTGTATCAAAAGATGCAAAACGCAGCCTGCCGTGACTACTCCGAAGGGCAACCTGCAAACACTGTGGCACAACGGGGGTGAGTTGCCAACTCGCGAATAGAGATAACATATAAAGGTAATCGCGAGTATGCACGTACTGCGCTACTCTATCATATGCCAACAGATGATATCAATATGCGATAAGTAGTATGTGCAATAATCATGCAAGTGCTCTATCAGGTAATATAACTACAGGATGAGGTACAATAATAAATGCTGAGCATGAGCAATATAACATCTACATGGAATGTCAACGTGGAATATATAATCGGTGTCCATCAATACCCCCAGATCCCCCAAATAGCTCAGGCGCCGGCACCCTTATCGGCCCTCAAATCCTGTAAATCTCTGAGAATCCCGAGTGCCCAACATCGGCACCCAAATATCATAAATACTTGTGTCCAGTATCGACACGCAAATCCTCCTCCATCGGACCCCGTCAGTACGGGTCAGCCCACGGGCTCCGTCTGCGGTATCGGCCCTCGGCCCCGGCAGTACGGATCACCCCGCATCCATCTATCGACTATGATCAGTATCCTCCGGATAACTGTCAGGTCCAACCAATCACCGGTAGGTAGTAGTCCCTCTGCCAGGCTCACCGTCTACTACACAGCGAAACCGTTCTCGCCCCGGGGTACCATACCGGGTCCACCATGTACCCGTAATCGGCCTCAACCAGCTCCTCGATTCGGGTTCATTTGTACCACTCTAGCACCGAGAAAACACATGGTGGACGCACCGAAATATCATATCAAGGGAACCGGGTTTTTAAATGATTACATATTTGAAATAGCCACGGTTCCCAAATCCAGAAATCACATGTAATCCAAACCAATATGCAAGTCAATGATCCGATATGATTTGTGCATCAAATATGAATATCATGTCAAGTCGCATATAGATGAGCTACAATATAATGATCCGATGTAAATTCTACAGTGTGAGTGTCATGGCAATTACTAATGGTGTGTGTGTGTAACAAGCAGGATAGTGCTCGTGCAACATGGACCGTTAGTAATGGTGCGGTGTTCTATCAATCCTAGTTTATATCCATATAGCAGGGAATGCAGTATGCACTAAATAGTGGCCATGCACAGTCAATGTAAATAAATATAGCTATAAGGTCCTATCAGCCTTGACGTAGAACGCCATGCGGGCGATATCCCCGTAGATGTTAAATCTACTCACCGAAGTCTCTCGCTAGGTATAGCCAACAACTTGCTTCCCCTTCTGCGCGGCGTCCGCCGTACTTGCCTGCGAACCTAGAATTACACAATATATCATACATAAGCTTGACATCACACAACCACGATATTAAAGCCGAACTAGTAACTCGTGTCGTGAACCAAGCGCGCGTGTGCGCGATACGCTAAAACGTGTGATTACGCGCCTGAAGCCACTGCGACCCGTCGCGATACGCAGAAACCCAAAACCCACAAACACGTATCACGCGTGTCGCGAAAGATTGAAAATACGGGAAATAGGGTATTCTACTCTAGATTTTGATACAGAAAAGATATTGTAAAACTAGATATACTAAAATAATCCACATAGCAGCAGACACCATCACGCCAAACCCCAACCCAAAACACCCCTATCTGGCCGCAAATTGCGGCCAGAATGAATATTCCGGCGGCCTCACTTGGGAATTGGGCTCCCAGGTTTGGTGTGTGCACTCAATACCCCGCCATACATGCTACAGTAACCTCTAGTTTCACTCTGAAATATCTCGGGTAGCAGCAGATCCTACAGAGCCTTATTTCTAGTTAAAATCCACACTTTTGCACTAAATTCAAACTTTAGGGTATTTTTCTTAAATCTGAAACAAACATAAGTCTAAACCCACACTAATAACTCATTAACAAGCTAATGAAGCCACAACGACATAAATTTTAACATATTAACACTAAATCCCTTCAATAGCACTAAAATTGCACAAAAAGGTGATATTTTGAAACTAAACATGCAAGTTATGGAAAAAGAGGTTAAGACATGAATTTATACCTTCTAAAGACCTTACAAAACACCAAAAGTCCAGCTCCCCGCTCAGGTGTGCAGATTAGCCTCCAAACACCTCAAAAACTCATTTTTCCTAAGGTTTTGTGAAGGAAATGTGTGGTTTTTATGTAGGATTTGTTTGGGAATCAAAGGGAAGTGAAAAAAAGAGGAAAAGATGAAGGAAAGCCAAGGTTTTTCTGCTGAAATCTCCAGAATTTCTGAAGTGAGGAGAAGAGAGAGAGAGAAGAGAAGGAAATGGGGTCCAAAAAAAGTCAACCTCTTACCTAACACCATGCTCATTTGTTTATTAGAATTTTGAATTATGAAAAAGGGTTTTGTTTTGATTAAAGGGTGGGGAAATAAGTTAGCAACCATGCAACACAAGAATGGTTAACATGCTACCAAAACCCTAAGTCCTAAAAATGGCTATGTGTGCAAGTGTACACTACACTACAAAGGAAAATTTTCTAATTTGCTAACACGACTAAATAACTAATAATCCTATGCACACATATATAATAACACGTAAAATTACTAATTATCATGAAAAACATTCTAACGGAAATTCAAAGTGTTACATATATTTTCATTCATGTAAATTCAAATGTAATGTAATATTCTTTTATTTGGGGCACTTCCGGGTTGAGGTCGATGCCACCTGTGTTGTATATTATTTACTTTTCCGCATTAGGATGGACCCAAGGAGGGGAGCACGGGTGACCGGGTTCTGGGGTTCAGTGGGAGGCCATCTCGAGGAGTCGAGACCGGGTCTCCTAAACTCCAGAATTTGTAGGGTCGCTTGCCGCTCTCGTAGGGGTCTAGGGTGTGGGCTTGGCTATTCATCGCGACTGTGGATTCCGTATTTTCTATTTTGGCTAAATACTAAATACGGACGTCCTAGTATATCCCACATTATATCTATGTTTCTGCTGCGATATCTGTGATGTGATCATTTGATATGTTCTGATGGATACAGTATATAGTATATATGATATATTATATAGACGTTACTTATGTTTTACACCCGCACTAGCCCTGCCCTGCTCTGTCGTTAGTTACCTAACCTAATGGTGCACGAGGGGACATCGAGACGAATGCGGATGGCATAAGTGTACGTCGTATTTATCTGTGATGTTTAGGTGACTTAAATGATGGGACTTCATAATGTGATTAATGAAAGAAAAGAAACCTAAAAGATGTTGTAGAATCAAATTTTCAAATAAAAAGGGTAGCTACAGTTTTGCTTTGCATAGCGGTATATATGATATACCCTGCACCTTATTCGATGAGGAAAGGGTCGAGATCCCTTCACCGGGAGTGACCCCTTTAGCAATAACTGGCAGATGCTACACACTCGGTTTGTTTTTGATTGCTTCTATAGTTTCTGCTTTGCACAGTGATATATATGATATATCCCGCACCTCATTCGACGAGGAAAGGGCCGAGGATCTCTTCACCGGGAGTGACCCCTTTAGCAAAACTAGAAAAGCCTCAAAATCACTCCATTTCAAAACTTCACTTGATTCTACAACGATATCAAGTTCATTACGCAATAGGTTTTCAGAAAAACCTGTCGTAGCCCTCCGTCATTTCAGATAAATCCAACTTAGTATTCGTGCTACGTTTGTTGGCCTGGGTCAAGGCGTAGTGTGCGGTAGCTAACTAGTATTTATCTGTTAATGCATGTGATGCAGATTGGATTAGGATAGTCGTGCGACTTTATTGGCCTGCGTCAAGGGACTTACGGGTGGGTTTAATTCAATCAAGAAATGACGGGTTGAACTTGACTAGCGCACTATGGTTTGTTGGCCTGCGTCAAGGTCATAGGACGCTAGGGGCAAAATATTATCGGGAATTTCAAATGTTGAAATTTGCAATGAGATTGCATACCTTCTATGAGATAGTTGGATCCCGATACCCACTACGAGTAAGAGTTACTCCTGGGAGAGTTTTACACATTATAATTAGCCGATCAAGTAGGTGTCTAGAAAGGTGTCAACGGGGTTACGCCTCTGGGAAAACGAGGTTTACTTTAATACGGTTCGTGCGAAAGCACGGGGAACCTCCCTCAAAGTACCGACACTGGCCTGGCTGAAAAATTGGCAAAGTTGTAGGGTGTAATTAATCCCGGCTAGTCTTTCCTTTTAGGGTTTGAAGAAAGATTTGATAAAAACCAGTGGGAGCCATCCTGATTAGATAAGATAATAACCAATCTGATCTTGCAAGAGCATACGCTAAACTGTTTTCTTCTCTCTCTCTCCAGGTAGCGACCATGTCATTCCCTAATCAAGATAATAATATGGATGTATTGACCGAACCCGCATGTTATACTGTGTTGGGGAACGTTGGTTCCGTTCTTTCTTATAAGAGTTATAGGACTGAACAGGACATAGGGGAATACCAGGATTCCCATGCCACCCGAATGAAGAAAGTACATGATGATGCATTTTCTTCGGGTGTGTTCGTTACAGAGAACTGTTTCTCTATTTGCCCTACGTCCTGGGTATTAGATACCGGGTCAGGATCCCATATATGTAATCAGTTACATGGGCTTAGGAAAGGTAGAGAACTTGGAGAAGGTGATAAAGACATAAGAGTTGGAAATGGTGCAATTGTTGCAGCTAAGACTGTCGGGGAATATCACCTTGCATTACCAACTAGCAATACATTGGTTTTGAACGAATGCTATTACATGCCGAACCTGATATGCAACATTATATCGGTTTCTTTGTTGAGTAAAGAGGGATATAATTTTGTATTACAGGATAATGTTATGAACATTTTCCGTAACCAAAAGTTGGTTGGATCAGGCACGTTGTGCAATAGCATTTATGTTCTAAATCAATCAACAGTTCTAACTATAACAAACACACACAAGAGGAAGAGTTCTGAACTGAATGAATCGTTCTTGTGGCATTGTAGACTGGGTCACATCAATGCGACACGACTAGCTAAGTTGCATAAGGATGGATATTTAAATCCGTTTGAATTTTCATCTTATGACACTTGCCAGTCATGTCTCAAAGGCAAGATGACCAAAACTCCGTTTACGGGACACGGAGAAAGAGTTACGGAACTCTTGGGACTAGTGCATAGTGATGTATGTGGTCCAATGTCTACACGCGCCAGGGATGGTTCTTCGTACTTCATTACATTCACTGACGATCTCTCTAGATTCGGATATGTGTTCCTGATGAAACACAAATCAGAGGCTTTTGAGAAATTTAGAGAATATAAACAAGAAGTCGAGAACCAAACCGGAAAAAGTATAAAAGTCCTTCGATCTGATCGAGGAGGTGAATACTTGAGCAATGAATTCCTGGACTTCCTAAAAGAGAATGGGATTCTCTCTCAGCTGACTCCTCCATATACACCACAGCACAACGGTGTATCAGAACGGAGGAACCGCACACTATTAGATATGGTGCGCTCTATGATGAGCACAGCTGAGTTACCTATTTCCTTCTGGGGATATGCACTGGAAACAGCTGCAGACCTATTGAATATGGTTCCCACCAAATCCGTGCCAACCACTCCATATGAGATATGGAAAGGAAAGAGACCATGTCTTAATTATGTTAAGATATGGGGTTGTCCGGCATATGTAAAAACGCAAAATCCAGACAAACTTGCGGCAAGGTCCATTCTGTGTAAGTTTATTGGATATCCCAAACATTCGCGCAGGTATATCTTCTACCACACCGAGGAACAAAAGGTGTTTGTTTCTCGACATGCCACCTTTTTAGAAAAGGAATTTCTTGAAAAAGAGATTAGTGGCAAGGAGGTAGAACTGGAAGAGGTTCCAGCAATACAGACTACGACAGAAGATTTGGTTGAACCAGAGGATTCAGTAGTTCCCAATGAACCTCAGCCTCTCCGCCGATCTAGTAGGGTTCCTCGCCAACCTGAGAGATACTACGGTTTTCTCATGAATGGTGGCAGCGAGGATTGCATCATGGAGGATGATGACCCAACTAGCTTCGAGCAGGCTATCACGATTAGGGACTCAGTGAAATGGCTGGATGTTATGCGGTCTGAGATGGAATCCATGTACACCAACAAAGTATGGACTTTGGAAGTTTCTCCTGAAGGGGTAAAACCCATTGGGAGCAAGTGGATCTTCAAGAAAAAACTTGGTGTAGATGGGAAAGTGGAGACTTTCAAAGCTAGACTTGTTGCAAAAGGTTTTCGTCAAAGACCAGGTGCGGACTATGACGAAACCTTTTCTCCAGTGGCTATGCTTAAATCCATCCGGATCATGCTTGCCATCGCTGCATATCATGACTATGAAATCTGGCAAATGGATGTTAAGACCGCCTTTCTAAACGGTCATTTAGAAGAGTGCGTGTACATGACTCAGCCAGAAGGCTTCGTAGACAGTGGGAGCAGCGGGAAGGTGTGCAAGCTGCTTAAATCCATTTATGGATTAAAGCAAGTATCGCGGAGTTGGAACATCTGCTTTGACGTCGTTATCAAAGAGTTTGATTTCGTCAAAAACCTAGATGAACCTTGTATCTACAAGAAGGTGGCAGAGAGTAAGGATGTCTTTCTCGTATTGTATGTGGACGACATACTCTTGATAGGAAATGATATTCCTATGCTGCAATCGGTTAAGCTCTTCTTATCACAAAGATTCTCAATGAAAGATCTTGGTGATGCCTCCTGCATATTGGGAATTAGGATCTATAGAGATAGATCCAAACGGATATTGGGATTGTCCCAATCCAGGTACATTGACACCATACTAAAGAGGTTTAGTATGGAAGAATCCAAGCGTGGGAACTTGCCCACGATCTCTGGAGTCACTCTCTCCAAAGAGATGTCTTCCAAGACTGATTTGGAGAGAGCTCGCATGCAAGGGATACCCTATACTTCGGCTGTAGGATCTATCATGTATGCGATGCTATGTACCAGACCCGATGTAGCATACTCACTAAGTGTAGTGAGTAGGTATCAAGTTGATCCTGGAGAGAGTCACTGGACAGCTGTGAAGAGCATTCTCAAGTACTTACGAAGGACTAAAGAGATGCTCTTGGTGTATGGTAACGGAGAACTCCAAGTGGATTCCTTTACCAATTCGAGCTTCCAGAGTGATAAGGACGACTCGAAGTCGCAGTCGGGATTTGTCTTTACCCTTTACAGAGGGACGGTTAGCTGGAAGAGTTCCAAGCAAGAAACCGTAGCAGACTCGACGATGGAGGCTGAATACATCGCTGCCAACGATGCTGCCAAAGAGGCTGTCTGGATCAAGAAGTTCATTACTGAACTTGGAGTTGTTCCATCCATTGAGCATCCAATACCTTTGTATTGCGATAACAATGGAGCGGTGGCTTTGGCCAAGGAACCCAGGTCCCATCAGCGATCTAGGCATATTCTAAGGCGGTATCACCTGATCCGGGAGATAGTTGATCGCCGGGAGATCGAGGTCAGGAGGGTTGACACGAAGAACAAAACGGCGGATCCACTCACGAAGGCCATTCCCCAGATTCAGTTTGAGAGACTCTTCGGGATGCTCGGTATGCGATACTACAGCAGCTGGCCCTAGTGCAAGTGGGAGATTGTTAGTTGTATGTATGCCCTAGAGGCCAGTATTGTACAGATGATGTATATTATATTGGATGCTTGGACATATATAGAGATGACTTTCTTGCTCGATATGATAGTATGCTATCTGGTTGCTCTTTATCTTAACATGTATACTAGTCTCTTTAAACTGTCTTATAGTTACATGTTGGTAAAGCCCTTAGGATGTGTACTTGATTACCTGGACTATGATGCAGATCATACTAGTGGGGACATGGTAGTCCATAAGTACATCCTTCAAGGTCCCTAGTCGTAGGTGTATCGAGACGGGGCATCGATATACCAGTGTAGACTAGCGTATACGCTTCTCGACCTATGAGATGGGCGATGGATGATCCTATTTCCATTGGTGTTTGACATCAGAGATGGTATACGGGTGCTCAGTGGAGACTGGGTACACTGGACGGACTCGCCGAGAACTCCCAGATGGTATTATACATCATGTCAGATGGCAGTTCTCAGGTGACACTTGTGCAGGTTAGTCTATAGACCCGAGATCGTCATAGAATCTTGTGTGATTCCCACTGTGCTTTGATCTCCACCTTACCACATCCATGAGGGCGTGCAAAACGGTGGTTTTTGGGTACAGTCCCGAGTCACATGGAGGCAATGAGCGATGAGAGGGGTTTCGTCTCTCCCGGTATTGGGGGTTGATGTTGCGCTGTGCTCGATTGGCCGTAACAGGGAAGTCCCTGGCCAGGGATGATCAGAGATTTGCTGGTAAGTATTACCAGTAGTCACATGGAGACAATGAGCGATGAGAGGGGTTTCATCTCTCCCGGTATTGGGGGTTGATGTTGCGCTGTGCTCGATTGGCTGTAACAGGGAAGTCCCTGGCCAGGGATGATCAGAGATTTGCTGGTAAGTGTTACCAGTAGTTTCTCGACCCGTTATGAGCCTCACATCGGCACGACTTATCGGTTATTGGGGTCTGACGTTTACCACCCCTAGACTTAATATGCGACATATCAAACGAGGAAACCGGACTGTACGGGAAGTGTTGCCGGTTGGCTCGACGGGAGTTGTAGCAGGTTCGCTTGTTCTCTTCTGATCGCTCAACACCCGGGTGGCCGTTACGTTTAGCTGACCGCTTGCGGCTTGGGGGTGCTTGATATGATCATCACCCACTGCCGGTGTATTGATGAGTCTCAGAGTCCCACAATGGAGTTTCCTAGTCCAGGCGAAACGTTGTGGTGCGCGTATGCGATATGCGCATGGACCCGATTAAAATACACGTATAGGATACCGTATATTGATCGGGCGGCTTGATTTTGGTTAGGGTCGTATGTGATATGGCCGGATTGATAAATCAAGTGTTTATTTATCGTTTAACCATTAGATTCTCACTAGAAATCCTTTCTTGTTTTCTATGGATGTATGGATGCATGTATGCATTCCTTATTGTTTCATGCACATATGGATGTGCATGCACACATGCATACATACATCATTCTATCATGGTTGATTATACAAGGAAATGGTGACAATATAAGACTCACACCATGGGTTTTTATTTGGATTATTATTTGATTTTTGGTTAAAACAAAATGGATAAAGGAAAAGATAATTCATGACTAGTTTCTACATCCTTCTTGACTTAACCATTCTCACCCACCACTTGACCATGGATTACTTTTCCTTTTGTGTTTTTAACTCAAGTTCAATAATATCCTAACCTTGGTTTGATATGAGAAGAGAAAAATATACATTGATATATTTTCTATTTTCTTTCATGAGTCATTCTTATCTTCTTCTCAAATTGCCATCATCTTCTTCTTCCTCTCTCATTTTGCTCTCTAGTTTTTTGTAGTGAGCAATATACTCATCAAGATTGGATTTTGAAGTGAGAATAAGAACCACAACATCATTCTACACAAGTTTAGCCAACTTGTTTAGAGTGTTAGCTTCATTTCGTTCACTTGATCGGATAAAGTTGCAAGCTTGGACAAAGCGGACTCCGGGTGGATCATCGGTGACCTCGAGGAGTTCAAGCGGAGCTTTTTCAAAGCTCAAGTAGCCGAGGAGTCTAGCGTAGGGAGCTACAAAGGTTGTACTCTCAAAACCCTAGCCTTTCTTTCATATGATGATGTGAATAATTTAGAAACCCTAATTTTTCTAGGAACGATTCTATGTTAGTTAACTTAGCACCCTAAAGACTCCACCTTTGGTTCATGTGATGCTTCCAAACCCTTGATGAGGTGCTAGGCTAACCTTTCACGTTAGGCTAATTGGTTTTCTTCATTTTCCACCGTTCGGCACCTGCCTATGGTTTGGAAGAAGACTATCCAATTAGCGTAATAGGTGTGCCGTCCTAATCCAAGGAGCACTCGCAACCTGAGAGAAGGTAAAAGGAACAGACAACTGAATAGTCCTATTCATTTTCTCCAGAACCGGAAACCGTCCTCGAATCTGGGACAAGTTCCTTCGAGTTCGTATATAACCATACGATGGTTTTATCCAATGGAAGTGGATGTGCGTAGTGATACGAAATGTTTCGGAGAAAAAGGGTAAAAGTAGGAGTGGCAATGAGGTATGCAACTCAGACAATCCAAAAGCCAGTGTTTTAAGAAGGTTCGGTTAACTTGGTCACTGAGTTACAGTCTAGGGTCGGGCCATGGTCGCTGCCAAAGAGAGAGAGAGAAAAGTAACACTCTGCGTGCACTCTAACCTAGATCAGAATGGTTATCAATTTATCTAATCAGGAAACCTCCCACTGTATCCTCAAATTCTTCTCTAAACCTGAAACAAGAATTCGTCGGGATCACCCGAGGAGTAAACCAACTCATCAGTGGGAATCGGGATCCAACTATCATCACATGATAACGTGAAGGAATCCACTCACGTTATCACATTCCATAAAGTATGCGCATGCCTGGAAAGTTTCAGTTTCTTTAGAAACTCCCGATGTGATTTTTACCCCAAGCGGCTTATGACCTTGACTAGGTCAACAAAGCATAAACCGCTAGTCAAGTTCAACCCGTCATTATTCTGGATTGCATTAAACCCACCCGTACGTGCCCTTGACTAGGTCAACAAGGCCGCACGACTGTCCTAACCAATCCCATTTATGCAACAAATAAGCACCACTTAGCTACCGAACACTACGTCTTGACTAGGTCAACAAATGCAGCACAAATACTAAATAATACCCGTAAGAAATGACGAAGGGCTACAGCTGGTTTTTGGCGAAAAACCTTTAACGTAATGAACTTGATATCATTGAAGGAACTGCATATCTTTTTACAAAAATATAGTGGCGAAAACCTTTTGCTAAAGAGGTCACTCCCGATGAAGGGATCTCGGCTCTTTCCCCGTAGAATGAGGTGCAGGATATTCTAATTGAATACCGCAATGCAAAGCAAAAAGTAATCGACTATAGTGAAGTTATTACCCTGACGCAAAAATTTTGTCCAAGGGGTCACTCCCGATGAAGGGATCTCGGCCCTTGCCTCGTAGAATGAGGTGCTGGATATTCATAACCGAATACCACTGTACAAAACAAAAGAGAACGTCCTTGTAATAACAGTTTTTTTTGAAAAATTGTTCCAACAACATCAAACAGGTTTGTTTAGCTTGCATTGATCCGAATCAATGCAGTCCCATCAATTGATCACACCAATAAAGAACGAAAATATGATGTACGTATATGCCATCCGCATTCGCTACTGGGTCCCGTCATCACCCGTTAGGTTACTTAACTAACGTCAGAGCGGGTACTGGACTAGCGCGGATGTAAAACATATACATCATCTACTAGTATATATATATATATATATATATCAATATATAATAATCGCTCATGGCGTGATAAATGCAACATCACAGAAATGTAATAAGCATCACAGAACAATACAGATAATCTGGGATCCCCGGGTTTCCTTTGAGCTGCAACTGAAACCCGATGTTCCCCTGATCATGTGGATAGCCTGTGCAATGAAATCCTAGACCCCTATGGGCGCGGCAAGCTACCTCCCAAAACCTGAAGCGGGGCAGCCCCCTTCAACAAAGTGAATGGACCATCCAACACCTCGCAGAATCCGGTAACTTGAGCACCCTTCCTTGGGTCAACCTATACCCCCTACGAGTGCGGCGAATAGCCAGCCAATTCTAGAGTGAAGCCCCCTCCGTCTCAAAGCCATGAGATGCGGGCCCGTTGCTCTCTAGAACCCGCTATCCGAGCACTCCACCTTGGGGTAATCCTAGTACAGAAAGTAAAATATGTACAACGGGTACATCGACCTCAACCCGGTTGTGCCCCAAAAGATTCATATACAAACAAGCAGTGACGGCAGTCCACATGTCAGACGCTCGCCCCGTAATATTGTCACGACCCGAAATTGGCACATGACGGCCCTAATACTACGCAACGCCTCCAGACGTAACGCAGTAAAAGAAAGCCAAAACCCAGAAATCTAAACCATAAAAATACGGAAAAGATAATAAATTTTTTTGAAACATTTGAAATCACAACCCAAATTCTTTAAAAGTCCAACTTTATTTCCTTTAAAATTTTGGCAGCACCTCCTTTGTAAAATCTAGCCCCAAAAATGGGTAGAACATAAATATAAAGTAAAGCATCCCAAACGGGAGCAAAATCCGCGCCTAACGGCGGAAAACAACACCACAACAGATATACGACGCCGTAGCGAAGAAATAAGAGACAAAAGAAAGGAAACTGTATAAAAGACAATAAATCCAACATAATATACAACATCGTCATCACCAAGTCTCTAAGTCAATATGAAAATAGTAGATGGAGAGTACAGGGATACAACGAATATACAATACAACGAATAACCACAAAACCCACCTAAGCAAACTGCACACTGTGAGCTGATGCGGTATCCGTAGTAAAAGATGATAGATGAATAGCCAGCCTCGACTATTCTGGGGAACACTCTGTAACACCTGTGGCACAACGGGGGTGAGTTGCCAACTCGTGAATAGTAAATAACATATGCAGGTAATCGCAAGAATGTACGTACAGCATGAATCTAATATATGACAATTGCAGTAATAACAGGTCATGAGTACGAAATAATGGAAAGTACACTAACAAGTACCACCAATATATAAAGCAATAATGATATGACAACAGTATGCAATAATCATGCACTGGGGATATGAGAAAGTAAATGTGCAACACTCATGAAAGGTACACTCATAGGTACTCCTAATACATGGAACAGTGCACAAGTATATAAAGATGAGGTATGGAGTGAAATATGTCATTTCCACGGAATCCTGACATCGTGGTAGGATCACAATCCAGCAAGACAAATCAAAATCCCAATTCCTCAAATCAGCCCCCAAATTGGCTCTCATATCATCTAAGTGTCACATCGCCTCAACTGCACAATATCAAGTATATCTCGCATATGTATCGAATGTACAACATCAAGTAGATCTCACCTATCTAGTATGTACAATATCAGGTATATCTCACATATATCAAATGTACAACATCAAGTGGATCTCACATATCTCGTATGTACAATATCAGCATATCTCACATATATCAAATGTACAACAGTAAGTGGATCTCACATATCTCGTATGTACAATATCAGTATATCTCACATATATCAAATGTACAACAGGAAGTGGATCTCACATATCTCGTATGTACAATATCAGTATATCTCACATATATCAAATGTACAACAGCAAGTGGATCTCACATATCTCGTATGTACAATATCAGTATCCAATCCCAATGAATCTCTTAAGTCCCAAATCAAATCTCCAACACAGTTCTAACATCCTAATATAATGTCATAAATAAATATGATGAGGGCAATACATATATATTAGCGTCCCATTCCACTAATATTGGTGTAAGGGTATATATAACAGCGGCTCAATCCCCTGTTATATATACAAAGGAGTAATTAGAAATATCATGAAACCAATGTGCCAAGCATCGACACAGAAATGCTGATCCATCAGGTGTTGTCTCCATGACTGGCCCCCCTGATGGGTACGTATCATACGCTATCCCGAGAGCTCGAGTGCCTAGCTCTGACCCTCGCCTCTCGACGTATCCATACGCACATGACTCCCGTCGGTATCCACTCGATAGCCGATGAGTCAATGGTCCTGTCACCGGAAAGTATGGTTCCCCTAAGCCTCATCTCCTAGCACCGCGATGTCGACTCACACAGCGACAACGTTCTTGCTTCAGGGTACCTCCGGGCCCCACCATGTACCCATACACGGATCCCTCCTTTCCTCGCGTAGGGTATATATATCAGCACCGATAAATCTCATGGTGGCTGCTAAAATATCATATCAAGGAAACCGGGTTTTTCAATGTATGCATAATTTCACGAACAACCACGGTTCCCAAATCCAGAAAACATCATGAAAAATCCATATAACAATGCGATAATCCATGAATAAAGTATACGCAACATAAAAACTGTAATGAAAGCGTATAAAAGAAAAGCATAGCATTCACCAGATATAAATGAACACATGAATAGTATAGCAGAAATATAGGTATCTACCTATATGATGATGTGATATACCTATCAGGTATAAGTAAAGTATAAAATGCAAGTACACATGTAGCTATGTCCTTAGGTGTGTATGTACCTATCACTAATAGTACAATACCCTATAGGTAAATAGATAACTGTATATCAATGTGATAAGAAATATGAATCAATGTCACAATGTCCCTAACCAAGCAATATAACATCTATAAGTGGTTATGTGTGTGACATGGTAATTATTGACGGTGTGTGTAGCATAAAAACAGTGTTAGTGCAACATAAATCGTCAATAATATGTGCAGTGTCCTACTACTACTCGTCCAGGCACATTATAATCTAACTAATAGGGTAAACGCGCAATTCTAAACATGACATAGAATATGCGACAATGTAAATATTTCTAGCCCAGACGCATAACGCCATGCGGGCGATTCCCCTGTAGATGTTAAATCTACTCACCAACGCTCCAAGCTAGGTGAAGCCTACCACCAGTATCCCCTTGTCGTAGCGTCCGAAGTCCCCGCTTGCAAACCTAAAATTTCACAAACACAACACAAAAATTACGAGGAATACACTGGATATAACCTCGCAACTACCAAAAGAATCCTACGTCGGAAAAACCCCGAAATCTAGTAACCAACCTATCGCAATATATCGCACTAGATTCTAGATAACACAAATCTAACAATTACAAATACCTTAAAATAGCTTAACTAAACTATCTAAACCAATCCTATATTTTTAAACTTACTTAATTAAGTTTTAGCAAAAATCTAGTAAGCAAAAACCCTTAATTAGACAAAATAGTAATTAGCAAAAATTAGCCTTTTCTACTAGGTTAAGCTTTTCCAATTCACAAATTAACACTTAAATTAAATATTAAACACTTAAATTAGGCTTTAACCTTAACTTGAATTTCTAAAACCATTTCTAGAATTTTGAAACATGAAATTTAAAGCTTAAACTAATATCTAATTAAGCTAGCATAAAGTATTAAGCAACTAAAAAAAGATTAGAGTTAAGGTTTTATACCTTCAAGAACACTCTTGAATCAAGGATAAAACCAAACATTATCCTCCAAAATCCTCACTAGAATGAAGATCCAAGCAACTTTTGTGAAGAAGAATGAAGGTTTTGGAATTTATTTGAATTTCTATGAATTTATTTGGATTATTCATGATTATTTTGAAGAAAAATGAGAAGAAATGAGATGAGAAACTTCATGGACAGCAAGAGGAAGGATGTGGCCAGCCAAATGATGAAGGATATGATTTTTGGTGAATTATACAATTTTCTAGAAGAAAAAGGGAATAATTGGATAATAAAACAAAGCTTATGTTCACACTACTTTTCTTTTTCTTTATCTTTAAAAAAATAAATCCTTTGACCAAAAAAAAAATCTAGATATTTAAAAAGAACCTTCTAAAATAATTTTAGTGACAAAATTAATTTATTCACAAAATAAAAAGTTTCCCGATTTACGTGCACAAAATACCGCTTAAAATAATATTTTATTCGGGAAAAAATCTATCTAAACCAAAATCTCCCAAATACTCCCAAAATTCGCGCACAAGCTTTATTTTGGCCAAATTAGGTGTCAGTAAGCTTATACGGTCGTTTGATCGAAATCGGGTTAAAACGGGAAAAACCGACAATTTTGCCCTAAAACGGGAAAATTCGCAAAACGATTTCTGAAACGTTACAAATATCAAATGTACAAATATAACCAAACTGTACTACCATTGCATCCAGGCTATCCACCACGACAAATCCGCAACATCACAGCACAACACAGAACATCAACGTGAATGTCACGTTCGCAAATCCGTCTAAAAGGGCTATAGCGATTAGACAAGATTTACCGATCGAATGACATTCACGGTCACAGATATAATGTAATGCACTGTAAACTTTATACAATATTATAAAATATCGAATCAAAAATAACCCCCCGAATTTCCCAGAAAAACTAATAAAACCATATCCAAACTGGGCCGAACAAACAATACCACTGCACTAAAATCCCAGAGACCAGAGTACAGCCCAAAAACCAAACCTAAAATCCCCTTAATGGCCAGCCTGGTCGAAATTCCAAGGTAGGTGGCCGGTTTTGGTCCGAGGGGTGGGGCTCGTTTTTGGGCTGTGGACTTGTGGTCTCGGGAGTGTTCTTCTGCACTTGTTTAAAAAAATTTCTGAACACTTTTTAAAAATAACAGAGGCTTTGACAGCAGTGGCAGTGTTTGGGTTTCGTTAAGGTTTTGATACATTAACAATGTTTAAAACAAGCTAGCTAAGGTTAGTGGCGTGGCTCAGATACCATGTAAGTCTACGGTAGCGCCCCGGCCGTCGATCCGAGGCCAAAATGCGGAAACAAAAACTTTTCATAAACTTGAAACTGGTGCTAATGCAGACTTTAATCTCGGATCGAACCATTAACATTAAACTAGCAATCTAAAGAGGGTTAGAAAAGCTATACCGATCGATCCATATCCTTCGGCCTTTAGCCACCATCTTTAGCTCCTTGCGGCATCTCCGATCTCGCTCGATCTCCGGTCTCCTCGTCGGAAAGGGCACCACATCTATGAATCCTTTTACGGGCTCTCACTTTGAACCGAAGCAACTCGGACACGAAGTTTGCTAGCCGACGTGTCCAAGGTGAAGTAGAAAATGTGTGTGATAATTTTGTCTCTTGACACTCTAGGATTCTCAACACATGAGATGGTTAAAGTGGAGGTAGAAGATGATGCCATGGTGGATGTTGTGAGCTCAAGAAGAAAGAGGAAGAAGAAGAAGAAGTGCCTTTCTTTTTCTTTTGTATTGTAATGATAAAAATGAGAGCAAGAATAATAATACAAGAGCTAACCCCAAGCCATATGGCTGCCCTCTCTCTCTCCTCTTATCATTTCAACACATAAATCAAGAAATAATATGACATATGCACAAATAAAGAGACCATGAGTCACTACCCATGTCACATTAAATGCTCCTCATGATCATTTCCACTCACAATTTCCACATGTAAACATTAATCCAAATGTTTACAACAATAAAAAGATATGGCAATATCTAAAGTAAACTTGTGACAGATCATAAGGATACCCCTCACCTGTATATACATACCTGCATCCGCATTCCGAGTGAATGCAAATGCTATGAGACTAAAGTAATCCAACAAATCTAATACTAGGATCCGGCTTAAACCAAAGCCCACTAATATGATCCGTCCGATCATGATCCGTGCACTACTGCACGTACATGATCGAACCATGACATAATATCATACGGCCTCTACAACGTTTCACCCAAAACTTGAGAAACTGTCTGTAGGGGACTCTAAAGACACATCAATACTTTGGCTATGGATTTAACCACTAGCACATTAGTGGTACTAGCCGTATGTAACGGGCTACCAGGTATTGACAAAAGAGAGGTCGATGAGCAAACTCATCCTGACACCCTACTGAGCCTATCAGTGACAATATCTGTACAGTCTGGTCCATTCGTCTATGTATCGCATGTCGGGCCTAGGGGGTTGTTAAAAAGTCAGACCTCCAAAAGCGGTACAAGTCATGTCGAAGTGTAGCCCAGAACACCCTGAGATACTACTGGAATACTTACCAGTAAATCTCCTGCCTTGGCCAAGGACTTCATGTAATGGCTCTCCTAGACACAGCGCGATCTCACCCCCAATACCGGGAAAAGACGAAACCCCTGCCGATCTGCTCACTGCCTCTATGTGGCTCGGGACTGTACCCAACTAAAACCTGTTTGCACGACTCCTTTGAGCCGTGGTATGGTAGTAATCAAAGCACAGTGGGAACTCACATGAGATAAATGACGATCTCAGGTTGATAAACTAACCTGTACACATATCACCAGGGAAATGCTATCTGACGTCAGGTATAATACCAACTAGCATGTTCCCGGCGAGTCCTGTCCGGTGTACTCATAACCCAATGAGCACCTGTATACATCTTAGGTGATCTAACTGACACCAATGGCTTGTGAGACCGGCCACCGCCCCTTGTCGGGGTCTCGACTGTATACACTAATCTACTAACGGAGTATCGATGCCCAGTCTCAAAACTCCCACGACTAGGGACCGCTTTAAGGATGTGCTTATAGAACTACCCAACTCTCACGTATATGATCGCCATCATACTGCTTGGTAGTCAAGCAAAAAATCATAAGGGCTCTATCAACGTTGTAATAGTGATCTGTAAGGTCACCTAAAGCATGTACACGATGATACAGATAAACCAGATAGCATGCTATCATCTCGAGTAAGACTGTCCTACCGGCATAGGTCCTCCCTTAATCATTGCAATCACGTGCCTGCGATCCAATAATTGACTGCACTATATCCAACAATTTCTAATGATGGCCACCCGTGCACAACGCGACATCAACCCCCAATACCGGGAGAGATGAATCCCCTGACGATCCGCTCACGCCTCTATGTGACTCGGGACTGTACCCAACTAAAACCTGTTTGCACGACTCTTTGAGCCGTGGTAGGGTAGTAATCAAAGCACAGTGGGAACTCACACGAGAAAAATGATGATCTCAGGTCAGTAGACTACCTGTACACATGTCACCCGGGAACTGCTATCTGAAAATAGGTATAATACCAAGTAGCATGTGTTAGTTATATGTATGCCCTAGAGACCATTACTGTACATACGATGTATAGTGTTGTGGATGCTTGGACATATATAGGGAAGACTTTCTTGCTCGACATGATAGTATGCTATCTGGTTGTACTTTATCTTAACATGTACACTTATTGTCTCTCTATTACATGTTGATAAAGCCCTTAGGATGAGTACTTGACTACCGGGATTATGATGGAGATCATACTAGTGGGACCAGGGTAGTCGGTAAGTACATCTTTCAAATGTTCCTAGTCGTGGGAGTATCGAGACAGGGCATCGATATTCCAGAGTAGACTAGCGGTATATGCTTCTTGACCCATATGATGGGTGATGGATGATCCACGTCCATTGGTGTTTGACACCAGAAAAGTATACTGGTGCTCAGTGGAGACTGGGTACACTGGACGGACCCGCCGAGAACTCATAAATTGTATTATACCTATCATCATATAGCGGTTCTCTGGTGACACTGGTACAGGTTAGTCTGTCGACCAGATATCGTTATAGTGTCTAGTGTGATTCCCACTGTGCTTTGATTTCCACCTTACCACGTTCAAGAGATCGTGCAAAACGGTGGTTTTTGGGTACAGTCCCGAGTCACATGGAAGCAATGAGCAATAGGAGGGGATTTCGTCTCTCCCGGTATTGGGATTGATGTTGCGCTATACTCGATTGGCCATAACAGGAAATCCTTGGCCAGGATTGCTGAGATCTACTGGAAAGTGTTATCAGTAGTTTTTCGAACCGTTATGGACCTTGCATCGGCATGATTTATCAGGCTATTGGGGTCTGACGTTATACCACCCCAGACTGTGATATGCGACATATCTGATGAAGAGACCGGACTGTATGGTAGTGTTACTGATTGGATTCGCAGGAGTATGAGAGGCTTGCTTATTGATCTTCTGATCGCTCAATACCCGGGTGGCCGTTACGTTTAGCAGACCGCTTGCGACTTCGGGTGACTGATATGATCACCACCTACAGCCGGCGTATTGACGAGTCTTTAGAGTTGTACATAGAGGTTTCCTGGCTCAAGCCAAACGAAATAGAGCACATATGTGATATGTGCGGGAACCGAGATTAATACGAGTATGTGAAACCGTATTCTATTCTCGCGATATGTGATATCGGTCAGTTATATATGATATAGCTGGGTTATCGAATCAAGTGTTGATTCGATAAGTTGATACATAAGATATTAGTCGGTTGTATGTGATATTGCCGGATTATTAGATAAAGTGTTGATTTAATAATTTAATGTATAATTATATATTTAATATATTAATTTACATTAAGTAATATTATCTCACTTAAGCATTTTTTCTCACTAGTGTACACTTAGTATATATGTGATATATATTAATGTACATCTTTTGTGTCATGCTTGATGCCACATGATACATGGGTGTATGAGACTTATACCATGCTTATAATAATGTGAGGGTTTTGTTTATTTAAAGTAAATCAAATTAGTTGGAAATTTTCACATGGTTGAAGCTTGTAGAACCATTGACAAGTTCACTAATTTTGTTTTACTTGAAGATATTTATTAACCAAACTATTATTGTTTACCCATGGTTTAGCCTCTACATGAGTTAGTATATGATACTAACTCACCCATGGTTGCTATTCTTACTCATTTTATTCCAATCACGCTTCATCTTCTTCTCATCTCCAAAAATCTTTCTAGCTTCATGAGAGGTGAAGAAATATAGTGAGAAAATTATTTCTAAAGTGAGAAATATTCCTACTTCATCAATCTCTTCTCTAATAGCTATTTAGATTGGGTTGTTTCTTCACCAGTTCATCACTTAGTGAGAAGATAGCTTGTGTTAGATGTCACCTCGACGTAGATCATCTTCAGCCTCGAAGACTTCAAGCATGTATTTTCATTTCACCTTGTGGAGCCTTACTAGAGTTTGGGAGATCACTACTTGGAGCGAAGAGACTACTACACGGAGCTATTGAAGTGAAGGACCAGTCTACAAAGGTTGTATTT